>VZTN01016870.1:0-37458 GCA_013400515.1 Erpornis zantholeuca
TGATTTCAAACTAGTACAGGGGAGAAGGTTGAAAAAAAATATTCTGGGATATTAGTGCAGTCAAAATACATCTTCTGCTGAGATAACTGCATGGATTAGAGCAAACACATGCTCCCTACACCCCTTACCTTTGCCTAACCCAATTTCCCAAAATTTAATTACCTGACCTAATTAAACACAACTTTGTAGATGAAATGCATTGCTGACACAAGCCTTGTAGATATCAAAGCTGTCACAGCTTCCATATGAAAAATTTTCTGTAGCCAGCAGGAAATAAATGGACAGTCTCAGCCTGGTGCCTTTTGGAGAAGCAATTTCTGTCACAGCTGGTGGTATTTAGAGCACAGCCAAGACAGGGCATTCAAAAATTACCTGTTCCAAAAATATGAAGCATTGTGAGCTTTGTTTGGGTTTGGGGGGGTTTTACTTTTTCATTTTCCAAATAATACATGTGGTATTTGTTTTAGTGCCGTTTGATCATTTCAGCTTTGAAATCAGACTTAAATCCCCGGCACCTTCAGCAGTACTAGGATTAGTTCTCCTTTTTTTATGAAAAGATATTTTTGGCACTTCCATAGCTATAGAAATGAGTAGGAGAGCTGTGGCCAAATTCTGTAGGCAGTTCTGAACACTTCAGATTAATCAGTGGGAGCTGGGGAGCCTGTTACATACAGAGCTTCCTATCCTGACTCTTCCTGGGGTATCCACACACATTGGAGATTAGCCTCTGGGCTGATCCAGTATAGCTGCCCTTGGGCATCACGATGTTCCATTCTGAATAGTTACACTGAAGGTTATGCCATTAAATTATATCAATTACAGGTTCCATACAAAGTTTCTTATACAAACAACCTGAGAAAAATCCTAATTCAACTGAAAATGACATGTCACCCCTCTACTTGCCTCAAATTACTTGCTCATTTTAACCTAAAAAAGATGATCAGATACTGTAACTTGTGCAGGCAGACCCTACATTTGTATGGATCAGATCAGGTATGTGCAGGAGACAAGAAGCCCCACACCACATCCCCAGCATGGCTAAGCACATCATTGAATTATAAACTCCATTCCTGTGGGCTTCACAGCAGCACTGGCAGATGCTATTGCAAGCACCAAATGAAGACTGCAGAACACCCCAAATGGGCCACCTTTACAAAAGGGCTGCAGGCCTGAGGTTTCTGAGGGTTTGATGCAACCCTTAAAAAAGCTGATGGGAGAGAGTAATACCTTTGAGAATAATGGTTTTTTTTCCAGTGAAAATCTCCTGCCCTTTCATCCACTGAAGCTGGGACAAATAACAGCACCAATCCAGTTTATTTGTTGAAGAGACACCTTTTATCACACCCTCCCAGTGTTGGCTATTCCCCCACCACAGCCTTCCCATCAGTCCATCTCTCCTTGAGAGACCATTTTCTCTCTGCCCTGATTCCCCTCTGAGACCTGAGTGATACCTTACGTACATATTACCTAAAACATCCTCATTCTCCACACCTCCTGTCTGCCCTGTGTGTATTACATATTTGATTTCCAGTTGTTCAGCTCCCAAGAGAGTCACAGGCCTAAAGAAGTGGCTTCCCCCCTGGTGCCTGGACCAGTCAGACCTACAGGCCCTTGGCAGCAGCTCTTGGATGCCCCAAGAGCATCAGGTCTCTTGCAGAGGCACTGCTTCTTATCTACATACTCACCTTGCCTGTGATAACCCCAGACAAAATCATAGCAACCAATCAAGCCTGTTTCTTAATTTTCAGTCCTTTTCTCTTCTCCCAGTTTCTTTTGTGCACCTCCTCCCTGGCAGAGCTTGTGACAAAAACAAAGGTCCTTGCTTGACTTAGGATGAACAAGAATTAGCAAAACACAAAACATCAGTGTGTTATCAACACCATTGTTATTCATACCCTTGAATACAAAGAAATATTTTCCAGGCAATGAGCTTGATAACACAGAAGAAATAAAATTATCACATCTTTACAAAATAACAAAAAGAAAAAACAAGTTCCAAGAGGATTTGCAGGACAGAGAGCCCAGATCACCAAGAGTGAGTTTTGGGTCAATGTCAGGCAAAAGGAGGCAAATGTATTTCCTCTAGGCAGACCCCTGTAAAAAGCCTCAAGAAAGGCAGTCCTAAGCACTGCTTCCTGATTTCCCACCCGGAAAACTTCATGCCAGTACATGGTGCATAGCTGGGCCGGGGTCAGGCACTCAGTTGATTAAATCCTTAGGTCTGGTTTGAGGACACTGAACCGGGGCTGGAGAAACACAGGCACTTTATGAACTGTTTGGAAACCTTTTTCTTTCCCTAGCTTTTTTTTTTTTTTTTAAGAGGATTTTTTACTCAAAAAAAAAAAAAAACTGAACAACTACAGCCGTGAACTGAACAGTTGATACTTTTCCTGGGAATGGCTGGGAGTCACTGAGCAGATGATGGCTACAATTTAGAAAAATAAAAGCACTCCACAAAACAGGAGGAGACATTTTTTTACTACCAAAATATTACTGGCTGTTGAGTGTTGGAGGTGGTGAGACAGACCCAGATGCTTGGGCATGTTTTAAAGCACAGCCTCCGTGTGTGCCAGAGGCTGGCAGCCAGCGTGCCCACTCCCATCCCTGTCTGCCTTTTGGTTCCCTCAGCTTGGCTCGGTTTTCCCCTGGCTTTGGAGTGCCCTTTCTGCAGAAGACAGGATCAAAACAAAAGCCTATGCTGTGCTCCAACCTGGCTTGCCCTCTATTCCTGTCTCTTCTCACTCTCAAGGGCCCTGTCTGGGGATACAGGATGCAGCTGGTCCTGGCAAAGGGGGAAGGAAGACTGCTCCTTGAGTGCTGATTTTCAGGAGAGGCATCAAGACTCTGTTCCCTATTCCTACCATTATTTCCCCGGTTTCCCAGTTTTTTCCTAAGGTCCCTGCATTACCTGGTGGCAGTTCCATCTCAAGGCTGGTGCCTGGTTTCACCAAGGTTGGTGCACAGGTAGTGGAGGTAGCCCACGGCCAGCCAAGAGGCAGGCACATGGGCAGGGTGATCATCTTTCTTCTGTTTGAGCAGAACTGAGCTACTGGATGGGCCCAGCCCATCTCAGCTAACCATGCCACAGGCAGCCCAAATTTTTCCTAAACCTTGAGCCTCTAAAAGCAGTTTTGAGACAGCTGGCGGGAAAACTAGGTATTAGAAGGTAGGCAAAAAATTACACATTCCCTCCTTGTGAAACTTCCTCTTTCCCCTGATCTCACCACTACAACAACATGCTTTCTTTTCCAGCCTGGCCATCTATTACCTGAACGCTGTGTCTGAAGCGTATCAGCGCGCCAATGCAGAGCTGAAGAAGAAAATGCAAATGGTAGGTATGGATCTGGCAAAGCTGCCTTTGAAATACCATGCACCTCAATTTTGATGGGTAGCATATGCCTTTAAACCACTCTTCACTTCTAAACACACTGGTGACAAAAGAAGATGATGTATTTTCTGCTTTTTCAGTCCCCTCTGATGACATTTAATGTCTAGCTGCACAGAGTGGTCACATCCTGTAATAGCCTGCTATTTCACACATCAGAACTACAGTTGGTTTTCCCAAAAACTGTGCTTTCCATGTACAAAAGTAAGTTACCTCGAAGTTCAGGCAATGCTTTGGTGTATGAGATTTCCCAGGAACAATGATAAGACCATGAAAACCACAGCCAGATTTTGTACAAACTGAAGAGCAAAGAGCCATAATTAATAATATGGCAATAACATTTTTTTTTTACCACTGATCTTCAAAACACCTTACAGAGGAGGCTATTTCTCCTCTGTAGAAAAAACAAAAAACCAAAATAACACAAGATATAGACAGATATATATAACGATTTGAACTAACAGGGTAGGATTTGGACCTCGTGATATCCAGAACTGTGAGAAGTTGCAACATGTAGAGAGCCATAACACAGGGATCCCTGAACTCTTATGAACTAGGTCTGGCAGGAGAATACCTGCAAAAGCAAGGCTCTGCTCAGAGAATGAGTCTTAATGAGAAACAGCAAAGGTGTCCAGGTACCAGGGCTTGTGCTGATCTGGCAACTTCAGTTTCCTCCAGAGCTTTTCCAGAGGGTCTCCATCCTATTGTTGCTTTGTATGGCATAGATGTGCCCAAAATATCAAGCCTTGCACCAGGAGAGGATGTGATATGTTCAGAGCACTCTCGTATCAGCCATTTTACTGGCACGGGATAGGATCTAAGCCAGGGAAGCAGTCCCACATAAAGCAGAACTTCACAGAAAGCAGAGATTGCTGCAACATTAAAGGTGAGGATGTGAGCACTGAGAAATGGAACTCCATAAATTACATTTAAATGCCCAAATTCAGAGTTAATCACTCATGTACATGGCTTAAACTAAGTGCCCTGGTGCAAAGGGCATCCTCGAGTACTGCAAGAGCTGAACATGTGCTACAGCACACTTGGACTTGGGGGCACTTGGTCTATCTCACACTGCACAACCTGGCTGTGATCAGGGCTAAAGGGATCACAAAGCAGGACTCAGCACTATCCAAAAACACAGATTCCTTCTACCATCCAGAAGAAAATACTTTGCAGCACTAGATAAATGCAAGAAAAGCCAAAGACAGCCCTACAGCCCATCCCTTTGCTGCTGTACCACCTCTTGTCCTCTGACACCCTTTCTCACAAGAGGCTCACATTTAAAACAAACCAATACACCAGAGAGGGCAGATTGGTAGCTGCAGCAACACACAGACAGCCTGATAGACCTAAACCATTTTATCAGCAAGTGCTTTGCCCTGACAGGAGCAGAGCCATTGTTTTCCAGTCCTGCCTGGGATATATTTCTTCCCTGGAAACACTTGGTCGCTGGACCAAGATTCAGCACTTTGAACTTGGCAAAGAGATTCATTCATACAAACAAAGACTTAGCCAGGCAAACACAACACCAGGGCACCATTTCCCAGATTACATCTGCAGTTTTTAACTAAACCCAATGGTTTTTGTTGATGCAGCAACGTGAAGAGGAGAAAAACAAGAGAAACAACAAGGCCAGTACCAACCCTATGCTGCAAGATCTGGAGGATTTACTTACACCAAGTACGAAGACTGAAAGTACCCCAAAACAAGCAGAAGGTAAAAGATTAAACAATCTCCCCATAACACTTATGAAAAAGCTCATTTTGCCACTAAAGTGACTGGGTAGGATTGAGAAACCGGAGAGATACACCTTAGCAAGGGATTGGATGAATATAATTAGCACAGATTTTGTCCTCTCACAGAAGTTCACCTACCAATGGACACACATTTTTAGACTGGATTATATCTCACAGGCTTCTCACCATGGGCATAGTAATCCAATATTATGATTCACATTCCAACTATTAACCATGTCAGTCATGGAACCAGCAATTTATTCTGGGAACAATGTTTAAACTCGGTGTTGTTTCTGGGCTGATGAGTTGAGTAGGACTTTTCCTTCCTGAGTTGAGCTTTTCATTGGAAAATTCATCATGAATGAGGCAGAAACTTTTCACAGGATTGGGTTAGGTCTTAGGGTAAATAAATGTCTCGTGTAAGCTCTGCTGTGGGGGTCCATGACTGGGTAGAAAGGACCAGGAGGAGGCACTAGCACCAGGATCTGGGTATTTTCAAAGAAAGTGGATCCTCCAGGCTTGATCTCAACCAGCCACTTCCTGACTGCCATAGACTCTGGCTCTCATTTGTGAAAATCAGTTGAAAGATTTTGATTTTTTCTTGGTAGAGGTGAGAAAAGCAGACCACTTTATGCTACCATAACCTCTTTGAATTTAGATGGGCTGGGATGAACAGGAAGGTTCAGAGTAACCCAATACAGATTCCCTCCAAAACAGACCCAAGGCATTCATTTGAATGGAAATAGTGCTGTCAGTGTTTTGAGTACACTGAAAATAAAGACTAAAATCAGCAACTACCCATGACCACCCCGTGCCTGGAAATGTACCAGCATGGTTGGTAGGATTATCATGTCTTATAAATGTATCAGTAAGAACTGAAAAGAGGGCTTGGGCAGCAGAGACATGTACTGGCTGTTGAGTGGGGATGGAACAGTCTTATTCCTGGTTTCTTCACTCAGATGCTCAAACACAAATCCTCAGACACTCTGGTTAGTGCACAGAAAAAAAACAGCAGCCACTGGGGAGAGGATGAAAGGCAGTGTTTGTTCCCAAGAAAATAACATTCATAATCTTTGCCCTAGACAAGAAAATAGAGTCTCCGAACGGCACCAGCCCTGTCAGGAAACCAGGCAGAGGAGCAGTCCTGGGAGGCAGTCCCATGGCCAGTGGGAGAGGAGCAGCATTCACCCTGCCATCACAAGTGTTTGTGACGCAGCCACCGACACTGGGTGTTCGGGCACCCTACCCTGGCCAGCCCAGGCCATGGGGACACCCACTGGGAGCACTCCCTGGAAGAGGGAGAGGGCAGCCGTGCTACCCACGGGCTGCTCGGTAACCTCAGGAATGTTTCTCCTGTCTGACATTAAAATAGAGGTGCTGCATGAACTGTTGTAGTTTTGGTAGGAAACAATTACTGCACATTGGACATCCACTCGTGGTGGTGTGTATCTGTCCAACATTCTCTAATATAAGTTTATTTAGACACTTAGTGGTACTTCGGAGTTATAACCCCAAAGGCAGCACTGACTTTTATCCAAAGGGAAATGGGAGGTGGTCAGAACGAAAATCAGCCATGACATTGCTGAACTGCTTCACACAGGACACAGCCCTGTGACCACTAACACCAGTGACCCTGCTCTGTGGGGCAAGTGCTTGCCAGTCCTTTCAGAGGCTTCTCTAATTAATAAAAGTGGTGTGAGTTCACCTGTCATTTAAACAGAGGTTTGTTGTGGGATTTTTTGGTTGTTCCTCTGCCTGAAGAATTTAGTATTCTTAAAACAAATGAGTGTCACTGCTCGACCACAAGGCAGCTGCTACTATGAGCAGAAGATTCCTACCAGAGGGGATTTTGTGAGCTGCATTTTGTCCCCTGTGATAGCTTTCCTCCAGTCTATGTCTTCCAAACTTTCATCTTTTTGTTTCAATGTCACCACTGCTTTCTCTAGGTTCCCACTCTGCTCCTCTTTTCACAGACTGTTGACAGCAGCTTGCACCATTATTTCAATCCCTGGCTATGATTCCTCGTCTAGCAACACCACCCAGCACAACTGAGAGACTAACAGTGCCTTGGCCTAGTTTCTCATTATAACCGGTTAGAAATTCCTGGTGCAATTTAAGAACAGTGTCACCCTGACCTACAGGACCTTCCCAGAACTCTGTGACAGACTTTCTCTGGGTTGACCTGCTCTTTTACACATGCTGTTTCTTCCTGTTGTTGACATAAACCCATCCTGGCCAGCTTAGATCTGGTATTCAAATATGTTGTTCTTCATAAAAATGTCTATAAAAAATAAAATTCTTCAATGAAACCAAATCCAAATTACCATATATAGTAACAGTTCTGCTAGAACTAAGGTATTTGGATTTTAAAAGGTCCTCACTTTGAATTTTTTTCTACTAAATTCCATTAATCGTGGAATGCTGTGTTCAGGATAGGAAACTCAATAACTTGCTTCTCCTCTATGTCTTGACAGAGCACAGAACATTTGACCTTCAGCCTGGGAATACCCACCTTTCAGGGGCTGGGAAAAGGAATCCAGCTAGGTCAGACATGAGGCAGACTGGGAAAAGGATTCAGTCTTTCAGGTCTAATACAAGAAAAAGTTTCAGACATCTGTTTTTCACAGAAATTATGAGCTTAAATACTGTGCTGTGCTTATTTACAGATAGAAACCTAGCTCGTTTGTTGACATCTGTGCTTTATAACAGAGAGCAGAGCCCTAGCGAAGTACTTCCAGGAGATGCAAACAAGAGAAAAATAAAAGGAGACTTCAGAATTTCTTCAAAAATAAATCATTGCACTTTGTTTTCAAATACAGAGAAGTCAGTTGGGTGTTTCTAGAAATAGCTGTTCCTGGTGCACAGCTCAAAGCCGGTTTGGCTGTTCCCAGGACACTGTTATGGTCAGGGCTGGTCATTCCCCCAGAGAGCCTCCACATGAGAGGCTGCCCATCAGATTTATTTCCTGGGCTTGGAAGGACATTTCTCTGGTCTGGGTCCCACAGATAAGGTCTTGCTGATGCAACACGGCTGTGGTGAGCTCTTTGCAGAGATACCCAGTCACTGAACTGGATACAAGTTAGACAAGAGAAGGTCTTTTCCAGGAGACAGAAGCTGTTTTCCCCCATCTTTCTTTGCAGGTGTCCAGATTGGTCAGAAAGTGCTGGGGGAAGGTGCCGCCAGCCTGCTAACCCTGAGGGATGTCATGGAAACAACACAGTGCCCTGATTTCAGCACAGTCCCTGTGCCCTGCAGACTCTGGTATCTTAAGGAATGGTTGCGTATCAAGGAAGAGGGCTCTCCTCCTCTTCACTCCTCAGCTCACACTGAAAAACAATTTGGAAAGGGTTCAGATCTTACCTCTGCTAGAAAACAGAAAGAGGCTGGAAATGTGTGTGTGCACACATATAAAGGCAACAAGAAACACAAAGAAGCCATAAAGAACCCCAGACAGGATTTGAAAACCAGAGAAGCAGAGGCAGACTTAGACCAGATGAGGTTTGGATGCTCTCTGAATCAGGCCCCTGAATCAGACCTGCAATAACATGGAGCATTCCAAAGCACTTTGTCATCTCTGGAGCACACAACTGCCCATTAGCTAATTACTCTTTCAAGGCTTGTTCATCTCTGATTACAATAAGTTAGGCTCACGCATTGATCAGTGCTTTTGCAAGCTCAGAGGCTTTAGGATACAAGGGCAATAGCATCAGCCAGACAACTCCTGCAGGCCAGTGGCAACTCTCTTCCCTGACTCCAATGCAGAGTGGGGTCCTCTGTCAGAGCACAACTCTTGTGAAAGGTGTAAAAATGCCAACCCTCACTCCTCATATTGACTGAAATGATTATTTGTCTCTCGGAGTTTTTTGAGCCCATTTACCAGTTATTCACATGCAACTGAAGGTTAAACTCCACAAACTCACTGGGATATTCCGTAGTGTTTGGTTTCATCCTTATTTTTCTGTTGTTAGAAACAGCACAGAGCCCCTGTCTGAGCATTGATTTCCAAGCCCCTAACATTTGTTGAAAGGCTATGTCCATCTCAGTCTTCCTCCAGGGCTCAGTTTAACTTCAAGAGGAAAGAAAAATAAAAGGGAGAAAAGCTCATTTGTGAGTACTGGGAGCCTCCTAGTAACATCTCACATGACTTACAGCCTGCATTCATAGATGACTGGAAGAGCCCTCTGCATTGCAAATTTTTCACTTCTTGTACTACCACTAGCTCAAATGCTGCATCCAAAAGGTTTCGGTAAAAATAGAAGGAAATATCTAAGCCTTATTATTTTATTATTCTACTCATCTGAGGTTTGTTTTTAAACAAGCAGCTCTCATGGGCATCAATTTTTAGTTTGCATGACCAGGCAGAGCATCTGCTCAGTGTTACTGATGAACAGGGACCTCAGCAAAATAAAAAAATTTAAAAGGACAAGTTTGCAAAACATGGCCAAACATGAGCTGTGAAGGGGATAACAAAATGTACTCTTCTCTTAGTGTTGAAAATATAATTCAGACATTTCTATCATAATGTGCTTGGCTGTATACAAGACAAGCTGCTTTCTGTACTCTCAATGAACAGAAAACAGTAGACACCATTAAACAGGTTTGCTCAGAAACCCAGAAAAGAAAGCAAAGAATACACTGATTTTGTATTCAGTACCAAGGCCCCTTGGCTTCTCCAAAGAAGAAAAAAATTAGCTTCCTGCTGCAGAAGGACATTAAGTTCTTTTCAAAAGGGAAGCTCCAAACACCTGAACTTGTATTTTCAGGTAGCTTATATGAAGCTTTCCAAGGAGAGAATGGGAACCAAGTACTGGATGCCACCCTTACTGACAGCATTCTTTTCCCTGATAACCTCACTTATTCCAAACAAGCAGTCAAAATCATCTTGAGCTTTCATCCTCTGATCCTATAGCTAACCCTGCACTATGACAAAGCCATTTATCACACATTCTGAACCTCCACAGAAATAGAATCGTCACCTTGCTTGAAAATGTGAGCTGCAGAGGTCTTGTGTGTCATCCACCTCTTTTCTTCTTCAGAATCTTTCTCTGATCACAATCAGGGGAGAGGTTTCCTCATACCAGTTAACAATCCAGAGCTCTGGGGATGGATTTTTAGTTTCTTTCAGGGTGCTAAGGGGGGTTGTCAGCTGCACATCTATGCTAAAGAAACCTCTCACCTACAAACAGGCTCCAGACACCACAAGAGCCATTGTAGGGACAAGGGCCACAAGCTGCACTGGCACCAGCACCTGCTGAGACCTGCCCTGAGAAACTTCCTCTGACAAATCCAGGCAAGAAGGCAACCAAAAACCACTTCCTGACACCCAGGGAAAATTTCTGATGGTGGAGACTGGGATTTTATCAGTTTATCCTGCCCCACAAGCTTGAGGAGCCCCATGAGTTCCTGCCTGGCTGGGCAGGAGCTCTGCTTGTGCCACTCTGGGAATGTCCACCTTCAAGGAACTGAGCAAAGGAGTCTGGTTAGGTCAGACATGAGGCAGATTCAAAAAGGATTCAATTTTAAAGGTCTAACCCAAGGAAAACACTTGATTATCTGTTTCCTCACAGGAATTAGGAGCTTAAACACTGCGCTGTGCTTATTTGTAGAGATCTAGCTCTTTTCTTGATATATTTGGCTTATAAAAGAGACCAAAACCCTAAAAAAGAACTCCCAGGAAATACAAGCAAGAGACAGATAAAACGAGACTTCAGAATTTCTTCAAAAACCAGGTGATTGTGTTTTGCTTTCAAATACAGAAAAGCCAATGGGTTATTTATAGAAATAGCTGCACCACTCAAATGTGGATGTTCACAGACCAGGGCTTCTGCCAGTGTGAAGAGCACCAGAGTGGCTCCTGTGCTGGTGAAGATGTGCTAAGAATCAGTGTAATGTCCTGTGGGCCCTTGGCTTGACCCCAGCAGGCTGTGGGTACAGCAGGTCTCCTACCTTCCTGCTCTCCAGCATGATCAAACCCCTCACTGCACTTTCTGCAGCCATGTATCAGTGTTTTTGATGCCACCCAAGAAGGTCAGGCAGGGACCTTGGAGCCTGATCCCCCCCACACTTCTCTAAATCAAATTTCTTCAAAGCAGCAATGTCCTGGTTAAAAAAGACTTGCCACAAGACTTTAAAAGAGTGATTCCTCCCATTTTGATTCATGCTGCATGCAATGTTATCAGCTCTTCAGCCTGACAGCCAGGGACTTTTTTTCCTCTCTGTCATGGTTTTCTTGCCATTTGCCTGAGCCCTGAGGCAGCAGCTTGTCCTTTGGCAGGTGGCAGTCTGGCTTCATCTGCAGCCAAGGCTTTATCACTCCCAAATGCTCAGATTCAGTTTTCCCCTGGGGAAAAAAGTGACTCTGAAACACCAGGATTTCTAGGTCCTGGCCCATTTCTCACACAACATAGTCATCAATGCTGAATCAGAACTCAGCCTTGTGTTTTAAATGAACTATACCAACACAAGGCTGTGTTGAGCTAATGCAGGGAGGCTTGGCTTTGCTGCAGTCACAGCAGCAACTGTGACAGGACCCCCAACTCCCTGGGGTCCCCTTCAATTCAGACATCTATAAACATCCAAACCCAGTTGTGAGCATTGTCTGTAAATCTTAAATTGGTACCTACTTGGTGCTACTCAGGGAATGCCCACGTCCTCCATGACCTCAGGAAACAGAGGCCACCAAGCTCCCACACGTCAGGAGACAGTCTGTGTATGCAGGTATCCACACAGGCACTGAGCCCAAGATGAGTGGATTTTTAAAAACGTTTCAGGATTAGTATTATTTTCTGCACCACTCCTTCATGATTGACAGCAAAACTAGAAAGCACTGAAGCACAGAGATTTCTCTGCAGCTAGTGCTCCAAGCATGCAGGTGGAGGGAGGAGAGCTGACAGGCACCCAGGGATGGATGGATGGATGCCATTTCCCAGCAGGCTAAGCCTTCATGTGCATCAAACTCCCATGGAAAGGCCCAATGGACAAAAGTCACCTGAAGGTAGCAGAGAAGCCAAGGGGAGGAAAGGGACCACTACTGAGAGTTTTCTCCACCTCCTGGGGACCAGACCCGGGCAGGAGAGCAACAGTGGGACACAAGAATCCCCAGTGCTGAGCTCAGCTGTACTCCCTGGAGGCTCACACCCAAGGCAACAAGAGTGGGATTTAGCACTCCTTAACCCAGCTCACAGAGGTGGGAACTCAGGAGGGTCAGAAATTCAACAGCCCTGCACCTGCCTTAGGGCCAGTGTGGGGGTAAGGGCACCCTGTGCCCACCACTGAAACACAAGGCAGGGAAAAACTCTGCAAGGAAACAGCTGCAGGATATAAAAACAGGTGAGCTTCTCCATTAGGAACTGAGCAGTGCTTACAGAAGCTGCCAATGTCACCCCTCTCCTGGCAATGTGGGAGGGAGAAAAAATAACTTCGGCTCTCTTGAAAATAAGATGAAAACAACCACAGCGACACAGTACTGTTTCCTGGACTGCTGGAGGATAGACAAAGCATCACAGTGATCAAGTGAACAGATCAGGTTAGTAGGAGGTGGAACATTATTTTAATTGCATTACTAGCTCATTTTTGCAGGGAAGAGCAGCTGTGGAAACATCCCAAGCAGCTGTGTCCTCCCACTTCCTCCATTCCCCCTCCCTCAAAGCAAAGCTGTTTGGGGGAGCCAAGGCTTTTGCTGCAAAAGCCTGCAGATCTACACCTCCCTCTAATTACTAAACATTTCACACATATGGGACTTCTGGCTTTTTTGGGATAGCAGCAGCAGTAAATAATTCAGTGCCTTGGCAGATGTTTAGGATCTTCAAAATATGAAGGCTATTATCAGATTTATTTTAATAAGGTACCTGGAGGGCACAGGGCCAGGAAGAGACGTAAAAACCCCACCACCATAATAAAAACCATGCCTTCTTCATTAGCCAGAGCACTTTGCTACAGCAGCTTGGACAGAGCAGCACAAGCACTGTCTGAACACCAGCAGAGCTTCACTGCCACCACAGCAGCACTGCTGCAGCTTGCAGGCCCCCCAGCTCCATCAGCATCTGCTGCAGCTTAGAAACAGCTCCAAGGCCAGGGCTGCAGGGCTTTTGCAGAGGCCCCTGGCAAACTCAGCTTCTGCTCCCCAAGAAGCCCAGCAGCTCCCGGAGGAAAAGGCTGCAGAAGCATTTTGATACTGCAATTGCAAATATAACAAACGAGCCACTGGCAAGGTTTTCTTCACAAGCAGCTGCAGCTCTGCCTGGGAAACTCTCAGCAGCTTCTGCTCAACTTTCCACACCTCTGTCATCATGTCCACAGTAGGATGGTGTTGTGCCTCAGCAGCAGAGAGACAGCAGTGGGGAAACATCTGCCTTAGCACTGCCCTGAGCATTGACCTGCAGATAAAAGCAATTCCCTTGTGCAGGACTGGTGAAAATCTGTTGTAACCCATCTCCAGGGGAAGTCCAGAGTCACACACATGCCCTTTCAGTATTTTATGTCCTCTCAAATGCCTATGCCAGTACCATGGAGGGTAAGCAGACCTTTGGCTGGCTCTGAGGAGCTGAACTAGTCATGCTGGAACAGGACGAGTCACCACTGGGTGTGCAACACTACCATGGTGCCACTGAAGCCATGTTGTGTATTTGAACTGGTTATCCACCAAACAGCCCAAACCATCCCATTGTTGGGGATGAACCAGACATACATTGCTCACAGTACCCCTCCAATCCAAAGTCCAGGAGAAAAAACAAATATCCACCTAAAATAAAGGGTTTCCTCTTTCCTGCCACCACCAGACCTAGAATTCAGAGGAAATAATATAGAAGGCAAGGCAGAGCCTCTGAGAGTAATATCTGTTTAAACCATTTGTGAGAGTGTTCCAGCCAGCCACAGGCAAGAAAGGAGACTCTGGGCAGTGTTGGGGGCTCCACAACACCCAGATGCATCCTAGACAGCGTCCCTTAAATCTCACCTGACCAGGAAGATGTGCCAAGCACATGTTTGCCACAGGGGTCCCTACAGTACCAGGAACATATTGCCTGAGCAGCTCCAGCAGCTGCTGAGCTCACCCCAGCCTTAGGAGCAAAGGAACAGCTGCTCCATGCCTGATGCCCACCCTGCTCCCCTCGGGCTTACGCTGCCCTGTGGGAGGCACTCATTTCTCCTCTCCTTATTTTGTGTTGCAATTATCTTATCAGCAGAAGAACAGTGCCTACCGAATGGACACTAGAAGGGAAGGTCAATCCACTGTTCTTGTAATGAGACAAGATTTAAAATAAAATTTGAAGAAATGCAGAAGCTTGATGCTTACCTTAACAAATCAAGCTCCATCCCTCAGGTTCCAGGAGAGCAGAGACAGCACAGGCCACAAAAGAATCATGTCATAGAGAACTCATCCCACCAGGGCACCACACAGAGTTGATAACTTGGCATCTTTTAAATCACAAGTCTCAGATTTGACGTTTTAATGAAGTTCCTTCTTCAATATTCAAGGCATGGTTCGAGAAATCCCAGTTCTCATTTTGAAACAATAAACAAAAACATGTAGCTTTCACAGAACAAAAATAAAATTTAAAACAAGAAGCAGGGGCAGCATAGAAGTCAAGGAGAAATCCAAGACAAACTTAGGGAAAATAATTATGACTTAAATTTTATCTCAAAACTTTTCAAAGGGCTGAACCCTTGATATCAGAAAAAGTAGTTGCTAGATTTCTCAGCCCTCCTGAGAGAGCTGATGGAGAACTGCTGGCTGCTTACAGCAGACAGACAAAGGGGGTTTGCCTCACAAAGCTGAGAAGAAAAGCCAACAGCATACTCACTCCTACCCCACACCAGTCCTTGTGAGAAAATGGTGGGAGACACTTCAGCCCATGGCACCTGGGGCTCGTAAAACAAAACCCTGCCCAGCTGGCAGCAGGAATGTGGATTAAAGGAGCCCTCAGAAAAGATGCTGCAGGAGAGGGAAGTGGTGGTGCCTTTTCTTAACCTTTCCTCTCAAATTAGAGCCTCTAACAGCAAAATAACAAGTGAGGGAAAATGGCACACAGCTGATTCCCTCTCTGCATGTGCTGCTTAATTTTCTCACACATAAACAAAGCAAACAGGTGCAGTGAATTGTATACCTAGGAGCTTTGGGAGTACTAGGGAGAAGACGAGTCATTCTAGAAAATGCTGGAAGCAATAAACCAAACAGAAAAGATGAGTTAGAAAGTTTCCAACATGGACTCTCTTCAACTAGGAGCACTCGCAGCCAGCAGCATCCCACACTTGCTCCCTTAGGGAAATAATAATCAAGATCAAGGTTTGCAGCTGAGCATGGAGGCAACAAGTTTAACATTCAGACACTTGTAGAAAAATAGCCGGGTTTTGGTTGTTTGGGGCTTTTTAAAGTGAGTTACGGTCCCTGCGAGACGGCACTGCTCCAGTACAGGAAGACAAAATGCCAGGTCAGGCGCCGCCCGGGGTGTCCGCTCTCGTCCAGCTCTCCTGCCACGCTGCCAGCGGCGGCCGAAACGCGGACTAAACCAGGAATAACAGCCCCATCTACTGGAGACTGGGAAGTGATCCGCACACTTGTATTTTGCAGTTGCGCAACTTACCTGCCAAGTGGGAGCGATGCTGGGGTGTTAGCCTGCTCGCGAAAAGACACTTCTGTCACCATGCCAGCGTCTGAGTTGCAAAAGCTGGCGTGGTCGTCCTCACCTAGTTCAGATCCAAAAGGCAAACATCCAGACCATCTCCTTCACTCTGAGCATCCCCTGGGCACTTCATAGAAAAGGTGGCAAACACTCTGGAACCAGTTCCTTGGGCAATGCTAACAAGTTCAGCATTCCAGGTGAGAACTTGAGCTTCACAGCAGCTTTCCAGGCTGTACGGCTGCACCCTGACATTCCCAGCTGCAGCACAGGATGGAGCAGTGCCAGCATGCCCTGTTATGGCAAAAGCTTGCCCCAGTGTTTGGCACAAATCTCTTTGTGGCAGAGCAGCTCTGAGTTTTGAACTGTGCCACACTTCTCAGGCTGAGGTCCCTGCTTTGCAAAACCCTAAACCTGACCCATCATATGCGGTGGGAGGGTGTATAGTCCCACTGAGCACCCAAAATGTTGTTTCAGTCTTCAGCATCCAGCTCTGGCCCATACAATATACCCTTCTGAACTGCTAAACCCCAAGCCCCATCCTAAAGGGAGTGGGCACAGTCTGTCCCTGTGCACTGTGGTACTCCTTGTCCTGCCCAAGTCACCAGCAAGACTGTACCAAAATGAAGAGTGAGCTGTGTTGCTCAGCCCAAGGAACCCTTCTGCATGTGGTGCAATGGCATTTAGCATGAAGACTAAGGTTTTCTACCAACACAGGTTTCTCTAGCCCTCAAAGCATGGTTAGGGAGCCATGATTTCAAAGGATGCATCCTGCATCCCTTTAGAATTTATTTTATTCATGCTTGAACAGAACTAATAAAAGCAATCTTGTAGCCAGTGAAACAAATGACAGAAATATTTAGGACTCTGTCACATGAGAACACATACCAGCTAAACTCAAGTCTTTATTAACACTTTGTAAACTGAGGGTTTAAGCAGCAGCCCAGAAAAGACATGTTCTTTCAGACACAGAGATAACAATCAAAAAGGTATCTTCATTGTGTATTTTTGTTCATCAGTGACTATTGAGTGTATAAATTAATAAAGCATAAATAAAAATAATATGCTTCCTAAGTTGGACAGCAGAAAAATGGCAGCAGGTATTCTTAAAATTACAAGTATTAAGAAACCAAATATAAACAGGGTCAGAAATCAGTGCCCCACAAAGCAAGAAACTGAGAAAATGTGTTGTGACACAGCAAGACTGTACCCATGCCCAAGGTGTTTATCACAGTCTGCCTCTTTGCAGGGCTGATGATCAATGAAGTTCTTCGTTCCCAGTGCTACATACAGCTGTAACACTGTTCTACCTTTACCTGCCATACAGACTCGATGCAGATCAGGTTTTCACCAACTGAGGCTTTGTGGTTTTCACAAGCCCTAGGCTGCAAGGGCTGGGAGCTGGTAGTGCCAAGCATTGGCTAGAGGAAAGAAACTGCCTGAAATGATGGCTGATGCCTCTTTGGAAGCTGCAGGGCAGGGGGGAGATGCTCCCGCAACACCTTGGTCCGATAGCAATAATTAAATATGGATTGTTTTTCTTTTTTCTCCCTCTGCCAGGACACATGTGCTCAAGAAATTTCATCTGTCCAAAGAAGGTTCAAGATAAACAGCTTTGGAGAGGATGGCACTCATGACAATTGCAGCCTTACCATGTGCTTTTTTCATGGAATCTATCTCCATCAAGATGCTATTAATCCAAGGAAGAAAAAAAAAATTATATTACAAGATCCACTCCAACTGCATGCTCATAGTCCTGGGTGGGGAGGAAGCCTCCTAAGAGAAGCAGTGAAGCAAATTCATCAATCACACACACATCAGTTTCCTTTGCATGCTTACTTACATGGTGCACTGATTCCAGTAAAGAGGCTCACAATATGAGTACACCATACTCCTAAAAATCAGCACCTAACATCCTATAGCCATTTTTGTGGTTTCACAAAGCAAAACAGACTACAGATGCAAAGAGCGGAACATTTTTGCAGCCTGGATTTAAACAGAGAGATGAATCTCTTCAACTGTGAATAAAACCCTTTGCTTCCTACATAGGAAAAGCCTTGGTATAATCCTACAACACACAGATACTAAAAATATTGTGATTATTTGGGCAGTGAAGTGACTGGAGAGGAAAAGGAACATCTCTGAATGGTGGCATATAAATTAGGGAGGGAACTAGAAAGCATGTGTATGAGAGATTCATGGATCACAGCAGAATATTGGCAAAGACTCCAACAGCTCATTTCTCCAGAGGGCTTCTACAATGCCCACCAGCACCAACTGGCTCCTGTTGAGATCAGCTCTGGAAGAAGGTCCAACAGGACCTTCTATCTTAAGAAGCACACCCAGCCCCATTTAACCCAGCTCCATCAACCCAAATCAAAGAGGTCACAGAGAAAGGAAACAGTTCCATGACCCTCAATGGAAATTGTCACTATATGGAGACCTCTGCCTAAGCCATTTTGGGTCAAATCCGATCAATCCAGAACAATACAGTTACAAGTTCTCTGCTGGCCTTATTCAATATCAACACTGCACTTGCCAGAAAAAAAAATACAATAATGAACAAGCCAGTGCCTCTAGGATTTGCTCTACACTGCCTCAGTAGATTACATATGCTAGGCATTTGCCACAGGGGAAGCTCTGGCAGATGTAGGATCTTTTGCTGTGCCTCTGCTGCTGTCTCCACTCCTGCACCGAGACCTTTCCTTCCCTGTGCCTCTGGCATGCTGAGGATCATAGCCTTCCTGCAATGCGTCCTCTGTTGTCACAGCCAAGGCTGCCTCCTTTTCTAAAAAGCTGCTATTCATCCCCTCTGCAATACTGCAGGCAAATGAGTTCCCAACTCTATCCCAGTTATCCCAACAAAGTGATTCTGAATCCACATGCAGAGATCCACCTCCTGACCAGGCTGTGCAGATCCATCTGTCACTGCCAGTCCTCGGTTCTAAGAATGGCAATCATGAAAGTCAGAGTCATACTTTAGGAAATACTTAAATGAAAACAACCACATTCCAGAAACACGCTAGGAATATTTCAGTAGCAAGTATTCAGAACCGATTGATTTAAAACAGCATCATCACCCACACAGGAGCTGTCTGATGACTTCTACATACTCATTAGCAGGAACACATTCGCATGAAGAAAGTTACATAACAGATAAAGAAAAGGGACAATGGTGAAACAGTAATAGCAGAGATTCAGTGTACAGAGGGGTAAGACTATGCTCTGAGGTTGCAAATTTTAAATGTGGCAGAGACAAAACAAAGCCCAGGCCAACAAATCTTTTGGGGCCATCTCGGATCTGAGGAGTCAACCAGCAGGTGCTGTACAGGCTGTTCTCAACCCAGCTACAACGCCCAACCATAGTTCCAAATCGATCAGGCTCTCAACCCACCCAACACACAAGTGACAGACCTTAGGTGGCAGGAAGGAGCCTCCCCCCAGAGGGTGCTGGAAAGCAAAGTACTAGAGGATGCGCCACAAGCACACACCTGAGGAACACCGTGCACTAAACAGAACACAGAGGGCTTTTAGGAACAAATGGTCAAGTGCTCACCTGCCTCTCCGCTAAATGCTGTTCATTATTAACAAAATCTTTAGTCATCTTGCATGTAATAGGTAAAGACAAGAGGAAGAAAGATCAGTCTCCTTTGGACAGATACTGTGCAGCAATATGTGTAACTTGCTTTGGGTTTTTTTACTGCTAATATGCACTACTACAGTAAAATAAAATGAGCACATGTGTCAAGAGAAAACATTCTTTACAGGTTGATTGGCAGTGCTGAAGGTACAAAAGGGAGAATCTGCAATCAAACCAATATGGAAAAAAGGATCCAATCTGAACAATCCCCAACACACAAAAGCCCACTTCTTTTGTGAAGTCTACCTCCCATTATTGCTAATAATCACAGCAGTATAATCCTCACAAGCTAAAGCTGATGATTTAATATGGTGTTTTTTTCCTGAAGATTACTGCAGTATTTTTGAGGAAGGAACTGGCAGTACTGATGCTAAAGCTGGGATTCCATCAGAGGAATGAGCTCCCACTCAAAGGCTCTGTTCTCTGCACTGTGCAGTCAGGCCACCTCCCACACCTGGTCACCAGAACCTTCCTCATCCTGCAAACTTGTGAAACCCCAAGCAGAACGACAAAAACAGCCCATTTGGGTGGACCCAGACCAGCTGTTAAAAGAACCAACCAAACAAAAAAAACCCCAACCAAAAGCAACCACTCCACCCCACATCACCACCTCCTCTCTGCAGAGCACACACACTGCTGCCTCCTCACTGGGCAGAGCCAGGGAAGGTGGGAAATGTAAAACCAGCCCCAGCCACTGACGCAGACAGGACGGGCAGCCCAGTGAGTTGCTGCAAGCAGGGTCAGAGCCCACGGCCCCTGGCTCCATTCAGCAGGGTGTAACATACACCCTTGCTCTTGGCTGAGGACTGTGCCCCATGCTACCCATGCATCATCATCCAACAACTTTACAAACACAGTATCAGCACAGTGTGTATTAAACCAGCCTTTATTTCTCTCACAGTACAGCAGGGCTGAAGTTAAGACCATTCCGTGGCAGTGCCAACCCACTCAGTAGCCTGGGCTGTGGGAGCTGCTGACCAGTCCTCGGTGGCAGGCTGGGCACTCCAGTCCTCTGCAATCACAAACACAACAGCACTTAGTGCTCCCCAGCTCCTTCAGCCCACAACACCGCTCACCCCCTCCCACAGACAACTCCCCAAACTGACCTGTGGGGAACTGCTGGATGGGCACAGACGGCACCTGCACTCCCTCAGACCAATCTGCAACCTCAGGCTGAGGAGGAGCAGTGAATTCAGGTGCTGGGGCTGTCCATTCAGTCTGGAATTCCTCCTTCGTCACTGCTTTCTCGGCAGCTGCCTGTTCCTCCTTTTCAATCTGTAATGGAAGAGCCCAGCCTGAGTCTCCCAGGAACACATCCCAGAACACAACCCTTACTATCAAATATCAGACAACAGGCACCAACTGGCAGTTGGTTAACCAACCACAACACTGAAGTGCAAAGTGCAAGTTACATTGGCAAAACCTGTCCTCGACAGTAGACATATGGGACCATGGGATAGGAGCACAAAAAAAACATCTGAGAGAGACACTTCCTGCCACAAGGCTCCTACCTCCTCGGGATCCCTGTAGAAGTACAAGTCAGGCATGACTTCCCAAGGGTGCTCACGGGAGATGGTGCCACGCATGCGCAGGACCTCCCGAGCCAGCATCCACCACATCAGTCCCACCGAGTGAGCTCCCTGGAACAGAAGTAAGTAGGTAAGAGTTGCTGTAAAGCTAAACCTTTGCAGAAAGAGAAGACTAATTTGCACCCAATCCAAGGTTCTTGCTTAGTGAAGGACACTACTTGCCAATCCCACACTTACGTACTTGGACTCAAAAAAAGGGCAACTTTTAAAGTTCCCACTGAGATTTTCAAAAGTCATGGTGCCATTACAACATGGCCTGAAGTAACTCTGTTAGGGAGTTTCATGTGGCTCACGACCCTCATGTGAATCTCATCCAAAAGACAGGGATGAAGCTCACCACGTGTTCAAGAGTGAAGAAACTGAAAACGTGACCAACTAAACAAAGCATACAAACATCCTCACAGGTGGCTTACACTAGTTTTGGTGACTGACATCTAGATAACATAGCTTCTCATTTTCCTAGACGTTACCTTTTAGGTGATTTCTGGCAAGGTAATGTTTGTTTCAGAGTGGTTTCTCCATCAGTTCACTTTATCTTTCATTCATATTCATGATCTGTGGCAAGAAGGACTATCAAACTCCACTCATTGGGCCACAAAGACCCTCATGGCGTCAGCGAAAAATCCTGCCAGGTTACTATAGCACACGTCCTACACTTGAGAGTTCCTTGGCCAGAAACCAGCCTCAGCTCCAAGCTCCAACTGTGTGCAGTCTATTTTCTCCTCCCCAGCCGCCTGCTAGTTTGCAGGAGATATTAATTAGCTCACCCCGCCCAGGATACAGGTGAGACACAAGCCAACCCCTTCCTTGCAGAAAGCATCCACCTTGGAAGCCGAGGGCACGCTCTGGAGGAAGCTGCCTGGAACGCCAGAATGAAGTGTTACCTTGTTATTGCAGGGAATAGCAATATCCACATAGCGCAGCGGGGAGTCAGTGTTGCACAGGGCGATGGTGGGGATGTTGACGTAGGACGCCTCTGTCAGCGGCTGGTGATCAGCCCGGGGGTCTGTAACCACCAGGAGCCGTGGCTCACGGAAAGCTGCTTGGATCTGGTTTGTGAAGGTGCCAGGGGTGAAACGCCCAGCAATAGGAGTAGCCCCAGTGGCAGCAGCAAACTTCAGAACCGCACGCTGCAAAAGGGACACGGCAAAGGTGAAGTAGGAAAAGTGCATTTCAACCAAGCCAGAAAACTGCATTTAAACCAGGTCACCATCAATGAACATGCATGAAATTTAATGGAACTATTTGTTTCAATTCCTCTGAAATCAGGGCTCACTGCCTCAGATGGAGACAAAAATGTTACTGAAAAGAGCTACACCCTGAGTTCAAAAGATCATTTCACCAGCAAAGCGGGAAGTCATGATATAGAAAAAAGCCTTCTCTTCCTCTCAAGTTATTGGCAAGCTGTACTTTAAACTCTCATAATCAGATCATTAAAGGGGGAATAAAACAAAAAGCTTATGAAAAAAGAAAAGCACATTTTCTTCCACTATTTTTACATCCTTTCATCATCCAGGAGTTTCAAGGAACTACAGAAAAACTCAGTAGTAAATATACACAAATTGTAGCTGTGTCCATTAAAATTGCAGTTGGCAGTTCTTATTCAATTGCAACAGCTTCCAACTTCTCAGGCGTGTGGCAGGGCCTACTATCAAACTCCAATCCTAGAGGGAGCCCCTCTCCTGGCGTTAGCGAAAACCCTGCCATCCTTTGCTGTCGCACACTTCCGACACTTGAGAGCTCATCGGCCAGAAACTGACCTCAGCATCAAGCTTTAACAGTGTGCACATCAAGCCCACGGGGAGCCAAGCTTTCCCTTCACAAACCCACCCCTGAATCTCCCTAAATATTTGTAGCCCCACCTGTAGTTACCTAAAGAAACTAAGCTCAAAAACTCCAGTGACTTATGAGATTTAAAGGTTACCACCTTATACAAGAGAATGTTTTTGCTAAAAACTTAAAGTCAAAATCACAAATATATCTTGCTCAGCAACAGAGAAAATTTCTTCTTTGACAATTTTTGTATCACATACCTACTGCCCCCCAAAAAATCAGTGCCAATGATACACAGTATTTCTCCTGGAAGGAGCCACCAGGAGACTGACTACAAATATGACAGAAATACAACAGCAAGAAGGATATGGATGAAAAACAAGTTATCAAATGCCCTGAAATGGGGAGTGGGTTTTAAGCTGCCAAGTGCGACACAAAAACCCTGTTTACAGAAAGCATTCCTTTAGTTAAAACTGGTGTTATTGCCTATCATCACCTGTCACTGGCAGGCAACAATGCATGGCAGGGGAGTCCTGCTCCCAAGACTGCAGGCTTCCTGATGTCCATACCTGTCCAGTGTTCCTGGAAGAAATAACGCTCACATCAGCTGGGTTCTCAATGGCAACAATGGCACGAGCTGCCAAAAGCAGCTTTTCCCAAGTCCTCTTCAGATTGATGATGTAAATACCTGTTGGCAACAAAAGGCTTTCGAGCGACCAGCAAATACAAGATCCTTAAACAGGATAGCACTCCTCTGCCACTAAGCCTATCACATGGCTGTGCTTACTCCAAAATTCATAGAATCATCATCAAGGTTGAAACAGACCTTTAAGATGATCCCACTTAACTGTTCACAGAAATGCTTTTTTTCTATTATCTAATTTGAATCTTCCTTGTCTCCCCTTAAGGCCATTTCCTCAGGTCCTCTGACTGCTGGCAGGTAAAAGAACCTGGCCCCTCCTTTCAGGCAGTTGTAGAGAATGATAAGGTTAGCCCCCTGAGCCTCTTCTTCTCAAGCCTAAACAAACCCAGCTCCTTTAATCATTCCTCATGACGTTTTCCAGATCTTTCAGAAGCTTTGCTGCCCTTCTATGTACATGCTCCAGCACCTCAATGTCCTTTATGAAATGACTACATTCTAGTCTCATTCTAGCTAGCAGAAAGCTATTCCAAGGAATATCCTCCCCTTCTGGTTTTAATGTCACACATTCCAGCATCTGTCATCAAGAACCTACGCCTGGTATGAGTTTTAGTCTTAAAAAAAAAAATAAAAAAAAAGGCAGCTGAGATTGAAGACCAATGAGAAGAAGGAGAAATCATTACTGACACATTAAAACCATTTTGTTAATATAGTCAAGAACTAGCAAAACTGCCCAAACCAGCTGTGACTGATTTACCAAATTCCACAATCAAGATAGTCAAGAACTATCAGAATTGTTCCAAAATCCGTATTTCATTCTACTTCTCTGAGTTAACACTGCCTGGTCAGCAAAGGCATTTGCTCCTTTCAGGCCATGGAGAAGCCATGCTGCAGACCACAAGCACTTTCCTGCTCCCCCCAGCTGTGTCCACAAGATGCCAGCTGCCAACCCGGGCCACCCATCCCTCCTCTTTACCATCGCTCTTCCTTTTGTAGATGTACTGCTCCATCTGGAAGTCGAGGTTAGTACCTCCCAGGTGGGTCCCGGCAGCGAGGAATTTGAGGACATCCTCCTCCTTCATCTGCAGGACATCGAGGCCTCCGGACATTGTGGGGTTTCCCTTTGGAAGCAACGACAGGGAACCTGCAGGCACAGAGACCCGGCTCAGCCCGGCGGGAACGCGCCACGAGGTCCAGCCGTCCCGGCGGCCATCTTGGGCCGCCTCCCGCGCTACACCCGGCAGGCCTCGGCCTTCCCCGCCGCTTGGGCANCACGCCCCCCGCCCGAAGGCCCCGACTCACGCTAACAACGCCGTGTGGAGGCCCGGGCGGCGCGGAGCCGAAAGAGAGCCAGCCCCCTGCCCGGCGCCCATATAAAGCCTCGCCAGCCAATAGGGACCCTCGGGGGCGGGGCTCCAGCGGCGCCTCCCCGGCACCCCTAGGCCCTGCGCGATCCCGGCGCTTTCCCGACACTGGGGGTGAAAGAAATTTGTGACATTTGTAAGATTTGTGGGATTACGAGTCCAGAGAAGGGCAACACAGCTGGTGAAGGGTCTAAAGTGTAAGTTCTATGAGGAGCGGCTGAAGGAGCTGGGGGTGTTTAGAGTGGAGAAGAGGAGGCTGGGGGCCGCCCTTATGGCTCTCTACAGCTCCCTGAATGGAGGGTGTAGCCAGGTAGGATCGGTCTCTTATCCCAGGAAACAAGCGACAGGACGAGAGGACATAGCTTCAACTTACATCAGGGGAGGTTTAGGTTGGACATCAGGAGGAATTTCTTCCCAGAATGGGTGATTAGACATTGGAATAGGCTGCCCAGGGAGGTGGTGGAGTCACCGTCCCGGGAGGTGTTTAAGGAAAGACAGGACAATGCACTCAGTGCCGTGGTCCGGTTGACAGGGTGGGGTTTGGTCATGGCTGGGACTCCATGATCTCAGAGGTCTTTTCCAAGCGAACTGATTCTGTGGTTCCGTCATTAGGGGGCTGCTTCACAGCATCCTGTGGCTTGTGCTCCAGGCAACATCAAGGTTGTTTTTGAGGTCCTGAAGCAAAAAGAAAGCAAAGATTTATTTTAAACATTTTACAGTTCCATTTTCCTGCTGAAAGTGAAATATATGCTCTCAGGGGGCTGATTAATTGTTTGATGAATTATATCTAGCCTCTAAATTGCCTGCTATGGGAGGGAAGCTTCTAAGGAGATACCGCATCTTCGCTGCACCCACATTCCCCTTCCCTGCAGGGGCACTGCTCTGGCACCACGCAGGAGAGCTTGGGCAGCCAAGGCTGTCCCTGTCCTTTGCAGAAATTACAATAAAACCAGGTGAAATTGGCACTGAACTTACACATCCTTGTTCTGCAGCAGACATTCTTGTGGTGCTTGCCTCTTTCCTTGTGCGTGTTGTTGGGTTTGGGGTTTTTTGTAGTTGTTTACTTTTAAGAAAAAACAAAAACTGATGAGATTTAAGAATCTTCATCATCTTTCTCATCTTACTTGTGCTATTCTGGAAGCAGACACAGGCCTGAGAATTGAATTTCTTGGAAAAAAGAAAAGTAGTGATATTTACTTTACTATGCTTGCTATCATCAAGGTCTGGATACATTTCTGGGCAGATTTCTGGACTGTGCAAACACTATTGCCAGTGCCTTCTGCAAGTG
The DNA here is from genome assembly GCA_013400515.1 of Erpornis zantholeuca. NCBI lineage: Eukaryota > Metazoa > Chordata > Aves > Passeriformes > Timaliidae > Erpornis > Erpornis zantholeuca. The sequence goes on from VZTN01016870.1 coordinate 26,032, forward strand.
ATAATTCATCTTCATATCTTTTGAACAACAGTGCTCCTTTAGTTCTCTCTCCTCTATTTTAACCTCACATAGGCACAGCAGTGTGACTGGGCCTGGACTCTTCTGAGAGCCCCTTTTCGATGTCTGAGCCCCGAGTTACTCTGGAGGACGATTGCTTGATGACAATATGATCTCATGTATGTCCTTTCTCTCCTGGAAAACGTCTCTCTATTCTTCTTTTCTGCATGCTAGTTAGATGGTGGTAATTAGCAAGGTTACCAGATCTGTTTTAGAATATTCTGTAAGAGAGTAATTCAAACATTTGCCACATGGTGGTGACAAAGTAGGTAAAATGAAGCTCAGCAAGAGGTTAGTGAGCTCTCAGCAAGAGAACTATTACTGCTTGAGAGATAAGAGACATCTGTGGCGCTTTGATAAGTGCCCTGTGGACAGTGAGAGCTGATGGGGCTATGTACAGCCTAAGGAGACAGGTGAATATTAGTTGGGAGGGAAGAGGAGGGGTGGTGGTGATGTTACCGTGGTGTGTGCAATGGATTTAGTTCGGAGAGCTCTTCTGTACAATTGAAACCCAACTGTACTAAAAATGTATTTGAACATAGTGATTGGAAATAAAGTAATGAATATTGCCGTAAATATGATGTTATCGAAAGACTGCCACCGGTAAGCATTATAGACTCCTCTGGCATCTCTGTGATTTAATTTATTTCTTGTTGTTACACTTTGGGCCCTTTCTGGTAGACCATGAGGCCCACAGCCCATGAGAGGGCTTGGAAAAGTTGTGATGAATCTTGACAGTAATGTATTTCTACTTATTTCCTTAAATAACCTGAAAGCTTGCTTTATTTTTTCTCTGTGTGAGACAGTTTAAATTAGCTCTGTTACTAATGGACGTGTCCCTCAGGTGAAAGTGTATCTATCTTATCACGTGCTTAAGACAAGGTTTCCCTGGTCTAAAGTTCACACTGAAATCTGTTACACAATTACACACAGAGCTGCGGGCAGACCCTGGGAACAGCCTTTCCCTGCAGCAAGCAAACTCAGGGAAAGGGGCTTGAGCCACTGGTCCTCCTGCAGTGCCCAGGAGAGGAGACCCAGGGCCCACAGGTGCAGAGAGAAGCATCACAGAGCTACCACAAGTCTTTGGGTGGTGCACTGAGAATCTCGAGCGGGTTCCTGGGGTGGTGACAAAGCCCCAGAAAGAGCATCTCCCAGCCAGCCAGCCCAGGCTCCAGGGGAGAGCAGCAGCCTTGCCAGAAGCCTCTGAATGGGGGGCTGTACCAGGTCCCCCAGTGCTGGAAGAGAAGGCTCCTCACACAGCTGCAGAGGAGGATTCTGTGCTGCCAAAACAGCTCCCGAGATGAAAGGGTTGAATTGTGTGCCTGGGGAAGAGGCTCAGGCAGAAAGCTGCTCCAGCACTGTCTTCCTCACCAAACATGACAATGGGTGTCACCCAAGAGATGGTGTGGCCACCCCTGGAGAAGGCAAAGGACTACGAAGATCAACCCACCTTCAGTGAAACTGCAGTAATGTTACTGTGCTGCCCTGTAAATTCCATTTTGGCTTGTGTTTCAAAGGTTTGTTATTACTTCTTGCGTGTTTTGAGGAAACATACTTAGGCAAATCTTTTTCCTTCTTATTTCTAGTTCTACAGAGTTAGAATTGCCTAACACCTGTTACAAAACTTGCAGAGGTCTTATTTTGACCTGTTACTGGGATTGTGTCATTTTTACTAAAACTCCTTAATGCATTATGATAAAAACTCCTACAGCATTTAACAGTGACAAAATCACAAATTAAGAAACAATGTGGAAAATCAGCTTGCTATTTTGAAACAAGCATCAAAGCCAAAAGGGATGAGCATATTCAAGAGCTCCACGTGGAGTTTGCAAAAGTACACCTATATATGTGTCTGTGTGAGATGAGGAATCTTTCCTGCTCAATTCTAGTGTCATAACATGGCACATAACTCATTAAAAATTAAAAAAGCAAGCAAGGTGTTTGCCCATTTTTAATGTGAAGGGGAGATCTGTAACTCAGTGTTTTGTTACAAGCACAGTGCCTTTAAACTTTTGATCTTCCCCACCTTCTAGCAGGCAAAAGGGTTAGGGAGCTTGTCTGCTATCTCTTCTCACAGCTGGGCAGCTGTCAGCAGCATAGACAACACCCTCTACACAGGAGGTGGTTCTCCAAGGCAGCAGGAGAGCTCTGGGGAGCCCTGTGCACAGGAGCAGGCACTATCCCAGGCCTAACCTGCTATCAGGAACCTGCACAAGCAATTCAAGTTCAGCTGGCACAAGGCTGCACCTCAGGACTGTTTGGTAGCTCTGTAACACAGATAACCCTCCATAAAAATTCCTCCATGTGAGAATGTCTCATCTAAGCAAGAAAAGAGAAGAGGTTTTGGATCTTCACATATGGAAGATGCACATTTCAGTATCAACAATGTTTTGCTTAGCACAATCTGCCTGCTATTGAATCCCAGGACCATACTGTGACAGCAAGACAAGACTCCAGCAATCCAGCATCCCCTTGCAGGAGATGATTGTGTCCCAGGCACAATTTCTGGTCTCCTGCTGAGATCAGACTGCCTGATTAGCAAAAACCTGATCAGCAGGAGACTAAGAATGGTCTCTCCTCAGACAGCTTAAAATCCCACTGTCCTGAAGGTAGGTATTTCACCAGCTAGTACAGGGATTCAACTTCCATCTGTTTTTGCACACAGCAGGCAGGCAGAGGAAGCTGTGCAAAACTCAACATTTCGCATTGCTGTGTGTTTTTTCCTTTTAAGTAAAGTTGATATAGGTTGTACTAGCACAACCTGTGCATGTTATACACCACAGAAAAAGAGAATATTCATTACTTTATGTGGGCTCTGAACACATGAAACAGTACTCTCCTCCTGGGAAACTCCTTTTGCCTTCTTAAGTCTCTATTCCATCCAATCCCTTATGCATTTAATTGGTTTGGGGCTTGTTTGTTTCCTTTTAAAGAAAGACTGAAGAGATTACATCCTTCATCTAGCAACCAGTTTTTAATAGAAACATATAATACACCTTCTGAAATAAATATTTTATATAGACACATACGCACTCACAATACTCAAAGCTATGCAATGTTCCAAAGCTCCAGTTCTGTTTAAAACTGTGACAAAAAAAAAACACCAAAAAAATCATCACACAGGAAGAATGGAAACATTAAGTTTCTAAAGCATGAATAATCAGACTGTTTCTCTTGCAATTCACTTACAATTCACTTAAATACTGTCTGCCTCAACGTGCCAGCCAGTCATGTTCTCAGCCACAGCTGCAGGGGCAAGCAGAGAGTGCATGTTCACTAACAGTGCATTGCCAGCAACAGAGGTCCGTCCAAGAGGGATCCAGCTACAATCCTGAAGTGCTCAGAAGGATCACACCACTGTCTCTGGAATACGAGTTAAGATGGCTTTTGAAATGATTTTGACAAGGTTATTACTGTTGAATTGCTGGCATGATAGAGGTAGGTGATTAAGCATCTCTGTCCAGATCTTTTATTTGATTTACTTTACCTTTAGGATGTACAGTGACCATTTGTTGTTAAGCAGAAGCATGAAATTTCAAGAGAAATACATCTAAATTTCAAGTCCACACACTTGATTGTCTTGACTTGCTATAGTTATCAAGGAGTAACTTCAATAAATCACTTCAGAAACAGAATGTTTCTGAAGAAGGGAAAAGGGTAAAGGACACTAAGGATCAGAGGTGAGAAACAGTCTAGTGCCTGACTATGTGCTAAAAGCTTACAGAACAGAGTGAAGCAGAATTTCAGGCTTCCCCAGTATATGGACAAAAGAAATAACAAAGGAAAACAAAAAGCAAGCTTGCACCACAGAATTCATTCTCCCCATTCATAATTCACAGGTAGATAAACTTTTGGATTTGCAGCACCAATGGTAGATGAAACACAGTGCAGTTTAGATTCTCTATTTCTTAAACTCAGAGGAGCCCAGATTAATCCACAAGCCAAAACCCATATAGTTTTTCACTCTACTCCAATAACAAAGCACCAAAGCAGAATGGAAGAACTTCCCCAAAGAAAAAGCTAACACCGCTTTAGGCCTAATTCCAGATTTAAAACAAACAAACAAACAATCTCACAGTAGACCTTCAAACATTAGCACATGGGAATAAATTCTCTACTTCTTCCTTTGTTACTTGACCAGACAGGAGTACAGGGACATAAAAGCCACCAAAGTGTTCCTGAATTTCTTGTTTCTGATGAGTACCTTATTTAATTCCAGATTAGCTGTCATTTTTGCTTGCCTGCCTCATTATTAAGAGCTTCTGTCTGCACAGGTTGCACATTGCTTTGCCTTTGCTAAAACAAGAACAAAATACGTGTGAAGTACCTTGCAGGTCACCCCACACACTACCACAGCCCAGAACAATCAACAGATTCAACTCACATGCCAGATTTAGAAAGCCTCAAATAAATTCAGGCTCCCACCACAATATTGGTTTGATCCCACGCATAGGGGAATAAAGGACAAATGAGGTAACTCATCTAATTGCCACCTTAGTCTGCCAGGTCAGCAATCCTAGACTTGGTTCTCCAGCTCTCTGTGCCAGCAGTACTCAGGACAACCAACAAGCAGGATGGGCACTTACTACAGTTTCATGCACTCCCACAAGTTCAGGTCACTGAGGGTAGAAGGAACAGCAAAAGAAAGGAACAGGTGTTCGCATTTAGGATTTAGCAAATGATGTGCCACATGCCTGATTTGATGCAGTGCTCTACTGCTAACACATAGACATGTGCACACGGGACCCTGCACCACCATTCTTGGAGACTCCAGCACTGAAGAGCACCAGCTTCCCCTCACGGATGGGCTGAGTCTGAAAAAAGGCAGTGCTTTCCAAGCCTCCAGCCTGTCTTCTTACACTTAACTTTTACATCAGTCATCAAGCCTTCTCGGAGTTGAAATCTGGTAAAGAACACCTTTAACAACTGACATCCCCTCTACTCTTACACTTGGGAAGTTGCCAGGACAGGCAGTGATTGTCTTGAAATAAACAAAAATTTATGAACAACAGGTAGGTAGCACTGGTTGTTCATCCAGCTACAGTGTCATGTCTTCATACTTAGAGACAGGTGCTCTGGTTCTAAAGTGAATTGCAATATCCCTAGATATTTAAGAACAGAAAAACCAAAGCTAAGCTTTCTGCAAGGCACACTACAGAACAGGATGCACACTTCCACACCAGCTTCATGGCTATGCTAACAGAGCTGCAAGGGACCCAACCCACCACAGAGGCACAACTGAAGAGGGGAGCAGGCTGTACCCAGCAGACACTGTGAGGTCTGTGTAACACGGTAGGAAAGAGTAAGAAGGCACAGAGGATGAAAACTGTGTATTTATCTCTAAACCTGAACTCAGGGATACTCGAACATGGACTACCCGATAAGAGAAAAGCATTAGCCAGGAAAATGTGAAGGGTATGTGTGAAGCCCTAAGGAAATTGAAGTTCCCTACCAGGCATCCCATAGGGCTAAAACCTTGGAGAAAGCTTACAGAAACAGCAACCTTTTCTTTCCAAACCAAAATGTACTCCACATGCAACTCCTCATAAAACTAGCTGTTTTAAGCCAGTATCTATATCTGTTTCCATTATACACTTATGCATTATGAGCCATCACCCTAAAAGCTACATATAAGGACCAGTTCACACTGAGGGACCCCTGTTGATCAAGGATTAACAAATAAGGAAAATGAAGCAATTAAGTCTCTAAGACAACTGCATAAAAAAAAACCCAACAAAACCCACTTGAGCGTTCCTGCTATAGTTAGACCAGCAGCATTTTTTTTTTTCAGAGAACAAGTAAAACTTTGGTAGCAATCAATTTTAAAGTGCCTAATGCTTCTTAATTCCTGTGCAAACCCTCCTGTAGAGGCAGAAGGACATTTCAAGAGTGCCAAGATGCTCAATCACATAAAAACACATAACACAGCAAGGAGGTTCAGTTACTTTCTCAGCAATAACACACAGTTCAAAAATGATGGCAGAAACTATGTTTCTAGCCTTTCTTCTGCACTTCATTTCTCTTCCACCCACTCCTGCAATACAAGCATTACAAGACACATCCAGTCTCCCACCAGGGGCTGGAGTGTTCCCCAGTGAGAACAAAGCATACGGGGAAAGAGGATCTATATCAGATGGTGGTCACTGTAGCCTTTCCGGCCATGTCAGCAAGGAGCAGGCTGGCAGGTTCTGCCATCACTCTTTTCTCCTCTAACACTTTTGCTCTAGCACTGTTTCATTGCATAAAGGTGGTGAGCACAGAGTTATTTTTAAAAGGGGCTTCTCAGCATAGTTACCAGGCTGTGAAAACCCTGCCATGTCCCATGGCAGTCTGCAAGTGCAGTCCTTCTGGAATGCATTTATCAAACAACGCAAAGATCCAATCCTTCCTTTCCTCCACTTGCCAAAAGGCCTAATCCCTTTGTCTCAGAAGGGCTTTCTTCCTCCTGGCTGAGCAACGCTTATTCCTCTGTGGAACTGGGAACTTCCCAGTGCCAGCTGATCACAGCAAGCGGGAGAAGGAGTGAAGCTGGTCCTTTCTCGTGCAGCTCTGTCAAGACTTCAAGCCCATTTTTTCCATCATCTGTTCATACACCGTCCATGCCATGGCTGCCATCAGAGTGCGCCTGAGGGCTCGGGGGACACCGCCTCGGAAAAAGCCAACCAGCCCAAAGTCCTGCATCAGGAGATAAACAGCAATTCATCGATCTGCCTACAGGGTTTTAATTTCTCACTGTTTATTACATGGAAAAGCACAGGATGTACAGACCCAGATCAGTCTCTGAAAGACCCGAGCTTAAATAGCATTTAGGGTTTAGGGAGAACCTGTAGCACTGCACAATTGCAGGGCTACCCAAGAAAGCAAGAAGAGCAGTGAGTGGAAAAAGGAAGGCTAGGATGGAGGCACACTCAAATCCAACAAAGAGAAGGCAAAGGTATATTCATTTCCAGTCACTTCAGGAAAATGACCAGTCTTTGTTTAAGAGCTTCATATTTAAAATATATCTTAGCTATTCTGTAAAAACTGAGATTTCTAAGTACTGAAGTAAAAAACCATTCTGATTTGAGAAAAAAAAAAGGTACATAAAAATGCATGCACAAATAAACAGACTCCTGCTTAGGAATAGAGTTCAAATGGAAACAGAGCTAACCTACCAAGATCTGCCCTTCTGACAGCAGGAAGGGAAAGGTGGGCTTTGGCTACTTCTCCATCCCATTCCTGGGATAAAGACCTGGACATTTATTTCTCTTCTGATGTCCAAAGCGCAAAGAATTATTTTGTAGCTGCCTTGTATCTGAAACCAGCATTTCACACTGCACATTACAGTCTTGGTCTACCACAGCATGACCCCCTTCATCATCTCAAAAATGCTGACACTGAAGATTTTAACTGCTTGAGCAGATGAAGCACTGACAATTTTTCACCTCCTTTAAAAGCCAAGACTTCCCCAGTATAGCCGTGCTTGAGCAAGGGGATCAGAATTGAGGGTGTGGTTGTGCATGTCAGAAAGGATTCACCTCACCTTGTAGATCAAGGCAATGGCCTGGCTTGTCCTGTGGTACTTTTGGGGTGACAGCTGCATGTGTGTTTTGATGACATCAGCAGGCTGTGTTGCCAGAGAGGCCAAGATTCCCGCAAAGATCCCACAGCCAAAATTCAGCAAGGGCATGAGCACTGGATCCAGCTGATCTACAACAGAGCAAAGGGAATGCACTAAGACACCATTCAGGCCGGGAACACTCACACTGCATGACAAAATGAAAGCTACTGAATGATTAAATCAACATCAGAGTCTAAGAGAAGTTAAAATCCATGCAGCTAGAGAAACGTATAAAGGGGAAAAGTGGTCAAAGGTCAAAGGCTGGCACTACTAAAAAGCCTCACTTGCTGGAGAACTGGATTTGACAGAAAATCAGAAAAGAAAAAGTTGTACAAACATTGCCTCAGTGAGTTCTCGTATCAAAGAAGTCCCAGTCTAGAGGACACTGAGCAGTATGTGAGACAAGAAGAAGCAGCAGCAGTGCTAAAGACATCCTCTCTTTCAACCATTCACTAACCCACTTAAGCATCAGTCTTCATAAGGACAATCTATCAGTTTAGGGCCAGTCTCCATTTCTGCACTGACCTCAGCTACAGGTCTACAGTTCTCCACAGGCAAATGTGAGTGTAAAGCCCTACAGGAGACTAATTTAACTCCTGAGGTGGAGGGCAGTAAGGAGAGCATGCAGGCTGTCAACTGCAGGGCAAGATCTGAGAAGAGGAACATTTTCCACCCCAGCCTCCAACGTTCAGGCTCACCCTGAGGTGTGAGGTTTTTGGTCTGTGTGTAGAACATCAGGTAGATGCCAGAGAAGGGCGCATCCCGCAGCAGCGTTGCCGTGAGCCCACTGAACATGCCACGAGCCCCTTCCGTCTGATAGATATTCTTCAGGGCTCCATACACACTCCCATAGCCAAATCTTCCACTCTGCAAGGGCAGACAAAGGTCAGACATCCACGTGCCAGGCACAGGTCTGGGAGCCCTACACACACCCTGAGGATATAACATCTCAACAAACGGTAGTGTGAACTTCATGTGATGCCAAAGATGGCAACACAGAGGAAAACCCAAGGCAAAATTTGATTTCACCTACCTCAGACTTTAAAACAATCCTTCAGGAAGGTAACATACGAAAGATGCTACACAAACATTGTATACAACTGAAACTTATAAAGCTCAGGGTGAATTCTATTTCATCTCCTTGACTAAATATCATTTCCTGCAGAATATGTGAACTGAGATGAAATCAGGACTACATCCCTGGCTGTATCCAAGTGGCAGCAATCTCCTCCAGGCAGAAGGATTTATCTTGCATCACAAGGAATGTGATGCAAAATGTGACACCATTAACAGGGGACTGGAAAGTCATTGGAAAGTCATACCTCATATCGGGTCTTCACTACAGTCACTGGCAACATGCAAATCCCAGAAATTGCACGAGCAGTGGCACCCAGAAAGACAGACTCCAGGGCTGTGGGTGAACGGTCCACGAGAAACTTCTGCTTCATCATGTACAAAGTGCTGAAGTAAATCCCAACCCCAGGAATACATCTTGCAAAGGACTTCAGGAGAAACAGAAGCAGATGAAGAAAGAAAAAGCTTACATAAGACAAAACATTACAGAACATTTCTGAGACTGTTAAACTAGACAGGAAGCTTTGTAGAAGACAAAAATATCACTAAAGCCAACATGCCGAGGAAAGAAAATAAGGTGGAAATAATTTATGGCACTGACAGACAAATGATTCAAATTATGCCAGGATTTAATGCATTCCTCAATAGTAGTTTTCTAGGAACATGATATTCCAAACCAAAATGAAGTTCATGCAGTTGCCACCCCACATTTGCAAAAGTATTCAAGTGTTCAGCTGCTCAGGATTGCCATAACCAAATCAGTGAAATTCACAATATTAAATCTAAATCTTGTGGTTTCACTCATAATTGTACAAGAGTTAACTATTTAAATTCAGGCAGACATAATTAGCAATAAACAGTAAGTTTATTTATCTACTTATTTTAAGAAGTCCAAGTTAAACCAGCCACTTACTGGAGACACACCTTTCCAGAGCCCCAGAATACTCTCAGTACGAACAACCCTAAAGAGCAGCGTTACCATCCCAGCACGGCCAGACCTGAAAGAAAGACAAGACAGGAACAGCAGAAATTATCTTCTTCTGCTCCTTGGCAGATGTACTCCACAGCCATCCCTTTCATTCATATCACTCCAGCATCTCCAAGGTGTTCTTTCGCATCAGCTTTTCTTGGTAGCTCTTTCCAGGGCTTCCTCATCATCTTCTGTTTCTCACAACTTGTAACACACATTAGAGCCCTCCCCCACGAGAATTTTTAGTTGCTCATTCCCTTTGTTAGCAGCAGCAGATTGTAGGTTGACACCAAGCTGCACACATGAAAAATTATCTGACAACCATACAGGATTTTTTTCAGGCAGAGGATACCCCATGAAACTGCATGGTAGCCACTCCAGCAAACACCAGTCTCTCAGAAGAGAACAAACGTTGAGGTTACAAGTTATTCCAGCAGCATTCACAGACAGACATTTTCTCTCTTCTGGAGCAAAATATCAATCCTTCTCTGTGATATAAAAACATAATTCCTCTTTTAGAAAGACTGATTTCCCAAATAACAGCTCTGAACTCCAAGCCCCAGCCAGCAAATGAGGCAGAAGCCTATGGTAGAGCACCTCCAGGCCCCCCACACACACATCCCCAGCCCTCTCACCCATTCACAGCAGGCTGCAGAGTTTGCAGGCGTGTTTTCAGCAGGTCAAGGGGTTGGAAGAGGAGCGTGGAACAAGTGCCACTGATGGAGCCGCACACAAAGGCCTTTAGGACTGGATGCATCTGGAAGAGGAAGAACAGGACTTTAAATGGCCATTTAATTAAGAATGGCACAAGAGGAAATATTTCAGCTGATATATCACATTATTGGAAAGGAAGGTGAGCTGACCCCAGATGCTAAGGACAGCTGCTTAGAGCACAGGAAGCTTTTCCAGACCTTCTCTGAGCTTGATCAAGTTTTATTTGTGGTTTTTGGTCCCTCTGCTTTTTCTGGGAGATTGTTCCAGAATCTCCTTGAAATTCGGTGGTCGGAAGGAGTTTTTTGAACATCAAATGTATTAGCAGCCATCTGGTTACGCTTTGCCATGGCAAAAATAGGTGGCCCCTTCCCACCACCTACCCGTGCCTTTGCCCCAGTCCCATCCACCTCTGCTGGCAGCACCTCCAACCCCTCCCTCCCACCCTGCGCACCGAGGTCTCCCCAGTGCCACGGGCATTGCCAGACCCAAGCCCGGCCCAAAGGCACGCACGGCACAGCACGGCCTGCTCAGCTGAGCCTATTTCCTATCCACAGCGCCGCCCGGCACTTCTCGGGAAATAATAAGGCAGGAGGCACAAAGCCCATGGCAGGGTGAACATTTTTTTGGTGTTTCGATAGAGTTTCTTATCATTACAAACATATAACGGTGTTTGCTCATAGAGAACGAGTTTCTGCGTCCTTCGACGCAGAAGAATCACGGCAGATTAGAAAGCACATACAGATTAGAAGCCTGCGAGGCACACTCCAAACCAGCAATGGTTCTCCCCGAGCTCCGCCCGGACCCACCGCCACGGGGCTGGACCCGTCCCCCCGTTCCCCCCGCTGCCCCGAAGCCGCGGAACACGACGCAGCGGGGCGAGAAGCGCAACGAGCCCCCCTGGCCTCCCACCGGGGCCCTGCCCACGGCCTCTCCTCGGCACAGCGTGCGAGGAGGGCCCGGCACAGCGGCCCGGTGCGGCACGGCCGTACCTCGGCCTCCCGGCCCGGCATCC
>VZTN01016870.1:37548-116305 GCA_013400515.1 Erpornis zantholeuca
GCGGCCACCCGCCCCCAGCCGCTCCCCTCTGCCCCCGGATGGCGTGTTAGTCACGGCTGCTGGCCGTTCTACATAGAATCGTGGAATGTTAAGGGGTTGAAATCGACCTTTAGAATTCATCTAGGGCCCACCCCTCCGCTACGGGCACATTGCTCGCGGCCCCATCCGGTGGGGCTCTGAACACTGCCAGGGAGGGGGCATCCAGAGTTCCTCTGGACAGCCTGTTCCAGTGTCTCACCACTGATGTCTATATAACTTAGGTCAAATTTACAAGGTGTTTATATAGCTTGAGTTATAAGATATCTATGTAACCTAATATCAATATAACCTTAATCATGACTTTTTATCGATATAACCCAAAGCATATCAATATAACCTGAAGCATAGCTTTTCATACTTATATAGCCTGAATCATAGCTTTTGCTTATGTAGCCTGATTCATGACTTCTATACCCATATAACCTGATACCTATATTGCTTGAATAATGACTTTTGATACCTATATAACCTGATATAAATAACTTTTTATAAAATGTAATGGCTAATATAAGGTTAACTAGTTGCTTAAATGCAGAATAGACAAAAAGAAGGAAAAAACTCGTGAGATGTATAGTTTCAGAGACAGATAAGTGCAACACTAATGAGAAATTGGCAAGTGCAAAGCCAATTATCCACAAAACAAAGAAAGATGGTTGAGACCAGATGGACCAAAAAGCACCTTAACTACACATGCTCCGAAGACAAGGTTGAAAAGTTCAAGTGTGAAGAAGATTTTAGAAGCCTTCATCAAAGACCCCCGAAGACCCCTGAGTTGGGGAAATGGAGGCACAGTGCGAAAAGATTATCTACTAACCATGAGATTATGTTATGTAAATTAGTTCCAGTGCCTGTGTGATGATGTTGTAATGACATAGCAACATTAAGCATAACTTACTGCATAAATATAAAACAGCACTTGACAAAGGGGGGTGAGGTAGGAGGAGAAATCTCCCTCACCACCAGCGCTGCAATAAACAAATACCTGCTCTATAGACACTGGTCTATGGGGATTTATTTCTGGCCTATCTTTTGGGCATCACCACCCTCACAGAAAAAAATTAGTTCCTAATACCTATCCTAAATTTCCTCTCTTTGAATTTATGCCCATTACTCCCTGTCCTATCACTGCAGTTCTTGATGAAGAGTCCCTCTCCGGCTTCCCTGTAGGCTGTCTTCAGATAGTGGAAGGCTTCTATGAGATGTCCACACAACCTTCTCTTCTCCATGCTGAAGAACCCCAGTGCTCTCAGCCTGTCTTCATAGGGCAGGTGCTTCAGTCCTCTGATCAACTTTGTGGCCTCATCTGGACTTGCTCCAACAGTTCCATGGCCTGAAGCTGGGAGCACCAGAATTGTACTCAGTTCCAGCAACTGTACTCTATGTTCCAGCACTATATGCTGTGCCCAGAAACTGAACCCCAGTGCTCTCTGTCAGACATGGGCAGTGGAAGGGTCGGTTCACACCTGACAGCTTTCTTGTCTTCCTTCAGTTCACACCTCCCACTTCCCCACAAAACCAGCTTCTTACGGACACCGTGTTGTTCAGAAACCTGACATGTGCACTGACACCTCCTTACCTCTATCACTAGTGTTTCCACTTGCTCATCCACATCCTGGGCCCAGAGCAGAGGAAGGCTGGCTTTCCAGAGCATTGAAGAAGTGAGGCGCCAAAATGAAGTGTTTCAGCATCAGACCTGTGCCAGCCCTGAGACTGTGGCTTCACTGTGCCTGCAGAGCCAGACACTGCTTATCGACAACAAAACCAGCCGGAGGAGCTGGGAGGAGCATGCGATGGATTTGGCAAGCTGCTTTTCTAGGAATCAGCCTACTTGCCATGACCTGCCCACGTAAGGAGTGTCCAGAACGTCATACTCCAGCTGTTCCTAGGAGGAAAACCCTGTGTGCAGCAGTAGCCATTATGCACAAACCACTTCCCTCTCCTGTGCTCGCTTTGCCTCATGGCAGCCCCTGAAGAAAGAGAGAATTTACTTTTTTGGGAAAATGTAACACACGGGCTAGCAAAAGCACTTCATTACGGACTCCCTCTTCCCTTTGGGAAGCTCTTCTCCTGTTATGCAGTTCCCTCCTCGGGTGAGTGACTGCCTTTCATTTCATTAACTGACTTTGCCTGCTAACTCATGGAAAAGAGGATCAGTTCCTCCCCTTCCCTCCTGGTGCTTCTTTCCCTACCTCACATCTTCCTCCACTGTGGACCAACACAGGATCAATGCACGTCATCACAGGCTGCACGGGAATCTTTGCTCCACTGCCTGGAGCCTCTCCTTCCCCTCTGTCTTCACTGCCTGTGGGCTCAGCAGGGCGTTTCTCTCACATATTCTCACTCTCTCACAGCTCCTGTTTCACAGTGTTTCTGAATCACAGAAGCACTACCGATATCACTTATGGGCTCAGCTTTGGCCAGCGGCAGGGCCAGCAGCAGGGCCATCTCGGGTCAGCTGGAACTGGCTACTACCGCAATGGGGGCAGATCCTGGCATCTCCTCACATAAGGCAGTCCTGCCGCCCCCTCTACCAAAACCTTGCCATGTAAACCCAATGCCTCATCATCTGTCATATAACTGATTAGATAAGGAAGCTGTCTGGGATATACATGTCATTTTGAAAAAGGCCCCTCGGCTGTTTCTTTTGGTGTGTTTTTTGCTGTTCTGGATGGGACTGGATAAGTAGATTGTTTAGAGGAGTAAGCTTAACTCTAGTAAGGCTGACAGACTCAAATGACGCATTTGAAATATTTCTGTAGGGAGTTGGTGGTGTAGCTGGTTCCTCTTCCTCCATGTCTTTGGGTGGAGCAACAGTAGAATTTTCTGGTTTTCTGAAGCCAAGTGGGAGGCAACGATATTGGCCAAATGGCATGCATCCCAAGAAAGAGCTCATGCAGCATGAAACCCTGTCAACAACAGCAGTCTCCAGGTTCTTATCTCGCTGTGGAAGCGTTTTCTCCCTTAAAATAAGTCTCATGATGAATGAGGAGGTGAAACAGCACCGCTGATCACACACATCTCCGCAGGGATCTGTCTCACTTCTGCAGGAATGCCCAGCAGAGGGAGCCGCGTCCCCTCACGTCGTTGTCCTGGAGAGATGTTCCTTGCGCTCTGATAGCCTGTCATCTCTATTTCGGAGATGAGAGATGAGAGGGCACAGAACTGCCAAATTCCCATTTGGTAGACACATCTTTTTCCACACTGAATAATTCCTGGGTGTATTCTTTGCCACTTCAACGCTAACAGAGTTGTGAATGCCCATTTAATGTTTAAAACCTGCATAAGGGCAGTAGAGATCCCACTTCAACACGACCAGCAACTGCCCGTAACACTGCCTGTGACAAAAGAGTTTGTTTCTGCTTTTAATTTCTAGTTTCAGGTATTGTAAGAGTTAATACCCAGCAGAGCTTGGCCGTCATGGCTTTAGTCACACGTAAAACTTTGACCTAATGTCACACTGCCCACCACAGCCGAGTAAAGTCATCCACTGCCACACATGCAATAGCTGCAGGTTTTCTTGGTTCACAGAAATTTATCCCTCTGCCTTTGGAGCGATGGTGTGTGAAGGTGGACATCGAAAGGGTTTTAGAAAGACAGCAGACCGTTCCACATGGGGATCTCTAGCAGCACATCTGTGGACTGATGCCAATGAGGTTCTGTTCGTTCAAAAATGAACAAAAAGGTGATGTGACTTGCCTGAACTTCAGTAATGGCACCAAGCTCTAGTGAGGAGCAGCAGTATTTAAGGAAGTAACACACACTTCAAATGTTGCCTGTTGCTCAGTAGTGCTGCTCTTTGCAGTGTATGTTGTGCTGTGGGGAAGATCAGAGACATCTGTGGGATGGAAGCTGTGTTGGCTCTGGATGAGGTCATGGTAGGTATGTGGCAGAGGTGATGGGAATTCAGTACTGTTCAGGGCTTTATTTCAGTGTTAGTCTGTGAGAGCGTCCTGTAGTGTGCGTGTTCTGGGAAGAAAGGTTCAAATGTACTTGGCAGTGTTAGGATTACAGCTGGACTCAATGATCTTTTTCCAACCTAAATGACTATGACTCTATGATCATTTCCCTTAGGTATTCCTGTCTGTGCTGCGTGGGTGCAGGGGGAAGGTGCCTTCCAAGGAAAATGAAATGTTAAAGCAAACATGGAGCCCTTTGCCATCACTGGCTATTAGCAGCGTTGGACCATCCCCTTCAGCCATCTTCACCAAAAATCCTTGGAGCAGAGGAGAAACAGCACTACTTTCTCTTTCCTAGACACCAGAATTGCAGAGTAGGGACAGCAGGTAGGACAGGGCATGCAGGTGGGAGAGGTGGGAGACAGGAACACTTCAAAGACATGGAGGAAATTGCAGATCTCTTCCAGTGAAGAATAGAAGTGCTCAAAATGAAAACTTTCTGATCATACAGAAGATAAAGCTGACATTTCCGTTCTGTGGGTGTTAAATACATAGGCTGAATTCAGTGGCTTGGGGTTTCATACTTCTATTTAATGTTGCACAGGTCCCACAGAGGAAAAGCTATTTTTAGGACCGTGCACTGCCACAGTGAGGACCTTGCCTGTGACTGGGCATTGCAGCATAAGCTGAGGTAAACATTGCCAGCCTATATATGCAAAGGTATGCTTGCTTCTTAAAAATACGTGTTATAAAGACAGTTTTCTGCACTCTTTCAGACACAGTGTTGGATTATGGAGCAGAATTTGACATACCTGCTGGGCAGCAGTGACTCTGAGGACATATTGGTGAGTCACTCCCTCCTGGGTTGCTCTCCTCTGCAAGCTGAGGCCAGTAGCACATCTTAGGGGTCCAGGTTTTCCTATGGGGACTCAGTACTGGGGGAGATGATAAGGGTTAGAAGAAATCAGTGTGATTGTTGTTCTCTGGAAAGAAATCAAAACACAGGGTGAAAATATCTTTAGCTGATGGGATGGTTCTTATGGAAGAAGACTGTCCCTGAGGGCAGAGGTAGTGCTAGGAGTGTCCTGTGGAGGACATCCTGACTGGGATGCTGCCATCCATCTTCTTTAATTGTTTGCTGCTGCAGGTACTGCCCAGGGATATGGTGGGCGCTGTGGGGGGCTGGTGAGCTGCAAGGGGCTGGTGAGCAGGAAGGGGGCATGTCACTGCTGCTGGTGCATCCTGTTTCTGGCACTCAGCTCACTGCAAACAAAGCTTTTAGGAGATGAGTGTTAGCATGTCAATTTCTCCCTGGGCCCTGCTCCCTTTCTCTTTTCAGAAGGAAACGTAAAATAGACCCCAAAACCCATATCAGCCTCCTGGCCATTCCCATGTCACTGCTGGTTTGGGGATGCTCCCTGTTTCTGGCCCCGGTACCCCACCTGGACTCGGGCATGGGCCATGGCCCCACATGGAGCCAGCAGGAGGATGCTGGTAACCTCTACCACCACAGCTGCATTTTCCTTGATCTCCTCTGCCCCTCTGATGCAAGGATCTCTTCCTGGGTCTTGCAAGGGATGACCAGTCACTTGTGTTCATTCCTGATTTGCATCCTGTACCACAGCTGTGGCACATCTGTTTTGTCCTCATGCAGCTTGGTGTGAGCTGAATCGTGCCTGGTGTATTTTCTAAGAGAGTAATGTGGGATTTGGGTCATATGAATTTCATTATCCTTGAACAGGTGAGTTACACATCACCAACACCTAACTCCTCTCCAGCCTATGAATATGCCTTCGACTACTCAGAACTATACATCATCTGTCATTCTGAAAGTGTTCCAGCATTTGCATCTACCTTATTTCCAGTGCTGTACTCCCTACTGTTCGTGGCAGGCATCATGGGAAATGTTTTGGTTGTTTGGATTCTGACAGTCTTCATGAAAATCAAGACCATGACTGACGTGTATCTGCTGAATCTGACAGTCTCCGACCTCCTCTTGGTATTCTCCCTGCCCTTCTTGGTTCAGTACTCCATCACGAGCCAGTGGACTTTTGGAAATGCATTCTGTAAAATCATCAGCTCAATTTACTTCATTGGTTTCTACAGCAATGTCTTCTTCATAACTATCATGAGCATTGACAGGTACTTGGCCATAGTCCACTCTCTCCATGTTCAGGGGATTAGGACAACTGCCCTTGGGGTTATCTCCAGTTTGGTCGTTTGGGCAGTTGCCATTTTAGCATCAATGACAGACTTAATATTTTTCCAGGAAGTGGATGACAATGGCCAGATTAAGTGCCACCGTCACTATCCTGATGGCAACTATGGCTGGAAGACTTTCAGTAATTTTGAAGTCAATGTCCTGGGGTGGCTAATCCCTGTTGGTGTCCTCATTTTCTGCTACCACAGCATCTTGAAAAACCTGCAGAAGTGCCATACAAAGAACAAGTACAAAGCAATAAAACTCGTTTTTATTGTGGTCATTGTCTTCTTCCTCTGCTGGACCCCTGTCAACATTGTGCTTTTTTTGGACTCTCTGAGGAACATGTCCATCATCAAAGACTGCCAGACAAGCCAAAGGCTAGACCTAGCCATGGAGCTTACTGAGGTGTTCTCCTTGGTCCACTGCTGCCTCAACCCAGTCATCTACGCTTTTGTGGGTGAGAAGTTCAAGAAGCATCTCCGTGAAGCTTTCAAAAAATCTGCATGTTTTCTGTCAAACTGCAAAGACTACAGGGCTTTCAGTGGGCGCAGCCTGGACAGGCACTCCTCTCTGCACACAAAGTCTTCACAGTTGTCTTCTGTTGATGCTGTCTTGTAGAACTACAAGTCCAAAACTATCATCCTGGACAGGTGACCTAAAGTTCGG
The DNA here is from genome assembly GCA_013400515.1 of Erpornis zantholeuca. Classification (NCBI taxonomy): domain Eukaryota; kingdom Metazoa; phylum Chordata; class Aves; order Passeriformes; family Timaliidae; genus Erpornis; species Erpornis zantholeuca. The sequence continues at coordinate 44,353 of VZTN01016870.1, forward strand.
GAATCCTCATCTGGGCATCCACAGCCATGGACAGTTTGAACAACCTTTTAGGACATGAAAAGTGGAAGCAGCTGCTTGATTTTGCTTTTATTGGGTTGCTTTTGATGTTCTCACTTTTTAGAGTCTTTTTTTTAGCATCATCCTCCCTTTGCCTCGGCACATCCTGCCTTGCTTGCCTTGTGAAATTACCAGCAGACTCCCACACAGCCTGAGCAGTATGGAGAGGTACCTTAGAATCACACCTTCTGCCCTTCAGACTCAGTACTGAAAAGAACTGTTTATGTTTCCAAACCCTGGACACCTGGCCACTCCTTCCCTCATCTCAGCAGAGTATGTGGTCTTTGTGAGCAGGGATAGGATTCACTGTAGGAATGAGAACCTGCTCTTTGGAGGGGAACAGTGCCCAAGTTCAAGGTGTCGTTCCAGGGCCTGGCTCCCAGCTGACAGATCTGAACAACACTTCCAGCCCCAAAGGAGCTTAGTGAGTGAGTAACTGGATGAGCAACCAAGAAATAAATGCTGTTCATGTGTTTTGGTGAAATCAGCGTGAATTAATATCTAGGTATGATTCTGAACCCCCCCATCTGCTACCAGGGCTTTCAGCTTCTTGGCTGAAAGGGTTTGAAGCTGTAGCTTAGAAATTATGCTGTGGATGTCAAGGAACAACACCCATAGGAATCAACAAGTGCTGTAGGAATGGATGGAGCAATTGGTACCAGGAAAAAGTCTGAAGAGTGGAAAAAACAGTGGGTGTGAGCTGTCATACGTCCCTACGAGAGGATTTTTTCGAAAATTTTTGAACTTTTTGAACTGGCAACTGGTGTGCCAGTGGGGTCACTGCTCTTGAGCCCGTGACTGGGGTTGACATTCCAGTCACTGTTCCAGCTTGGAATGACTGATTTTATATATGTGAATGGTTACCCATTCATATAGATATATCTCTATGTATCTATATATATAGAGGTATGTACATATATGTACATGCATATCTATACTTGCACATGTGTGTACGTATACACAAATACACACACATATACCCATATATATATACATATATACACTTTTATATGTACAACTATTCTAGGAAAAATGCAATGGTTCTCTGAAGCTTTTCGTTCTGTTCTACAAGATATCACTATATTTTGAGTTTTATAATAAAGATACTGTGTGCAGTGTAATTGCGCAATCTTTACACCTGAGGAACATGTTTCATCATTATTTGTGTCAGCATCTGCATTTTATTCTGTCCTGGACACATTTACAAAACTGATAATCCCTCCAGCTGCCTCTTCTCTGCTTCCTCTTCAGTTCAGCTGCTGCCTGGATGCCAGCAGCAGGGTCACAGTCTGGCACAGCAGAACAGTCTCTATGTTTTAGGTGCCTTATTGCCAGCCAGGCTTTTTTCGGATACGCAAACCCTGGGGGGGTCTAGAAGGGGATTCACCAAAATTCAGGACAAAGCCAAAGGGTGGTGGGCAAGGGTATGGCACCAACTGTCTCTCCTGTAGATTCACAGCATGAGCCCTCTAGACCACAATTCACTCAGCTGAAGAACGAGAGATGGGAGTGTTTTCTGCAGCCTCACAGCCTCATCCTGCATCCATTGTGAGAGTGCTTTGGGACTGGAGGTGCTGGAGTCCATTTGCCCAAACTGGCGAGATGACGATGGCCTTTCTCTTTTGCTGAGCATCTGCTAGGGGATATCTCCTTCTTCTCAGAGGTTTTGTTGCTGTTGTGTAGCTGTTGGAGTGAGGCTGTGACCAGGACTTCCCCACAAGGGCTGTAACCCAGTGAGGCATGAGGGTAGCTTAAACATGCAGAGCCTTCTTTGCAGTCTTTCATTTCTCTAGCTCTCACTGGAGGTCATCCTGCCCTGCTGTTGCCTCAAGACCTCTCGCAAGCCTTTCTAGCAAGGAGGCAGGAGATGCTTTCTGCAGCTTAAAGGGTTTTTCTGCCAGAGGCAGCTGGCTTGTGTTTTATCAGCAACACCAGGAGCTCTGAGTTGGACCTGACCTCAACTTCTCCTCACTGCCCAACTGCTTTAAGCTGCTATTGCTGCCTTCCTGTGCAAAGGAAGAAGGTGAGACCCACATCCGGAGAGTGCTTGGCTGGCAAGAGCTGCCCTTTGCTGCTCTGAGGGGCCAGAAGCATCCCTGTAGGTCACAGAGCTACTCTGCTTTCTAAAGGGATGAGCCTGGAATAGTCTGCTGCTGTTCCAGTGCCTGTGAGGGCACTGAGAGCAGAAGACATCTTCCTGTGTCTGTGCAAGCTGACAGACAGCTTGAGGAAAATCCCAAATTTTAAGGTTTTCCCAAGAGCAGAGAGCACAAGAAACTGAGGCTAAAACATCCCACACAGCCCCAGTGCCTGTTCACCTACTTGCACAAAAAGTACCCACCACAGCTCTTATATTGTTCCTGCTCAAATCTGCTACTTATCTTTAAATCCTGATCTTGCTTTTCTTTTTGCTAAGATGATGCAGGTCAAAGCGGATTTAGGATGATGCTGGCACGTGAAACAGTCAGATATAATCTTGTTCTGGCTTCAGCACATCATCTTAAAACAGACACCAGAGTAACTCTTATCCACATTAAAGCTTAAACCTAAAATTCACACTCGTTTTTGATTTATTTGTGTTACTTGCTCTAACTCTTGTTACAGAGGGTCCCTTCAACAGAGGGTCTGTTAGAAAGATGGAGACTTTGTTTGATGCCCCTCATGATGCTCTGAATGCCTGGATGGAAAAGCCTTGACAGGCCGGAGCATTGCAGTGGCATCAGAGGGGCTCGTTACTCACCACACTATGCAAACCTGTGCAGCAATCGTGTGGGTATGTTTAAGGACCATGCTGTTGAACTACACCAGCAAAAAGTGGGATGTATGAGGACATTATGATGTTGTTAGATCCCTCAGAAAATAATGAAGTAGGACCTAGCAGATTGTTCCTCATTTCAGCTCTGAGCAGCAGGACTTTAGCACAGGGAATGATAGTTTATTGTCCCAAAACAGTATGCCTGAGTAAGAAACTAGTCCATATCTGGCTTTTTCTGTCATTATGTTGAAACCTCCTTCCCAAGGCAACATGGAGACAAACTTATTAAATCCTTGGCAAAATCTTTGGCCTGCAGGTCACTTGTTCAGGCCAGTGCACGCAGTCTGGGGATGAGGATGGAACTGACTTGCTGCTTTCTGGAGGAGCCCTGTCAGCCAGCAGCACAACTCTGCCTTGTTCTGCTGTAGTAACATCCAGCTACATCTGGAGGTCAGAACCAGTCAAAACTTTAAGGAGAGGAAAAAGAAAGGTTAATTAAGGGTATTTGTATCCCACCCTTCTCTTAGCTGAAGGGTGCTCCTGCACAGGGATGGGTCTACATTAGCATACACAAAACTCCCAAAGCCCAATTCCCCAAGTTAATTGTATCCTATCCAGGATGATCCTGTTTTATTTTCAGCCTCTCGAAAACACTTATTATATATACATATGTATGTATACCAGTTATGAAGCAGCATGGAAATTATTAACTCTGCCAGAAGAGGGTCTAGAAAGGATCATCAGAAAAAAATAAACGCGACTTTAGGTATTCTGTCTGGTTGTAAAAATAGTTTGGGAAACCGAAAGGTAATAATAACCTTAGTCTGAATATGTCAGGTTTAACTGTAATGTGTGGGCTGATATTCATATTTGGTTAAAATACTTTAATGTTAAAGTCCCTTAAAGGCAGCAAGCAATACCAGGCAAAGCAAAGCTGCCACTGTAGTGCGTCAATCCTGACGCACAGTTTCTGAGCAATGTGCTTCTGCTCTAGGTAAATCTGTGTTTCTGCTCACTTGCCTGAAATGCCAAAATGTACAGAGGCAGGTCACAGAAATCCCCACCTCAGAATAGCACTGATTTGGGTTCCTACAGCCTCTGCTGACGTGTGCATCTGCTGGGGCCTCATTCCAACCCTACACTGCTCTCCGGGCTGCTGGATGTCCCTGTGAGTCTGCTGTGCTTTCCAGCAGTCAGTGCAGTCAGTGTAGTGCTGGCATCAGCAGCTGGGTCAGGCTTACCACATCAGATGAGCTCTATGCAAGAGAAAAGTACCACCAAGCAAACCACAGTGCCTGCTGTCACCCCAGCAAACAGTTTTTCCTCACTATACTCTGCTATCCAGGCAGACTTCCCACTAAGATTAATGAATGTGCAACATGTACATGTGGGTCTGCATTGCCAAGACATTCATCCCTTTCTTCACCTGGCACCCTTGGATGATGTGCAGTCCCTGTGATCCTCCACATGCCTGAGTTCAGAGAAGGTGTGAACATGTGTGCAGAATGTGAGGATGGACAGAAGGAAGGAAAGACACAGCCTGACCAAACACGAACTGCTAGGGCACTGCAAAATATTGATTGTCCTCAGTGTTTGACTCAGCATCAACCTTGACTCAGCAAGGCAAAGAGATCGGTGTAGCAAGAAATGTTTGCAAACCACCTGCCAAAAGGCAGTACCTTTCCTATGCAACAAGGAGTAGAGGAAATGGGTCTTGTTCCCTAATGCTCAGGTATTCAACAGGGCTGAGAGCAAAGAGCAATGCTGGGTGGTTTCCTTGGGTGTTTTGCCCATGCTCACTGCAAGGCAGGCAGCACTTCACTCTCCTCTCTCACAATGTCTGCGTCTGTCTCTGTACCTGTGCACGTCTTGTGCCACCATCCCTTCACATCTCGGTGTCCCCAGCACCGCACTGCCCCAACGCGTGCTCAGCTCAGCCCTGCAGAGAGAGGGGTGATGCTGGTGCAAATCAGCCAACAGCTCCAGCTCTCATAAGCAGCACAAGGGAGAGAGAGGGGAAGGAGGGAGGAGGGAGGAAAAGTATTACTTTATTCAGCATTTTAAACAGCAGCTTGCTGGAGTGTGGCTGTGCAGCCATTCCTCCTGCCTGGATGAGCCTGGGAGGGAAGGGATGTGATTGCCCAGCCAAAGGCTTCTTCCCATCTTTTTTGGGTCTTGCTGTTATTGTTGGAGCTGACCTCACAAGCAGTGCAGCCTCACAATGTGCTCTGAGTGATTGGTGTAACTCAGGTATACCCTGAAATGGGTGGATCCGAGCAGCTCGCAGGCACATTACCTGTCCCAGGAGAGGAGGACACCTCTGCAGGAGACCTGGCTCAGCCTCTGCCATCTCTGCAGGGCAGGACAGCACCATATCTGTGTGGCAGCTGGAGCTCAGGATCACAGATATGGTCACCAAGGCATGAGTGAGCCTAAGCAGTAAACTATTTCAATGCCCTTATCACTTCCATGTCATTTCTAATGTGGGAACAATGTTCCTCTTAATTTTTGATATCTGTTTGAGCCACACTCCTTCTGCTTGTAGAAAGTGTGCAAATCTTCGTCCTTGTGTGGCTCTTCCCTTTGCCAGCCCTCAGGATTGACCATTTCCATCCCTAAACGTAACTTCTCTCTTCCTCACTCTGGGTAATTTTTGCTTCCCCACCTTTTTAATGAAGAATAAATGCATCTCCCACTGGTGGCTGGGAAGGCACCAGAGCTCAGATTTTTTCTTGCATCTCTGCTGAACAGTGACATGAAGGCACCAGGCTTCCTCTGACGGGTTTTTTCTCAAAAATGAGGTGCAGAAGTTATTTCTGTGAAGGGTTGTGTGTGTCTGTGTGTGAGCAGCTGGTACTAACATCTGCAGCAAAAGCTGCTGGGTGGGCTCTGCTGCAGGACAGCATGGGATGTGGCAGGGATGCACCTCCAGAAGTGTCTCTACCTAGCTGACAGAGAAGACGAAGAGTTTTGGAGAAATTAAGAGAAAAACTGTCCAGCAGGGGTCAGTGCAGTCATGGCTATGGTGTGTGTCATGCTGCTGCACCATGGAGGGCACCTCTGCATCACAGAGCTCCCGTGGCACTCAGGGGCTCCATCCTGGAAGGATGGAGCAGCTGCCCCCAGGCTATTACTGTTCCCCATTGGCCCTGCAGAAGAGAATCCAGTGAAACTCCTGAGAACCAAGAGAGCCTCTTTTTGCAGAAAATCACTGCCATCAGGCTTTCCCCCATGGCAGCAAAAGCAGAGTGTGCTGGGGAGAGCAGCATTTTCATCCTTCAGGCCAGATATTTCTTTACCCAGTGCTTTAGTCCACAAAGCTTGAACTTGCCAGCACAGCTGTGCCAAAGCCTGCCTCCCCAAGATGACCTGGCAGCCCAGCCACAGAGCAGGAGGAGATGCCAGTGGTGTTGAAGTACCACTGGTCTCCCAAGATACTGAGAGAAATGAGTTTTCAAATTTGGAAGGCAACTCAGAAGCAGATGCAATAAAAAGAACAGGGTTTTTGCCCCTCTTTACCCATGATGTTGCTGCACATATATATTTTACTCTTGGTTTTTTCCTGTAAAACCATTGTGTGCTTCCCAGTTGGGAAGGCAACACACTCTACCTAGCCCTTCCCAGGAAAAGTCTGTCTGGTTACAAGGGATGCAATGCCTTTTTAATTTTAACTTGGAGAAACAAAAGTTGCTTTCCTCTATCATGTATGGACCAGAATGAAAGTCTTTTCAGCAGCTTCCTCAGACTTTTTTATTCCTGAGCTGTGTCCTCAAAACCAGAGTGTGAATAGAGGCTGAAGAGCGAGAGCAGAGATATTGTTGATGTGGCAGTTCTCTTTCAGGTGGTATTGGTTTCACACCTGTCTGTGCTGCACTACAAGAGCACACCATGACAGTGAGCAAGCACTCTTATCTAGGGCTATCACTCACAGCAAGATACAGCAGAAAGCCTTTCGTGTCTCCCAGGGAGACCTGCTGAGGATCTCCATGAGTCAGCTTAACTTGGTTTCTCTTTAATTGAAGTCTCCAGATAAAACCTGTGTGGGCATCCCTTTTGGCAAACCTCATTTCTTTTTGAGGGTAATAGCCTGCTCTGTGCTCAGTTCCAGTTAATTTCTGGGCAGCACAGGAGGAAGAGGTTGATGACCACCTTCAGGAAAACCCTATTGCTAGGAGGTTCTTTCTACCTGCAAGCAAGCAGTGGCTGGGGACAGCTTCTCCTGCTGTTACGTATGGGAAGTCCTGGCCCCTCTTCTCGAGGATTTTGCCTGCAAAGAGCTACCCCAGAGGTACTGTGCTAAGTACTGGCAACCCAGGAGTGGGTGCCCACCTGGGTGAGGGTGGCTGTGTCTCTCTAGGTTCTACCCATGTTTTACAGGTCAGCAGCAAACCAGCTCAGCATGTGCAGATCCCCAGTGGGGAAGATCCTACTGGACTATGTGTGCCTTCTTTATAAGGCTGAGGGAGGTTGGGGTTGGAGGGACACATCCTCTCATCATCCCCATGAGGACATGGAAGAAAAATTAAGATTTGGGTGTCTATAGTAGATAAGTAAAACCTTACAAAATGAGGGCCTTGTTACCTTTAGTAAAATCCTGGCTCCCTCTTGTTACTTCAGCTAGGCAGAAAAGGGCTCTGGGAATGGCTCAGCTGAATTAAGGATAGAAAGCAAGTTATATAACCATTGTGTGTTCCCATCCTGCTTTGTGGAGGTTGGTTGAATTATGTTTGTTGTGCTTCACAAGAATGTAACTGATAAAGAGCTAATTGCTTAAAAAGGCCTGTTTTTTCCAATAAAGCAATTCTTCTTTGCACCTGCCTGGGGAGGGGAGGGGTGTGTCTGTGTTGTTTTGCATCATTGCAGATGTCCTCCAAACAACAGCACATCTGCAGACAGGGTAGTGCTGCTCTGATAGTATCAGATTAGCACTGGCACCGAGGAAGCCTTCATTCCACTTTCTGAATCTCATGGTTCTCACACAATGAGAAAATTTTCTTAGTACCATCTACCAGAAATTATCTTTCTGAAAGTTAAAAGTTCATTGTTTTGGCAGTCATAGATCCTACTTTCAGGGTGTGGGAAGAAACCAGCCATTAGCCTTTTTATATTGTCCTGAAAACAGTGTAGAGTACTTTACATCTATTTTTAAAGAATGGGTAGGAAGGGTCTACTGGCACTTGTCAGAGAAGAAGGTGAGTTTTGAAAATCTGCTGCTCTGGCCCTTTATAATTCCCTAACCTTTAAACTTTATTTCCAGTAGTGTATCTTTGCTGTCCCTGGCTAACACCTATCCAGGAGTCAGTCCCCTGATTATTTCCACGGGTGCTTGTCCTGGCCCACCTGGCTCACATCATTTGTATAATTGGGCTAATGCTGGAGGCCCATGGTTTGACCTCGATTACATGGCTGTGTAGCCATTGGGGATGTAACATTTGCTAGATAAAGCATAACACAGTAAAAAAAATCCTTAAAATGTAATTGGCAGAAATACCAGAACTGAACTTAATGAAGATGTTTGCCTGGCAATTTGCTAACCAATTCACGAGCAACAGCTCAGGCAACCTGGAAGATATTCTCCACCCTCAAAATCCCACCAAGGTCTAGCCTGCCTGAGACAGCAGAACTCTGCCCTTGGAGAGAAAGCATTTTAATTTCCCTTGACATTGAGGCAGGGGCAGTACCTGGGGGTGTTTCCAGGACCACATTCCTTGGTACAGCAGCCAACCAGATGGGGTGTCTGTTCCTCATAACACCCCACTGCACAGCCTCCTGCCTGGTTCCACCCCAGAGGAGCAGCTTTTTGTGCCCCAGTGGTGCCTGGCAATGTGCTTCACAGCATCCCAATTGAGCTGCACTCATAATGCAACCCTGAGCAGGATGCTCAGGTCAGGGGCCAAGAAGAGTTCTTGATTAATGAACATCTCAATAACCCTCACACTTCTTGATTAATGAACATCCCAATGCTCAAACACTCAGACTCCAATGATTCTGGGCTGCAGAGAGACATTATGCTTAAAATCTTGTTTACAGGCAAAGAGGAGGAACAATGTATGTATAGGTAGGGCCAAGAATTTATTGTGAGTGTAATGGCATTCTCAAGGCTCCAATTGTTATCAGTTTAGATCTGCTGGTTGCAGAAAAACAAAAACTCTATCACAGTTTAAATTTTTTGCACACGTGTAGTTTCTATCCATTTTTCTGGTGTTATGCTCACCCTTTCCCTGTTCCTTTGGGTCCTAAGGCTGGTGGTTTCACCTGGGTGGTTGTGGTGAAGTGAGGTGTCAGAGAGCTGTTAGCATCTCCAGTCCTTCTCTGAGATGAATGAAATGTTCACCCTGATTTTTCTTCTGTCTTCTTCTAGGATCTGCTTTGGTTCATTTTTATATGTTTTCCAACATGCTTCTATACCTTCTTCTCTCTTCACTGGTATTTCATCACACTATATACAGCCTACTATAGGTGGTGCCCCTTATGTATGTTAGACACTAACTTTGTTCTCTCGGTTACCACTAAACCCAGTTTTGCCAGCTCCAGATCTGCATTTTTTAGCTGACAATCAGTGAATTGTGTACAGCTCTGGGGCTCCCCAGAGCCAGCCTGTGCCCCACCTTCTACCATCCCATATCTGTACCCCTCTGTGCTGCATCCTGTGTTCCCACTGCTCAAGGCCCCTGCTGTTGTGCCAAACTTGTATTTCTACACACTGTACTGTGTCTGAGTGAAAAATGTCTCCTCCTGCATAGAATGGGGGGAATGAAGGGGGCGACAGCTTTGACATGCTGAGTATGAAGCACCTCAGGCATTTCTGTCCTCTGCGCAGGTCCTGTCCTCTGTAAGCACTTCTGTCCCTCTGACTGGCTGCCTCCTACTTCAAAATTTCACAAAGAAGCCAGCAGGACCCAAGCACAGCACATCAATTCTTTGTCAGCTCAGCCCCAAACAGTTCAGCCCAGGAAGTCAACAAGTTCACGTAGGCATAAGCATTAGAGAAGAGGAAATATACATTTAAATCCAAACAGGCTCAGCTTGAAGAAAACATTGGTTTTCAATGCAGCTATGAATTAAGGTAAGAGACAATTATATTTTCCCTATAATTTGACTGTGCAAGATGAGACTAAATGGTGTCTCCTGAACGTAAGGAAATTCTTCACTGCTTAGTGTTTGGAACCTAAATGATATTTAATTTGGGTAAAGATGATGTGGGTACTGTTTACAAATTGTGAAAGTAGAAAGGGAAGCACTGCTGTTAACAAAGTGAACCAGGACAGATAAATTTTACTCGGTCACTGATTATTTGTGGCATCTTGTGGTAAGAGGAATATTCACCCTGGATAGAAATCCTCAAGGTTAGCAAATGCTGATATATGACTAGTGTGCAACATTAACCCAGAAGAACAGATCAAGAAGATACAGCTCTTCTACTTCATTAGAAGTTTTTTGTTCAATGTCCGCAGGGATTTCACAACTCAAATAGCATTTCTTGCTTCTAGTTTTGGTCAGTGAACCAACATCCAAAACATCACTGACACTGGAAGACAGCCGAAAGCAGAAAATCTGGTAGAGTCAATAGAAAGCATCTTGTACAGACAGACCAGCAAGAGAGCAATGGATATTAAAGACATTTGAAAACCCTTATCTTTCTGTATAATATGCCTGATTTTCCTGTGACTCAGCTTTCCACAGGAAACATGTTACATAAAGATGTCTGCTGGTTTGGGTGAGGCATTTGGGTAACACAGTGGTGACCACCCACCACTGTGTGATATAAACACAGATCCAGAACAGTGATTCCCAAAATCTGGTCTGTTGGGGCAAGCCCTGTGTGCAGGCAGTACAGCCAGAGGCAGAGGACGGGGTGACAGGATAAAAGACAGCAACTGTGGTCAATTAAGAGGGCTGGGACAGTGCAGAAAAAGACCAAAAGGGAGAAGAAAATGATAAAATTTGACAAAAGACAACGCAAAATAAATTGAGAGTAAACCCCATAGAAAACTCAATATTCCCAGGAAGGAGCTGGCAACTCCAGAACTTAAATCTCATCCATACACAGTCAAAAAGGGGTAATGCGTTCTGCTCTCTGAAATGGTGGAGAAGATGATTTAAAAGATCTCCCATTTCTAGAGAGCCCTCTCAGATTTCTCAGAGGTGCTGAGGCATTGTGAAATTATTAATCACAAAAAGGGGTTGGGGGCAGGAAGCCAAATAGATGCCGCAATAAAGGCAGTGAGAGGACAGAGCCAACAGTAACCAAAACCAAGTACAAACGGTACAAACAGTGCTCCTAGCTACAAATAATCATCTGCTTTTACTGTCCCTTCAACAGAAAATAAAAAAGAAATTGGAATGCTGCTTTGGAAGGGAAGGTCTGGGAAAAAGAAGTACTGAGGAAAAGCAGGTAAGACAAAACACTGCCAAAATGGTCAGCTATACATATAAAAACAAAGATACAGGGTTCCTGAGCAACTGTGCCAGCAGAAAAGGCAATTAAGGGAACTAACAAGCTAGATGAAATACCTGTGAAATAAATTTTCCAAGAAAAACCTGATCCTGGCAGTCACCATCCAGTCACCATCATCAGATGACAACCCCAAACAACCCATTGCCTGTGGGCAGCTCTTGGGAGGGCACCTGCTCCCTCAGCTCTGCCACTGCATCCCAAGCAACTGAGTTAAAATTCTCCCCAGCCTCTGAGAGGACCAAAATAAATACTGCTCTACAACAATACAGTAAATTTACCTAATTTCCCATCCCCTGGCTGATCCATGGGAGCAGGACACTGCTGGGAAACCATCTCAGACTGCAGAAGCTCTGCAGAACTCCCTTGCTTCTGGTCATAGGATCAAGACCACCCTGAGAGACATGGATGCAAAATTCAGAACCATTTCAGGGATTTTTGTACCTCAGTTTTAAGACGCAGAGTAGAGGAGGGAGTCTGAGTCATATTGTCAGGTCATCTTTCATAAATGCATTAAGTCATTTCTGAAACAGATTCACATGCTCAAGAGATTTGGTCATGCCGTGAAACTTGAACTTATTCCCTGCTCCATTAAGTGTGCAGGCATCAAGGCTCCTTCACGTCCACCCTCTCAGCCTCAGAGGGGCTTTGTCCTCCCCAGCGCTGAGGGAAGGAGCTGAAACCACTGAAAGCTTCAGCTTTTGCTATAAATACACCAGCAACCACGGGGGTGAGCTGCCAGGGGTTTGGCAGGGTTTTCCATGGCCCCAGCAAACCACACACTGCTGTGGTGCAGCTGTCCTTGCCAACTGGCTCACAGCAAGTCTTCCTGGTGGGGCAATGGAACCAGCAAGCGGAGGGATGTTGCTGGGGGCGGGATGTGCCCAGAGCCCTGTGCCTGCTTTGCTGTGAGGGTAGAACAAACAGCCTGAGCAAGACCACCAGCCTGGCCAGTGCACTGAAGGAGCAAGGGCAAGATCTTGTTCAGAATAATACCTGTGTTGTTGCTCTGAAAGACAGGTGATGAAGCCCTTGATGTCGGCAGAGACAGCAGGAAGTCCATGTTTTTGTGTTTTCTTTATAAATCATGAACACACCTAATTTTGATGGAGTGGGCTAATATAAATCTTGTGTTCTGGTTCTTGCTGTGCTGTAGTTACCTCCAGGTGAGCATGGAGCATCATTGAGAAAGCACTTTGCAAAACTATAATGCCCTAAGGAAAGGTGAGACAGACCCGAGGGATTTTGGACTCTACATCCTCTCCTCCTGCTTTCTATGATCAAAGTCTAATCTTTTCAAATGTATGTTTTCACCAAAAACTGTTGGTTTAAGTTTGTAGATTTACATGCTTCTCATCTTCAGCTAGTGTTGTCTGCTTCTAATTTAGTTTGTGATATTGGCATAAAAACTGTAGAATTGGATCAGGGAAGTGGCATTTTTTTTACTATCTTTGACCTAAATCCCGTTGTAAAGGGATCAAAGCCTCTGCAATATTCAGTCTTATCTTTATCAGCAGTGGTTTTTTGGCTTCCATTTCTGAATCATTTACTTAAGACACCCTCAGTGGCCTAATTCTTTGAAAGCCTCAGCATCATATTTCTGCCAGTTCAACTTCACCTTGAATTGAAAAATTCAATAACGAAGCACTCCAGAGAACTATGTGCTTTTAAAAAACTTATCCTCCAATTATTGGGGGATGCCTCCATAAATTAAATCACCCAAATTGGAAAGGAGTCATTAGGTTTGCAGAATTCTGATGGGCCACAGCAATAGTCCAGTTGATCTGAGAATAAATGACAGAAGAAGGAAGAAACACCAAAGAAAGGAAATTCCTCACCTTAAGTCACCTTAACAAAGAACTGGAGGGGCAGGGAGGATGTGGCATTACACCACACTCACTCAGAAGCTAGGAAGGAATGAAAAAATAACTGGTTAGGTTGGAAAACAGACAGGATTCTGCGGGGTGGCTGTTTGATAACATCTCCAAAATGTGCTGCTTTCTTTCCACAGCCATCATTATGGCCTCGCTGCTAACCAAATGCCCGCAGCTGCTCCATGCTCTTCACAGGAGACTGCTTCCTTCCAGGGGTCACATCCTAGGATTTGAGCTAGCTAGTGCTGGGGAGAGGACAGTTAACTTTTTCAGTCATTTATTACCAGAAGAGAGTCATGGTTGTTAAGAGAAGTGCCTGAGCCTGGTCTGCCTCCCTGCCTATGGGGGGCTGGAAGGTTTAACCCAGCACACTCTTGTTGAGCTTCTCCACTATATCTGGCTCAAATCCTTTTCCCAGACCAATACCTTCTTTCAAAGTGAAGACCCTCAGACATGCAAAAGTATCCTTTCCTACCTGAAGTCTGTTCCAGTCATTAGCCTTTCACTGTTAAAAATGTTCATTTTATTCCTGTCTTGCATGTTTCTAATTTGAATTTCCCTGCATCACTGTGACATATAGTTAATCCCACTCAAATAATTAGCAAGATTATTAACACAAGCAAAAGTGAAATCAGGAGTTACCAAATTATGTCTTCTGCCCTTATATCAAGCTCTGCAATGGTAAAGTCATCTCTCATTTGTTCCTTCCCATCTGGCATCTCTTTCAACACCTGAGGGTTGCAACAGCTTTTCCTGCAGTCAAGTTTCCTTTCGGATATGCCCCCACTCTTGAGACATGGCCCGTGTTTTTTAACTCCCAACTGTGTAATTTTGGTTTCATGTGGCTACATTAGAGCCAATGTGAATCATCCAAGAAGCTCCAGATTACTCAGATTGTCTGAATCACTCTCCAGTCCTGTAACCTTTTTATCACGTGCCCCTGCCAGCTCTCACTGCCAATGTGCTTTCAGAGCAATGATGAAAACATCAAAGAGTTTTTGGCTTTAAACTTCTCCACAAACATTTTACAAGCAATATTCCTAGTTCAGCAAGGCTTCCTCCATGGATGTCTGTCTTTTGAGATCTGATGTCTGACCAGTCCAAATCCCATTGCAATGCTTTGTTGGCCTTTCTTTGGGCTGGAGACATGTGTTAACCAAATAAGCACACGGTGTGAATCAGAGCCCAAACTCTCACACATAGCCCCCTTTCTCAACCTTGCAATCCCACCAGATGACCAAACTAAAGCTCCTCTTCTGTAAACCCACACAGATTGGCCTTAGCTGAACTCTGCCCCTCAATAGTTTAAATTCATTTTGCCTGTGTTAAAGGTTAGGTCACATCAGCCCTTTCACCTTCCTTCCAATTTTTGAAGTCAGCATGTAGACGTGGAACAGGGTGAACACCTTCAGGGCTGAATAAAAGACTGAAATTTAAGATTGAAAGTAAGTGCATCTGCTGGGATGGGCTTGCTTTTGGCCCTGGCTATCTAACAGGATTCCAAGCAACTCCAGAGGCCATTGCCTATGAATGGACGCCCCCTGCTCTGAAAAATAAACTAAGTGACTTACAGGAACTTGCTGGGCATAGGACTTGCAACAGGGTTGCATCTCTGGTTAATTATACATAAGTCTAAGTTTTGGGTGGTGTATCACCTAAACCATTGTTAGATGTGTTCGTGGCCGTCTGATGGTTGTGTGGTAGCTGCTTGGCCCAGGTTGGTTAAGTTTCACCCAGGGTGCTATCTCCTCCTAGTTCCCACTCAGTTCTGGTTATCTCCTTTAATCTCTTTCTTTTGTGTGTTAGAAGTGCCACCATAGCACTTCTAACACAGCACACCATAGCACAACATCTCATTTGGAGGTGCCTGAGGTCATCCCTATGCTCTTGCTGAGAATCACAAGCTGCTAAGAAGAAGGTGGGTGTAGCTGCAAATGCAAAAAAGCAAGGGCATTTGGGTAGGGTGATGGCAGCTCAGATCTAAGGGTGAAAAAGGGATATACATACACCTCAGGGTTTCACAGGGGTTCCCACAAAGCCTACAGCTTCCCAGCTGATTCATCAGGCCATTCAGTGTGCACTGAAAACATTCTTTGCCAGCATGAGAAAAACATGTAAATCAGCATCACTCAGACATGCTGACTAAGGTGTGAAAATCTTTCTGAGGTTGAAATACTTTTATTGGCATATTGTGCAAACCTGAAGCATGACCCTCTGGCAGAGGTCTGGGTTTGGTTGTTTTTTTCACTTCTTTTAATTTGGTGGCAGGAGAGGGATTATGGGGAGGCAAAATGCTTGTAGATCTCCCTCTTTTTGGCAATAACATGGCACTTGGCTGAAGTGCCAGGGATGACACCTGGAAAGACCAGATGCATAAACAGGATTTGCTCTTGTGTCCAGCCTGATGCCAGTGTTGTTTGAAGATTGAAATGCAACTTCTGTTCCTTAGAGGAGTTTGCAGACTTCTCATAATTTCACTTCCCTGTGTATTACATGGCGTGCACATGGTGGTTGGGAATAGCTGGGTTGAGAAACAGGGGTCTTGGTCTTGCAGACTATGGTCTTTGAGATAGCTACAGACATGATTAAGAGCAGAAGTGTTTGTGAAGAGTAGGGTGTAAAATCGATGGGGAAATCCAGAGAGAGAGGAAAGTGGTTGAGCAGTTCCATGAGAAGCAGAAGTGAATCTACTATTTCCTGTAGTCAGCAAGGGAAAATATCTGGTGGAGAAACCTCAAAGCCTTGCAGTCCTCCTCTGGTGTCCTCTACACTCTTCAGTTCATTCTGTCCCTTAGGTGAACATTTATTGTAAGCATAAAAGAGAAAATTAGGTTGAACCGGGCAGTGACAAACCTGTAGCATGTGCTGCAGTGGACTTTGAGAGGCTGACAGAGAATATGTGGCAGGAAAGGATGGAGGATGGTCAGATCTAAGTTTCTCTCTTTAAGGTGCAATATCATTTCCCTATCTGGCATAAACTGGGTTTTGGGAGCCCTTTGGAGTTTGCAGCCCACCTACTGAATATCATCAGTTTAAACTGAGCAAAGTGGTATCAGAGGAGCTCAGTATCCAAGCAGTGTTGGCAGCATTGCCTGTGCAGGATGAGTGGTGGTGGAAGGATATGTGTGACTGCTGATATACCAAATCCAGGAGCTAGAGCAACAAGCCACAGACTGCCAGCAGATTCAAAGGCCAATATCATTTTGGAAAGTGCAGTCCTTGCTGGCCCCTGGACAGGCTATGCAGAATCCTACCCTTTCTGTTGTGGGTCGCACAGACTCCTCAATCACCCATGCAAGGGTAAAGGAAATAGTTGGCTACTGTAGAAATAAATGATCCTCATCTGTGAGCTAGAGGAGATTACTTGACTGAAAAGGTATTTCAGGAAATATCCCAGCACAAGCAATGTTTCTCTTTACTTCACTAAGGCCAGGAGTTTCTCCTGCACATCTGTGTAGATGTTCTCCAGTGAAGAAGGTGGCCATTCCCATGCCCAGCTCTCTCTCTAGGCAATGCCAGTGTAGAAATCTGTGCAGAAGTCTGCTAGACCTGAGGGCTAACCCCTGGTGGGAGCTGCATTTCCTTGCATGTGTGATATCCTCTGTGTCCAACAGAGCACAGTGACTTCTATGGACACATATGGGAACTCTCCAGACAGACAAGCTGCCTTTCTAGATATGAGGTAAGGGAGCAAGCATGTTAAAAACCAGCATAGCAAGAGGTTCTTAGGGAGGAGAATAAAGCAATGTGAGTTCCCTCTCTCCAGAGCAGGGATTTCACACAGCACAGACAGTCACGACCAGCACCACCAAACAGCCCTCTCTGGATGACAGCACAATTAGCAAAGGTGTTAAGAGGATTAGAGGAGGCTTCGATCAGTTTTTTCTTCTTCGTCTGATGAGACTTCTGGCTGTCACAACAGGAATGACCTGTAGGAAACAGGAGCTTACATGACTGAGAAGAACACTTTGCAGAAACAGCATGACCTCTGTCTGGCATGGCCACAGAGTCACAAGGATAGGACAGGGCTTCTGGAGGTCTCTTGTCCAAATCCATGCACAGAGCAGGGCCAGCTGAGCTTCAAGTACCTCCAGGGATTAGATCCCACAACCTCCCTGGAGCCCTGTCCTGGTATTTGACCACCATCATGGCAAAAATTTGTTTTCAATATATTAAGTAGTGATTTTCCATGGCTATTGCTATTTATTCCCCTGAGAAAAGTTGTCTTCTTCACCTTTACACCTTCTCCCTAAATCTCTCTTGAGACATCTCTTGCGGAGGCTGACCAAACCCAGTGTCTTCTCACAGACCAGGGGCTCCTGCCCCAGTCTGTCACTTCTGTAGCCCTCAGCTACCCCTGTGTCAGTAAAGAACCAGCTGTGGAGCACATGAGCCCACAGAAAAAGGTGGGGGGAGGCTCTGGCACTGCACTGATCAGAGGCAATGGAGATGGGAGTCTGGCAGAGTGACACACTTACGGCACAGGAGACTTGGTGTGCCCTGGTGCTTCTGCTGCATACATTTAGTCTCAGAAAGGGAGAAAGAAATCAGGGTGGGAAAAATGATGTGTTATTGAGATTATGTATGATTTCTCCTGCTCATATCTATATCACTCAATAAGGGAGATAAAGAGATGGTAGCTCTTTACTTATCTCACTGGTAGAAAATAGGTATCTTGTTTGCAATTGCTGTCGCTTCTGCCCCAGCACCTAAGCTTTTCCTATTTGCATCCCTTTAACTCGGATGGTGTCAAATACCTCTCCAGAGGCTGGAGAACTGAACTGGGCTGACAGGCAGGGGCTGGAGGCAGACTCGGCTCCCAGTTCAAGTGGACAGATACTGCAAGAGCCACTCTGCCCATGGGTGTGCCTGCCTGCTGCAAACTGCTTTCCCCACACTGTGCCCAGAGCTACCAGTGCTGAGACAGCTCTTTCCAGCCCACTTTTTCCTGTGCAAACCACACAGATATTTTTTAGAGTCTGCAGAGACTTCTCATTAGGGTTTGAACATCAAGAATAAAAAGGTATTTTAAAATTGAGACCCTGAATTTCCAACTAGCACAAAAAATACTGTCTTTAAGATATTGCCCCAAAATAAAAGGCCAGAATTTCGGAGTCTACACCACAAATGATGCTCTGGCAATGAGACATTAGGAGAAAATGTTGGTATGGTCAGAGCAGCAACTCAAGGGGAAGATTGTTGTAGTGACCACCATGTCACAGAAAACTATCACACCTGAGGACATCTTTATTTCATGTTTAAACTTGCTTGGGTTATTGAAGACAGAAGGTATAAAAACTATTGCTGTTGGTGAAATATGGACCTGCAGGCTGGGATTCCAATCACCTAGCTGTAAGTGTCAGGAGTCAGAGTAGCTGTACACCATTGGCACCTACCACTGAGCAATGCGTCCATGCTCACCTTATGTTTGGGAAAAGAAGTTTCATCAGTGTGGTCAACAGTCTGGAAATCAGTGTCTCTTGTCTTAAAGCAGATTTGGCCTGACCTGCATTGGATGAGGATGCACTGCTGTTTGTTGGTTTACTGACTACATCTCCTGCTATCAGGAGATGTAAACATCTCTCTTAGAGACAGCCTATGGTCACTGAACTGAGTCCCTTCTGTACAGGCAGTGGGGGATTCCTGTAAGAAGACAGAGACACTGTGGTGAAGGGGTGATTATTAGTTGCAGTTTTGTTATCACTGACCTTTTCTTTCAGTCTCGGCTTTAACAGGCTGGTTTGGCTATATTATCATCTCCCTGGGTTTCTGCACAGCATATCACACTCAATTTCTTTGGTCTACAGTGAGAACAAGTAATGGATACTCACAAGCTCTTTACCCAACCAGGGAGCAGACTGAATACAGCAACATCTGCAGTCCTACAGGACTTTTGACTCCTTGCAAACAAATCTTTGCGGAGACTTGAACACCACATCCCAAAGGAGAGCAGATGAATTGACAAGTGCTCTGAGTTTTCGGGTGTGCAGACCAGAGGTCACACACCTGCACCCCATACTCTCTTTGGGTTCAGCCAAGGTGAATTCCTGGCTCCAGCCTCACAGCCAAAGCAGGAGCAGTCAGGAGAGGCTTTGTTGCTTGAGGAAAAGGGTCAATATACTTTCTTCTCTTTTGATCACAGGATGATTTTTAGAAAAGCCTCATCAAAGCAACACTCGCTGCCAGCAATGTCCCAGTGCAGGCTTGCTCCTCACATGTCAGTAAGCATCAGCTCAGGCCTGGCCAAACTGGGCATCTTGCCACCTTTCCAGCCCAGGATGAGCGTGTGGGGGAGATGGGGATGTTGAGGTGTTGACAGGCGCCGACTCTGCTCAACAGCTATTTGTGAAGTATCATTTCCTGCCAAGCACTGCCACACAGACTGGCAGAGTGCCTGCATTGCTTGTGGTGCATGCACCACTTGCACAGCTCAGCCAGATCTCAGCTTGCTGCTCCTCATGCTGCACTTTAATAAGCAGGGGTTTATGTGACAGCTCTTGAAATGCTCATTAATTTCTTTCTTATCCTAAAGAATTAATTTTCAGTGAAGTATACATAACAGCACAGTCTGGGCTTTTGTCATAACGTAACTACCATCACCTCCACAGTAATACAACCCTCACTAAAGTAAATAGTGACAAAATCCCAAAGCCTGCTTGGGGCAGTCCCTCAGTACTTTACCACAGCACACATAAGATGACTCTAATGTTATATTTTTACTCTTTCCATTTTGCCTCTAGCCAGCAAATCCAGCATGATGGAAGCATATGCAGAAACAACAGGTGAATATGCTTACGATGAAGACGCTTTCTCCTGCAATAAAACTGACATTCAAGAGTTTGGGAAAATATTTCTGCCAATATTTTACCTTGTGGTGTTTGCTCTTGGCCTCACGGGGAATCTAATGGTGGTTTTTGCCATAGTGAAAGGCAATCAAAAAAGCATCACTGACATCTATCTCCTGAACTTGGCTGTCTCTGACCTCCTCTTTGTGATCTCCCTCCCATTCTGGGCGTCCAACACGGTCCGTGGATGGACCCTTGGGACGATTGCATGTAAAGCTGTTTCCTCGCTGTACTACATCGGTTTCTTTGGGGGCATGTTCTTTATCACAGTTATCAGTGTCGACAGGTACTTGGCCATTGTCCGGGCAACTTACTCTCTGAAATCCAGAACAATAAGACATGGCTTTCTTGTAGCCTGCGGAGTGTGGGCAATAGTGTTCTTAGTGTCAGCGCCACATTTTGTGTTCTCCCAGCTCATAGAAAATGACTGTGTTGCTGTCTTCCCACAGAAGCTGAAGAACATCTGGCCAGTGTTCTGCAATATGGAGCTGAACATTATTGGTTTTTTCATCCCAGTCTGTATCATATTCTATTGCTACTGTGGGATCATCAAAACCCTCCTGTCCTGCAAAAATCAGAAAAAAGCACGAGCCATAAAACTGATCTTGGTTGTAGTGGTGGTATTTTTTCTGTTTTGGTCCCCCTACAATGTACTGATTTTTCTAGATACTTTAAATCACTATGATTTATTCACAAATTGCAACCAAATTAAGTCATTGGACTATGCAATGCACCTGACCGAAACCATTGCATTCAGTCACTGTTGTCTCAACCCTCTTATCTATGCCTTTGCTGGGGAAAAATTCAGGAAATACCTTTATCAAGTCTGCTTGAAGTACTGTCCATGCCTGTGTTTCTGTGGGCCCTGCAGTCGCTACCAGGTCACCCATTCAGTTAGTTATGCAGAAAGTGTGGTGAACAGCAACATAACCCTGAACACCAGCGACCAGGATGGCTCTGTCTTTGTCTAAAAGGCTCTGGAAAGGAGAAATGTATCAATATGTGTGTCCTGCAGGGATAACAACCACTGAGGGTTTGCCATTACCCATATGAAGAGCCTTAATGGCTGCACTGAATTACTGATACGCGTCTTGTTAAGCATTAAATGTTCTAAAACAGTAAAGATTTTAAAAACAGCAGCAGTACAATATGTCAGTGTTGAACATGGAATGGAATCAAGAGTAAGGAAGAGGAAAAGCAGAAACAAAAGGTGTGCTCTGTGCCTAGAAAAGGAGGTGGAGAAGAATTTAAAGATAGGGAAGCCTATGAAGAGTTCCACCACCGCAACTTGTGCATGTGTCAGTGTATGTGCAGGTGATCCTGATGTACATAGACCTAAACTCATTTTCTAAGGGAGGAGAAATCTCCTTAATGAATGGTGACTGACTTTTAGAAAATGGTAATACTTTTAATGGTAAAGGGGTGTACTTTTGATGCTATATATCCGTAAGGAAGTGATTTTGTGGTTATTGATTACAACAAATGTTTTAACTGTGCTTTCCTATGTAATAAAATCTCACTGTTTAAAAATAAAAAGGAGTTATTTCTGAACCTGTGTTTAGTGACTCCAGTGCACTCTGTGTTTATAGCATGCAATAATCAGAGCAAGGATCTCTAATCCATCCTTATGGATCAGAGATATGCCAGTGAGTGTACCTCCCGATTTCCACGGGCTTGGCCTCAGCCAAATGCCAGAGCTTGGTGGAGCCATTTACTCAGCCCATCCCCAAGGACTCTGCTGAGTGAGAGGCTGCCAGCTTGACCAGTGGACATCAGCACCCTCTGGAACAAAGGGAACTAGAAGTATGGGTTTGGATACCCCTGTGCTTGGCTGTGCTTGGTTCAAATATAGCTGAGCATGGTAAGTCC
This sequence comes from Erpornis zantholeuca, assembly GCA_013400515.1. NCBI lineage: Eukaryota > Metazoa > Chordata > Aves > Passeriformes > Timaliidae > Erpornis > Erpornis zantholeuca. The sequence continues at coordinate 66,208 of VZTN01016870.1, forward strand.
ATGCCTCACACCCATGCCCTGCTTGCTACATGTTCTAAACACCAACCGTGTCTACACTGTCACAGACAATGGCTTTGGGGACAAAATATCCACTTGCCCATGCTGCTTACCAAAACCTTCCTCAACCTTTGGGGCCTCTCCCACCACAGCTGATTTCCCCAGGGAAATCTGCAGCTGTACCCAGACTTAAAGCATCCCAGAGGACATATTTCCCATGTGCACTCCACAGCCTCCAAATATCCTTTTTACTGGGGGTGCAAAATGTCCATCAGACAACTGAGTCCTTTAGCTGGGCATCCCTGTCAGCACCTGTTGCAAAGGCAAAGGAGAATTTGTTGGCACTGTGAACTAGTTAGGTGAATGGAAAAAGGATTGATGCCAATGATGAAGCTGAGATTACCTTACAAGGAAAAATCAAGGACCAATCTTACAAAACAAGCCCATGACAGTGGAACCCTGTTTCTATACACTGATATGACTGGTAATATGTCAAATCTGAAGAAACACTCTCACTTCTGAACTAACACAAAAAAATTCTTTCAGAATTTTTCAAGGGAAATGAGTAGAGCCTTTCTTTGTGGACCTAAGTACCACCTTGTTTCTAAGAAAGTGTGGGGAAGAGTGTGTCCATTGAGCAATTTTCCAATGGCAATAATTACACAAATATTCCATTTTTTGCTATTGAAAATTCGTCCCACTGTACAGTAAAAATAACTCCAATCAAACCACCTTTTCATAAAACTCTTTGGTTTCGGTGGACATATATTCTCTATGCTCAATTTCGTAATTTTCAAATATAAGTGGACTTCCAGACTCCAGACTTGCTGTCTCAGATTAAGTGTAGCATGAGTGTTACTTGAAATTATTTTTCAAAATTCAGTCTGCCTAATCAAGTGAGATAAGGCAACTTTGTTTGTCCCTACCCCTAAGAAACTGGTATTTTAGGAAATGGTATTCTTACAATGTTTTTTAAAGAAATGCCAAGATCTGCAGAAAGAAAGAGGAAGGTTCTGAGACTAAACAAGAAGTTATCTGCATGAGGTCAGCCTGAAGACGGTGGATTGCCAAACTGAGCAATGCAATCGTTCTTGGTTTATTTAACTTCCCTTTGATATTCCAGACAATGGTGAGTTACTTTGTGGGAAGAATAAAAAGCTCCTTTAAATATGATCCATGTGCTGTCTTCAGAATGAAAGGAGGAGACCCAGAGCTTTATGCCAGCTCTCTAGGAAAGCAGAGGTTTTTTCTGCTTTGACCCAGTGGTTCCCCAGCAAGCCTACCCATCACAGCACAATGCATCCCTCTCCTTCCAGGTGCATCTTCCTCTGGCAGGGCAGACTTGCTACTGTCAGCCAGACTGCCTCAACAGTCCTGGGCACTCTGCAAGCGGCAAAGATCCTTCACTTCCAAATCAAGGGCCCCTCCTGACAACCTGCACTCCTGTCTTCTCTGCCACACTGTGCAATGGAGCACTTCCAAGGATTGCCAGCATAACATTGTCAGGTTTTATGCTATATATTTGCAAGTTATTATATAGAATTTGCCTTTTATTTTCCTGGTTTTATGGGTCAATATTTGAGCATTTGTATGAGATTAAAAGCTTCAGGTGTTTCTAGGCATTGGGCTCTGCAACAATAGTTTATGCAGGTTCCTCCTCATAGGAGCAGTGGTAAGTCTTTGAAAACCCAAGTGAAAACCAAAATCACCATTTTCAATTTTTTTTGTATTAGCAGGAAGTGTATTTTTGTAACTGTTCTTTAAAAAACTTCAGCCTCCATGGGTCATACCTGTGTTCTGAGAGCAGCAAGTAGCAAACTTTACCAGGTCTGGGTTCAGCTGCAAGCTGTGACAGGCATTGCTGCCCTTTGCTGCACTGCACCACTCAAGTCTGACTGAAAGCCCACTGATGTCTCTTTAACTGGACTTTCAGTTAATTGTATTTGGTTGTGCAAAAAGGAGGCGAGGAACTCTCTTTGGTTGGGCAAAAAGGAGGTGAGGGTTTGGGGGGTGGGTGTCAGGCTTTGTGGTTTGAGGGATGATGAGTTATCTTTGCATGTTAATTTTTCATCATGGTCAGCTTTTTTTCCTGTTTGAGGGTCACACTGACACTTACAATAAATCTTTTCCCAGATGGCTTAAGTTTGAGGAACTAATAAAACCTGAATCCAGATTTCCTCGGCAAGTTCACGACTATATTTCATGTTCTACTTAAAAATAGAATGAACAAGACACATCTTCAGCCAAACTGCTTGCAGTTGAGATACATGGACATCAGTATTTTTTTAAGTGCCACTGTTAATCCATCTCAATCAAATATTACACCACAGTTCCAAAACAATAGTATTCACACTTCTTCTTTTTCTTTTTTTTAAACCACTCTTGATTCTTGGGGTTTTTAACAAAAAACTTGTACAAAAAGCATAGAAGTGCAGACAGCCAAAGCATAACATTGGCCTAGGAAATTGCTCAGCAGTGAAAGCTGTCATTTTCAACACTGGCATCAGAAGGAGCCAATCACTACTCACAATTTCCTTTGGATTCGGCATTTGCTGGGAGTAAATTTGAAGTCTCGGCCCAGGGTAGTCTGAAGTTTTAATGATGTTCTTCACAGAGACTATTAATGAGCGAATGGGTTGTGGGTTAAGTTCTGTCATTTCCATTTTGTCTCTATAACCTTTGTGAGGTCCCTCACTGAGTCCTTGTGAGTGATACAAAGTCCTTGTCTTAGCAGGACCACAAGGGAACAAGTCTGATCCATGCAAAACCCAAGTCTTGCTGTCACTAAAAAACAAATGAGAATTTTTCAAAGAAAATCTGAAGTTGCACTGTCTCTACCCACTGTTGCTTTTTCAGGTCCTAGCAGGTAAATTCTTTCCTCCATAGTTATAGCCCAGGCATGATGCAGTGCTTTGCCAAAGGGCATTGACACACCATTTCTAAAACAGCCATTGAATGAAATATTTTCTGTATTAAGAACATACCTAGTTCTGCTTAAAGTTTTACTGTTTGCAGTTCAGTTTCTTAACTCTGTAGGACACCTGAAATTCTAATGCAAAGCTATGTCATCCAGAGTTATTATTTTGAAATTCGAGTTCAGTAATCCAAGCAAAAATTGAGAACAATTTCTAACTATTAAAGATTGGTTTCTGACACTCACCACATTCATACAGTTTCTGTTGAAGTTGACAGCAATTCTGCTGCCACTGTTAAGCAGAACTTCCTAATTTACTTGGTAGCCACTGTAAGAATTTGGTTTTCACCATCCACACCCAAACTCAAGACCTGCATTTTACAGGGCCAGTGTTAACATATTGTTTTCAGTATGGGAAAAAAATCCACCAACCATTCCTGTCTTTTTGCTTGTTACACTAATATAAGACACAAAAATGTTAATATATTGCATTTTTCATTCCTCTCCCTAAAGAAATACTGTAAAATAACTCCCATTGGACATGAGGAAAATGGTTTGCTTGTGAAGAACAGTTTGCATTTACCAGATTTCTAACCATGATGTTTCAATGAGCAGGAAGGAGCACATGAACTTTGTATCACTGAAGACAGAGATTAGTGAATGGGATAGAGAATGAGAGCAAGGACTCTGGCACCGCTGTTTCACTATACAGGGGATATTATCCAATTTCCAACTGCAGCTGTCACTGGAACAGTCTGTTTCCCACCCCACTCATATGCTAAGTCTCTGATAAATAAATCACGTGCACTTGTCACTCCTCCATATGGAGCTGCAGCACAACAGTCCCACAACACATAGGTCCAATGTGCCAATGCAGGCAACTGAGAAGCTGCATTTCTCCTATGAGGAGTTCGCGTTTAGTCCGTAAATTTGCCGCATTAAAATAAAAGCCAGCGGCACCAAGAGGCAAACAAATGGCAGCAGAGTTTGCAGGGCACACTTGCAGGGCACTTTGCAGGGCACTTTGCACCGACAAAGCTAAGGAGGCAGGGAGGCGATGGCTCCAGGCACCTCTGACAAGAGAGTTCCCCCTGGTGCCAGACACGAGGTACTGTTGCCGTGTGGAATCTCCTGTGCCCCGGACCAGCTTGAAATCCTGAGCTGCGGGTTCAATTATTTTTCCAGTCTCCAAGCAGGTAGGAGCAAACCAGCAGGAAATGATATGTCTGAGAGGTACCTGGAGCAGGTTGTTGAGCCACCTTTGTCCGCGGCCCTTTGCCACCCACTTTGCCCCAGGCAATTGCTGAGCAACATGGATCCCGGTTTGGCCATAGCTGGAGCACAAGGCAAAGGGGAGCATTTCCCACGGGAAGGGCCTCAGCCAGTAATGCTAGTGGCCTGTAACCAGCCAGGGATGGGGAACTGGTTACGTGTGCACAGGAATTGTTTTTCAGCTCTTCTAGGGATATCATGCTAGGCCTTCTGGTACAGATGAAGGATCTTCACCTTGCATCATCTTTGCCTTGGAAGGAAGGTGTCTGAGGAGGCTCAAAGCTGTGTTTGTCTGTTTTGTGAATGGCAATATTAGAGCTGACTAAAATTCACCAGATCATAACCCCCAAGTGGCTTCAGAGCCCCTTTGCAATGAATCTTTGCTTTATTTTAGTCCCTCTCATCCTTGGAGTCCTGTCACAGACATCATACTGTGATCAGGTTTTTTGTTGTTGCTGTTTTCCAAGGGAGCCCTCATTTGAATCATTAAGGCTCACCCTCATTTGGTCTCTTGTTCAGTTCCTTTTTCTTGGTCCTGTTGCTGAGCCTTGCTGTCCAGATTCTCCTGGTAGTTCAGGTTTCAGGAAGCTACAGCGAAGAGGTGGACAAAATACCAGCTATCATAAAAACAACACAGAATGCACAGGCCAGAGTTTACAGATCAAGTCAGATTCAGAAGGGGCAATGGTAGACAGCAACATACATCTTTTTGCACAAGGCTAACAGCACCTGGAGTCAAGTATTTCCAGAGTCACCACACCCTCTCACTATCCCTGTAATCACCCTGGCTTGCCCAGGACCCTCTGCCCTAAGCTCGCTCCATCATTCCATCTGCCCATCTTTAGTGTCAATGCTTTCTTTGCATTTCCACCAGAAGGTGGCATTATTAAACTCTATTGGACTCGAAAGCCATTCATGGTTAAAGCAGGGCACCCCAGTCAAGCAAGTGGAGTCGCTGATTAAAAAGTACAGAGTGTTAAAAATACACTTATGAAAAGTAAGAAAAAATTAGTCACTACGTTCTGCTGATGGAAGAAACATGAATTTCTCAGAGGTTTTATTTATTTTATTGTGAGCAAATGCAAGTCTGTAGATGAAAAATTAACTACAGACAGTTTCACCAACAATTCACAAAACACATCAGAATATCCTGTGAATCACAAAGATGACAGGGATGCTCCAATGAAGACCTTTTATTGTGCCTGTCACAGTTTTATTTTGGTGTCCTGAGTGGTTTCCTCTGCTACTAAAAGTGAGCTGAATATTATATAAGTTGGCTGTACTGATTGTCTTGAAGAGGCCTTGCAGTGAAACAGATTTTCCATGTGATAACAGAGTGCCTGGGTATTAGCAAACATGGAAATTTAGTAATCAGTAAGAGCAAGTATTAGTTCTTTCTCGCTCTTATTGTCTGCAAATAGTTTAGTTTTTCTAACAATCTTCCTTTATATTACATCTGCCATGGAAGGAACATGTCAGGAGAGGCTGCAAAGATGTTTGTTGTGTAGATGTTTAGGATAAGGCTTTAATAAGTATTTAATAAGCTTTTAAAGGCTACCAGCAACACAAAGCACACAGAAGCCAAAGCCTTTATGCCACATTGTCATCATTCTTCTGTATCTAAACTCAGCACAAGAAACATCAAAAAAAGTGGCCTGAGAGCACTTCTACTATTCACCACTGCCTTGTCTTTTTTTTTTTTTTTCTTAAAAAAGACCAGCCTTTAAGAGGACCTCATAGTGATGATTGGGTGATGGCTGAGACATTTAGAAAAAAAGAAAATTAAAGCTCAGGTATCAATTGCTCCTCAGAGGGGAAAAAGCCCAAATTTCTTACCTGCTAATAATTTAACAGATCACTGAACATGACAAAGAAAGCTCCCTGTTGTGACATTTCACACTTAAGAAGAATAAAACTCATGGTTTTTGCATTAGTGATTTTAAGTAAAATTCAGCATATAAAATTACTATTTTTGTCATGTTTGAGGTGAGAAGTTTCAGTTCTTTCTTTTAATAAGGAGTTCTGCCCATTGCCGCTTTGCAAGCACAGCACGTGGAAAGAAAACAAATTAGGCTGAGGAAAATGATGACTGACACCATTCACCAGGGGATACAAACAGTAGAATGCAAAAGGCTGGTCCACTGAAAGAAAAAAAGAGGGGAATTACAGCTTAGTGTTGAGCAAGGAAACATCTCAACACAAACAGCTATCTTAGCCAAAGGGAATTCATGTTTTCAAAAAGGTCGAATAAATGATGAGTGAATCACCTGAGAAACAGTGTACACAGTGGTTGTCTCTAAAACTAGGAAATTATTCACTTCCTAAGTTCTCTCTCAGAATGCTGCAGTTTTAGTCATGTACAGGATATTTGGAATACATTAAAAATTACAAAGAAAGGAACTGTACAATGAACTGGTAAAACAAACACTTTGCTAACAAGGAACTATGTGAGCTACAGATGTGCAAATTGTGACCCACATTCACCTGAGTTGCAAAAGAAGAACCACACAAGGCCTGACCATGCATGAAGAAGTTGTCCACCTGATGGAGAGGATGGTTTGATGAGAAAGGTAAATGTTTGTCCATCTGTGGCATCATGGATCCCACGCCGATCCACACAATCAATCAAAATACTGATTCTTGCAATTAGCTGTCCCTTTTTATTTACTGTCATCTGCTTCTCTCCTGAGCCAGCCTCTTCTGAATGAGGACTTGCCTGAATAGTCTGTCTCTGGCCAGCACTGAGATCAGACAGAATGGATGGTGTACCAGTGCATCAGTGGTGAGTACATCACAGCCTAGTTAGTGGGTTAGGTAAATGTCCATCTCCAGTCCTTCCCTGGGCAAGAGTCCTATGCCTCCTGTAAAATGGCAAATTAATCATAAGACTTCCCATAAAAGATGGGAGTGGCTGAAATAATCTTTTGGTGAGAAGCAAAGTTTTTTATAGTATAAGCTGTTCCACATTTTGCTTTTATTAAGTTCCTTCCTGTTGCATTTAATGTGCAACCCCACACATGCCATCCCATATAAAAGGTTAATCTCCTTCCAGTCAAGCTAATCAGATTTAGTCCACTCCGTGCACTCGTGATATATTTGGTCAGTGCCACATATCCTGATATCATTTAGTAAAGAGGTAAGATGACTTGTTTTCTTCTTCTCTTCCCCCGTTAGTTTTACAGCAACATCACTGAGAACTCTTCCTCCTTTCCCCTCAATCTTGCCATCTCCTGCCATTCTCCTTTTTTTAGTCCCTGCCAGGTTGCCCAAGAAGCAGCTGAAAAAGACAAGCTGCCATGTGTTAGAAGGGGACCTCAGAGCTCCTCCACTGGAGACCACAGTTGCAATCAGTCCCTTCCACTCTTCTTTCTCTCCAAGCAATTACAGGACCTGCACTCACAACACTTTTCCTCTATTTTCTGCATGGTCTCGTATGCTGAGATTTCTTTTTTTTCTCCTGCTTTCTGTCCAGTTTCCCTTGCAGGCTCTCCTAGGGACTCTGTTCACTGGTAAACCATCAGAAAGTATTTCAGGACACATTCTTATCATCTTGATATTCACGAACTGGCAGACATATTTTTTAATCTTAATTTTCTGGACTTCACACAACACAAGATTTTAGAATCTGTAGCCACAAACATTTTTCTCTTTTTGTGGCTGAGCATTCCTCTTTCTGCTCTTTCTCAGTCTCCTTACAAAGACAGACCTTCCCATTTGGTGATTTATCATGAAGTGCATTGGTACTATGGCAGGTGCATTTGCTACTTGAAAGCCTTCTAAAGAAGGACTGGGCAAAAGGCATGAGCCAGGTAGGTGCTTTTTTCAGGCCAGTGCCATATGGATTATACTAAATTGGAATTCATATGGCTGCAGACTTTTCCCCTGCTAACAGTATGACTCAAAGATCAGAAGCATATCTGCAGTGTGGCCTGTGCTAAGGACAGGTCTCAAAATGTTGTTGATCGTGGTCGGCACATCTCGCAAAGTGTTGCTGCTGATAGGAAATCATTCCATAGCCAAACAGGTTCTTATAGGGTAGAAGAGATATAATATCTAGATTCAGTTGTATTCACCTCTTCATCTGGAAATCAAGAAAAATCACCACTGATGAAATTCAAAGATATCTAATTTGATAGAGCTGAAAATAATGAGTGGGACAAGATAAGCCTGCAGATGCATGGTGGTTTATTGAGGAGAAAAAAATTAGCCAGAACTAAGAAACATCAATGGCTAGGAGAGCATTGTCAAGAGCAAGAGGTGTTTTTTTCCTGAAAAGCATGTACTTAAAAGATTTTCTGTCATTGTTATTGTGGGTGAAAAGCTGAATTTGCCAGTCTAGTCCAACAACATGTCAAAGAAGAGATTAATGAGGCCCTTACACAGACAAAAGAACATCAAGAGGAACAGCTTCTAGTTTCTGTGAGCAGAGCTGACAAAACAGGTACGACAGTGTTGTGTGCTTATCTGATGTCCACATCCTTTAAGGACTGCTAGTAACCTGAAGAGATAATGAACTTGATCTGCAGAGCAATAACCTGCACTGGAAGAACATCTCTCACAGACTGATTTTAAAATGTCCACAAATGCAGCTTGTGAAAGATGACTGACAAGGTCCTTCCCATGCATTTGTTTTATTCTGGCAAAACCTGAAACAAGTAGATCCTGCATCTCATGCTGTTTCCACATCAAGCTTTTCAGACAAACATAAGTTATTGGGCAGTGTAACAGTGTCAGAGGCATATGAGATAGCACCAAAGAGCATAACTGAACAAAAGCTATACCTGTGTCTGGAATAACATCAGAGAGCGAACAAGAAAACACATAATCTCTCGTGGACAGAGATGTCTGATTCCTCCTGCTCTCACTACCACCTTCTGTAGATTTCTTGTTTCTGCTTCTTGTTCTGTCTCTTCAGTTTCTCCTGATCACAAGAAAGCAGGCTTCCCTGTTGAGAAATGGCTTGTACTTCTGCTTGGCTGGCCTTTTTTGGGAAACAGAAGAGACCAGCACCTGCCAGCTGCCAGCACAGCTGTTCTGCTGGCAGGACTCACAACCGTCCCACTTGACTAGCACATGTCCTCTGTGCTCTCTTCTCCCTCCTCAGGATCCCGCAAAAGACAAATAAAGTCCACCTCACTCTCAAGAGAAATTCATAGAAGCTCTTGAGCTTCCTGCTGTGACAGAGAGCCACGGTAAACCTCAGCACCTTGCACGATCTGCCCTTAGACGACACACGCGTGCGCACGTCCTACTTCTTATTCGATATTTTGACCGCGGTTACATTTTGCGCTGATCAGTGGTAGGAGGTAGATTTGCTGTAAATAAAACCTTTGATGGAAAGCATCAAGCAGAAAGGCAATGTGAATTAACATGCCTTCATTTCTTTTTTTAGTAAGGTAAGTAGGAGTTAGGAAGATCAAACAATAGTGATTAAAAGGAGCCTTTGCTACACTATATCTATACAGGTTTTTTCTTCTACAGTTACATAGTGCAACTTGCAAAATCAGTTATCTGTCAGAGAAGGACTAGAAATACACTTCCCACACACACCTACCAAGTGCCTGCCTCCTCTCTGCTCACTACAGATGATCCTTTGATTATTTTTTTCTGATATTAACAAAAGAACAAGGTTTCGGTTGAATGAGAGCTGGGTGACATCTATGCTTAGTGACATGAGTTTTAATGATTGTTGGATGAGATGAAGCTGCTTTAACTCTGTAATCAGTCTCCCAGTGGAAACTGTGATTTTTTTAAACATCGTAAGATATGTTTAATTCTATTTCTGACTTAAAGGGACTATCTCTGATGAGCACCGAGAAGTACTTGTGATATAATCTAAGGAAGTCGCAGCTTCCGCTAAGAGACACAGCTACCTAATGTCATCTGCTTCTTGCAGCTGGAGGATATTTCTGTGTGGGTAGCACCTCCCTGGCAGAGCTACCTGATGAGAAGCAAGAGATTCTGCACCCTTAGAGCAAAGAAGCTTCTTCACATCATCTGAGAAGAAAGGAGGAGAAAAGGTAAATTTCATAAAATGCTATTGCTCAAACATTTGTGTATCATGTACAGTCATGATATGTGTGAATGTAATGCTTTTTCTTTTACCTTTTATTGCTGCTCAGGTAATTTTTTAGGCAATTTTAAGAATTCTTGCAATCATCAGAAGTGGGTGTATTCTGTGAGCATAGGTTTTTAAGTATTCAAATATATTATGCTGAACCTAGATTCAGGTATGTCTGGGTGCAGTTGCTGCAAAGCTGTCATTTCTGCACCATTGGTGTCAAATGGTTTTCTCCTTGTGACATGTAAATCATATTAAATTCCTCTGTGTAGAATGGAACAGAAGTGTAGGCTGGAAAGGTGTCATGCTTGGGACTACACACAGTAGGTCTCAGATTCATGATAGTCTATTTTTGCCATTATGTAGCAGCAACACACATGGCAAACCAAGTAAAACAATGAAACTCACTTCTCTTCTGCTTTCCATTGATAAAATAAAGACAAAAGGGAAGAACATAGCTCAGGCTTAGAGTTCTGAGTTAGGCTAAAAAAATGCCACTTGTGATGTGAGTAATACACACAAATAAGAACAGAACTCAAGCTTGAATTTCTGGTATGTTAAGCTAAAAGAATGATGCAGTGATGTGAATAATACACAGACTTGTAAGTCAGCAAGGTATTTGCCCTGTGTCCAATTTACATCACTTAAAACTCTGTCTGCGTGTTAGAAAAGAACATACATATGAAGATGAAAAATTCCTGTTATTCATTTAGCCACTGAAAATAGCATTAATTGAAAGCTCATGTCAGCTTTCAGAAAATGTAATTTTGTAAGAAAACTCTGATTCATGATTACCACTGTCTTCTTATGGCGGGTGACATATGCTGACGGGAAAGGTGGGTGAGTGAAATTCTGAACTGCTATGAACAGGGGCTTTGCTTTTTACTTTGCTCTAGACAGGGCTTAACCCTCTCTGATTTGACACCTATGGCCCAGGCCTTTCATTCCTATTTGCTTTCCTCCATTTGCACTTGATGTGCAAGTTGCACCATAGTGCTAGGACTAAGCACATGCATGCTAAGGATGCTACCTTGTTCAAGTGTGCACATCCATCCATCCCATAATGTTTACATAATGTCTGAGAAGCTGCAGTGAGTCATGTGCTGAGCTGAGAGTCAGTCACTCATGATTCAGGTTTGTGGAGTAACCACACTCGAGGCACTGAAAGTCACTGACATTTTTATATTCTTCCCGTTGCAGAACTGGGGGAAAAAACATGAGTCCTTCAAGTACAGAGTCCCTTGAATTCTCAACCTTTTATGACTATTATGACAATTATAACGATGCTCCAAAACTATGCAGTAAGGAAAACGTCAGGAGGTTTGCAGCCTCCTTCCTACCTGTTCTGTATTCCCTGGTATTCCTGGTCGGGCTTGCTGGAAACATTCTGGTCATCGTGGTCCTCTTCAAATACAAGAGGCTGAAGAGCATGACTGATGTGTACCTGCTAAACCTCGCCATCTCAGATTTGCTCTTCGTTTTATCCTTGCCATTCTGGTCTTATTTCACAATAGACCAATGGGTCTTTGGAACTCCCTGGTGTAAAATCATTTCATGGATCTACCTGGTTGGGTTTTACAGTGGGATATTTTTTATTATGCTTATGAGCATAGACAGATACCTGGCAATTGTTCGTGCAGTGTTTTCCTTGAAAGCAAGGACTGCCTTCCATGGCTTGATTACTAGCTTTGCTGTATGGCTAGTAGCTCTTTCAGCCTCAGTTCCTGAGCTTGTATTTAGAGAGTCCTTTAATGAACAAAATTTTACTACCTGCAAGCCAAGATTTCCAGGCAATGTTACAACATGGAAGCTTTTTTCCACTTTGGAAATCAACATTTTAGGGCTCCTAATCCCTTTAATAATTATGACATTTTGCTACTCCATGATCATTAAAACATTAGTTCACTGTAGAAATGACAAAAAGAATAAGGCTGTGAAGATGATTTTTGCTGTCATGATTGTGTTTTTCTTTTTTTGGACCCCCTACAACATTGTTATTTTCTTACAACTGCTGGAATTTATGGGAGTCATTAGAGACTGTCAAGTGAGCAGGAGTCTGGACTATGCTTTCCAGGTAACAGAAATCCTTGGCCTTTTTCACTGTTGCCTCAATCCAGTCATCTACTTCTTCATGGGAGAAAAGTTTAAGAAGTACCTGAAGATGCTCTTTAAGAACTGGCAGCTACCTGGCTATTTTTGCAAGTGGTGCGGAGTTCACATCACTTACCACACTGAATCTACCAGTTCATTCCACACGCAGTCGACGGGGGACCAAGATGCTCTGTAATGTGTTTCAGAGCAGCCACTGAACTCAGCAGCAAGCAAACTGACCACAGCAGGAACTCTGAAAAGCAGGAACTTTGAAAAACTAAGCAAATGCAGATACATTTAACAATAAGCTAGTGCTAGGTAATTACTCACTTCAGCTTTGTTTGTGCCTCCAGGCTTTCTGAGTATTATGACAGAAGGTGTCCCAAATGTGGAACACAGGAGATGGACACGCAAAGTTTCTCTGCTGTGATTACAAATCACTGCTCAGCTCTGTGCAAAGCACTGCACTGCGTGGCTTCTTTTTCACCAGCATCAAGACATTGGCCTGCATGGAAGGGCAGAAGGAGACAGCAGCTTGTCGTCAGCATATGCAGCCAGAAAACATACTCATGTATTCAAGAAGGATGGTTATTACCATATTTTTTTATTCTGCAGTTGATCTGTGTCGACTTGTTCACTCATGACCCTTAGGCAGCTATCATCAGTACCTAGCACTGTTAAATGTTTCATTTCTGGGGGATGATATACCCTCTGTCATTAAGAAAAAGATAAAATATATTCTCTGTGTGCACAAAGACACAAAGCAAAGCCATTACTTTGTGTTGTAGATACATTTTCTCTCAGGCTGACAGATATGTATATATGTAGGTTTATATATAGGCATTTTGAATTACTTTATCACTGTAATTCAGGATAGCAATTCTGTATTTTAATTAACACAGAAAAATGTTTTGAATATTTTTGAATAAAAGTGTTTAAAAAAACTCATTTTCCAGCATGTGTGAATAAATTTGAAGCATCTTGGTTAAAAGTATATATTTTAAAGTGAATGTTCTTTGTTCCAAAAGTATTTAACCCCAAGACTCAGTTTTCATTAATTGAAGATGTATCCGGCAAAACAAAAGAAAGTAAAAACAGAGATTGTGTAGAATGGGTCTGTCATAACTCAGAAACCACACAAAGAATCCCTGCATTTGACAACAGCAAAACACAAACAGTGTGATAACCTAGTAGCTGCTCACGAGATGTTAATTAGTCAGAGGTCTGTAACAGGAAGGAAACTCACACAGCAATGTTTAGATTTTGGCTCAAAAATAATTTTAAAACAGGCAGAAAATCAGTAATGTGGTGGCAGACAAATTAAGAGTTGAAAAATATGTATTAGAAAATATTTCTGGTGTGTATTTTTGCTGGACAACAACAATTCAGATTACTTACTGTAAGCCAGATGATTTATTTTCTTACACTGTCAATAATAAAGTGCCTGCTCAGCATTCAGCCAAGGCTCCAAAGAGCAAACAAAGCATTAAAATGCATCAGGAAAGGGCTGAAGACAAAATGTAAAAATATTGTAGTGCCATTGTACTCATCATTCTAAATAAGACACATAACTGGAAGCTCATCTCCATGTGACCTCTCTCACAAGACTGAAAATAAAATGCAGTACACTTAAATCTCACGCACACATGTATCCATCATAACTAATTTTGTGAGTGCACTACCATTAGCAGTTTGTTGAGGATGACAAGCAAGGATCTGCATTAATGCAGATAGTAGGAATAGCCATGGAAGACATTCGTTGCAGTAAGAAAGAGCCTTCATTTCCAAGAAAGACTAATTTTTACTACTAAAAACCTTAGAAGCCACTGCATAAATCACTTGGGAAAAAGTGATAGAAAGAGTGGGTTAAGCCATCTATCACTTATTTTGAAAAGGAAGACAAATTTCAAGTGTGAGGTGCTTCAAATTCTCACAGATGTCACTGAAGCCATCATAATGTCCCAAGGTAGCATGGCACATCATCCACACAGATAGTGATGCAGATAGCAGAGGCACTGAGAACTGCTGAGCTATGCACTTGTCGGGTGCACAGACTAACCTGGGAGCCAAACAGCTTCCACTGCAGCTACTTTTGTCTTGGTCCTACTCTGTGATCCCTCTAGTCAGCAAGAATGAAAGGGTCCTTGATTTCCAGACTAAGGGAAAGGCTGCCTGTGCTGGCCTTGCAAAAATAATGGTCAGCAAGGAACAAACCAGCTGTAGGCTTTTGACAGCTGTGATGTAAGAGATGTCCAGGCCTAAGAGGGGAGTCAGGGAATGGCTTGCAGACTGGTCCAGGTCTGGGCACACTCTGTGGTGAGGGAGGGTGCTGAATCTGGTCATGTATGGAATTAACAGGGTGCACCCAGCAGCCATGCGGCAATGCCACAAACAGAGCCAGTGTAAACCTGCTCTCCCACTCAAAAGTGCCTCATGTCACTGCTCAGCTTCGTGCCCCACAGTCTGTGAACAGTTGCCCTTGGTGCAGAGGGTGCCTGGTGCTGCCCAGGCTCCTCCCAGGTGAATGCTGTCTTATTCCTCTGTGCCAAATAGCCTCCTCAGTTCTCCCAGTAATATTCACATCTACTCAATGCATATGCTGGATGAGCAACTGAGCGGAAAGTTGTGCTCTGAGCAGCTTTGCTGAGTTGGGTGCAAAGAGGAGCTCATATTAAATTGATGGGCTCTGGAATTCAGATCCTGGGGCTGGAGGTCATCAAACCTGGGTGGCTTCCTTCTCTCTGTCACCAGAACAAACCCCCCTCCCCCATGCACAAGCTGCAGTGGACAATGCCAGTCCTCTTTTGAGAGAGGGCTTTGAAATCTGCTGATGAGAAAGGACGAGATAATAGAATTAATACAGACAAAAATAAAGTAGGGATTTTCAAAATGTCAGTTGACAAAGATGTTATTTTAGCTGAACAAGAGTTTCCAGCAATGAAGAATGTACATACAAACCCACTAAACCATGAAAGAGAATGGATAGACATTACAGTGAAGTAAAGCTGACTCATTCTGAAACCCACATTTTTGCATCAAGGTTCCTCCGAAGGCCATTCTGCATCCTCCCTTCAGTTATACTAAGCAGGCATAGAAAGGTAGATGAAGGGGGAAATCTGCTAATTAGATTAAATACAAATAATTATGAAAAGGTAACAACAAGTTGATTGGTTTTCATAGCATGCTTAGGCCACCACAGTCAGTCCCTGAGCAGAAAGCTGAATTACACATTTACTTTGGAGGACAGCTTCACCCCTTTTAATCGTGCAGAAGCAGCATTGTGGTCAGCAGCCTGCTCCCAGTCAATCTGCTCCTCTCAGTCTGAGAGCCAGTGAGGAACTGCAATTCTCCTTTCTAGACTGCAACTGCTTGTTACTCTCCCAGCAGCCGTTCTGCACATCTGCTCTGAAGGGAAGTACAATTCCACAGGCACCACAGTGCTCCTCTGTTATCAGGATGCTTCTAAACTGCCAGCAGGGATCTACATCACACATTTTCCTCCAGGAGCTCTTAAATCTTTGCAGTTTTATCCAACATCTCTCTCTTAACACAGCCAGAGATCAACTTCATCACATCCTGCCTCTTATGCCAACATCTCCATCTGACTTGATTTACAGTTAGAAATCAAGGGCCATTTAGTAATGTCAATCAAAATGATCATTAAAATAGTGCTTAAGGCCACACCTCCTGAAAGTTCAACTTTGCTACTCCAGTCATGAAAGGAGGAGACTGGAAATGATACAATAGCGGTGAGATTTGTAGCATTTGTATTACTGATAAGACCCTTCAAAGGAGAAGTAGTGTGGTTGTACCTGCAACCATCTTACTCTGACACAGCAATGACATATGTAGGTGCCAAAGGCAATCATGGAGAAATTGCTCTTAAAGCAGCAAGCACTACCAATGAGAAGACACCAAGTTAGAAGCTCCCAGGATGGTTTTTTTTTTCACAGTCATCCAGCAGCAACATCCGTCACACAAACTAACAAAATCCTATCTAATGGGACAATCACTTAATCAAAGCCACTTCTCACGGAAATGAAGCTCAAAAATGAAGAAGCTCTTTATCTGTTCCAGGCAAACAAAAGCAAGTCCTCTGTGTAAATGCAGCCCAAATACCTGATTGATAAATGGATCATACTTCTTTTGTATTTGTGCTGGTTTTTTTTTATTTAGTTTTTATTTTTCAAGTCATCTTTGAAGGGTTGAAGTTTTTCTGGGTTTTAATTTCTTGTTTCAAAACAAGTAACAGAACACATCCAGTAAAAGTAGCTCTGTGACTGCACACTGCAAGCTTTTTGTGAATTCAGGTGTTGCAAAATAAAACTACTAAGGCACTAAGAATTTTTTAAAATTACAAGTATATGTTTGTTTACTTGCATTTAATGACAATGGCAAGTCATAATGAATCTGATCTCCAAGAATCTGATCTTTTTCCACAGATATGAAACACTCATAAAAAGTACTCTTAGTGATGCTAGGAACATGTAGGACAACAGAAACTGAATGAAGATTGACATTACTTGATGTGCTCTTCTTCTCAAGAGAGACCAGTAGCACTTCATCTGCATTTTTCAAGAAGGTCCAAGCAGCCAAGTTCAGGAAGAGACTTTTGCACCTGGCACAGTGATTGGAACAATAGCTGGACATCCCTGCATGAAAAACATACTTGTCTCTTTTGCACAGGAACTTTACGCTCCTTAAAGTACCTTCATAGAAGTATTGTGGTTTGGGCAGGACAATGGAAGAGAGGGGCCCTCCCTAGCCTTTAACCTGTCACCATTACTCACAAACAAAGAGAGCAGTACTGGCTTGTAGTAACACAAAAGCATCTTAACCAAAGGGAGGAAAGACCACAATACATCTCCGTTCTTGCTGGTAACTGGTAAACTGAAATTTGACCACAAGCAAGACCATGACCGCAGACTGAGTCTTTGTCTAACCGAGACTTGTCTTTTCTGCCATCAAAGTATGTGGGAAAGCTACAAAAAGCTCATTGAAGGAAGGTAAGGATGGATTTTGCTGTTGCTTATGCCCTTTTTGCTCATTCACAAGTACTGGTCTGGTTGACTGCAGGGAGCAATGACATGCTCTGCAGGTCCTGCAGACAAACAGCTCTGAGAAGCTGCAGAGAACAGGTCTCCCCTTGCTATCAAGAATCCTGTTTACTAGAACAGCGAAACCCATAGTATGAGGTGTCACATGAAACTCCGCAGCCCTACAGAGAAGGGGCTGAAGAGATTACAAAATGAAAGAAAAAGTAACTTTGCATTGATGTTTTCGCCTCAGTTCTGCTTTATCAGCCCATCCTTGCATAATGCAGGTCACTTCTTGCTTCCTTTCCTCAGAAATATTAGGGAACCTCCAAAATCTCCCACGGGGAGGTTGGTGCCTGTCTGCTCCTGCTCTGGCTTTTTGCATGAATGTGCATGCAACCACCTCCTCTCCACAGTCACATGGAGTCCATCCATTCACTTCCTCACTTGCCTAAGCTCGGGTTCTCCACACGCACAGGTCACGCAGTTGGATGCCTGTCTTGTCACGACACAGCAGAATGCTTTGCTTTTCACAAGGCAGTTTCATGAAGATGTCCCTGCTCGTTGCAGGGGAGTTTGACTGGATAACCTTTAAAAGGCCCTTCCAACCCAAACACTTCTATGATTCTACGAAAAATCTGGAAAGAGCAGATTTTTGGTGGCAGGTACATTGGCTGATGATCAACACCTTTTAACTCAATCCTTTCATCTGCATTTTCATTTCATTTTCAGATTAAAACTATTTTAGAGTAAGCAAAGCCTATTTGTCAACATTACTGCAATAAAGTATTTCATTAATTCTGCTTTGAATTCTTATCATAATTTTATTCTGATGGGGGAAATAATTTCAGAAGTCCTCAAGTGATCAAAAACTGTAGAAAAAATTCAAGTATTTGTCTTATTTAGAACACCTAAACAGCTTAAACAGAATAAATCTACCACATTGCATCAATACCACATCAATAAGTAACTTATTACACATATCCATACGAATTTACCAGAATTTAGGGAAAAAGCTAGCATTAGAAGCAAAATTTCAGTGAAGTGGTGAGTGCTAAAAACTAGTGGGCAAAAATAGGATTTTTTCTGCTTTTGTTTTTTTTTAATATACTGCCTATAGTGTAAAAGACTACAGCATTTTATAGACTCTATCAACGTGAGACCATGTGAATAAATTTAAACAAATATCTTATTAGCATTTATGAAAGGTCAATTCTTAAGTGGTAACTATTTAACAATTTGGGTCAGAGACTGAGAAAGCAAGGTTAGTACTATATAGACAAGATTCTGCCAAATTATAATTTGGGATTTTTTTCTTTTTTTAATTCCAGGAATGGGTTTGCACAGAGGCAGAGCAACTATTAATAGCATCATTAACAGACGAAAAAAAATAAGCCCACCTTTTCTCTAAGGTAATTCACAATTAGGACCTCAGTCATAATATGATACAACTAAATGTGGCCTGAATTTTCAGGAGGGCACATGCCAAACTCTTGAATTGTCATACCAGCATAATTCAGTGGGTATATATAGGCTTTCAGGTTCCTGGAAAAATGTAAAAAAGCTCTAGAATTCTCAACTAATTGTACAGAAATAGCTACAGAAGAGCTGATACTGCCCAACAACGGAGCAAATAGGTAGCTAGTATCAATGTTAATTTTAGGAACACCTAAAAAAGTCTGCCACGTTTCTAGACCTGAGGCCGTGAGATTCCACAAAGTTACTGCTTTGGCAAAAGCAAAATGAAACACAGTAAAAAAAAGAAATAATTTTAAAAAAAAATCAGTGAGATCCTTCCCAGCAGAAGCCACAGCTGCCTGCTCAGGGAATGGCACGAGATGTGAGTGTACTCCACCAAGAGGATCCAGCTCAGGACCCAGTAGGCGAGACCATATTCAGACTAACCAGCCAGACATGACATTTGAATGAAAGTCTGTTTCTCCTTTGTGACTGCAAATGCAGAGTCCCACGCAGACAGACTGTGGTGCACAGTGGCAGAATATAAGTGGCCCCAGCTGTGTTCGTGCAGACAGTGGCCATGTTTAGAAAAAAATCCCTTATTTTATTAACACTGCCTTACTAAATGGCCTCCACTGTCTGCACTGGCTTCCTTAACATAATGGTGCAGACTTAAACCAGGCAGAAGTACCCTAACCGTGCCCATGAGTACCTATCAACCTGAGTCAATATACCCAAACCACACTGTAGTACCCTTGTCCTATACTTCTCCCTAAAAACAAATAAACAAAAGCTATTTTTAAGGTTCTTTAGCTTTGCCAGGCATGTCTGTCAATTCGAGTCTTGCATTTGCCACATAGAAATCAAAACTCTGCCCTCCTTTGTAAAACAAGGCATTCTGCAGATGAAAAGTACTACAATTAAATAGTAGTATAGAAACAAAAATCAGTGTATTAATCGCTAGATTTCTTGCTTTTTCTCAAGGCATCAAGAACACTCTTGATGAGAACTCTCATTTACTCATAGCCGAGGAAGTTTTATCTCCTTCCACAGAAGATGAAAACAACTTCATAAGCGTTATTCTAAACACAAGTCTTTGGTTTTGAGTAATTTCATCCCAACATTTCTCAGCCAATAGGTGATTTTCCTGAATCATGAAGGTTTGAAGACTAAACCCCTACCCCTTTTTAACTTGCTTTCCCGATTTACTTGAGGTTTTGGCATTTGTAATTTGCAGGGGGTTTCACCAATTTGCATGAACACACTAAAACAGATAACAGGAAGAAACAAAGTACTTCGCAAGAAAGAACAGCAACATTCTTTCCAAGCCAAGCCAGCATCACAATTTCACAACAAAAGGCCTACAGCCTGACAAAAAAAGAGCAATCTCCCAAATCAGAACACACTATGAAGCACCAATCAAGGATGTTGAACTGAGCTTATACTTTTAAAATATTTCAATTGCTGTACTCCAGTTTGCCTTGCAGAGTATGAACTTCAGAGTTTTAGGGTGTTATTTTGAGTCATGGCAAGCGAGCAGCTGAATCAGCAGTTAAAGTTGAGTCTCTTCTACTGAAAAGAACTTAAAAGCATCGAAATTTGTATAAAAAAAAGAGTTAACCTTAAAGTTTCAGGTGCTGAAACTCAAAAAGAGACTATCAGATATGCTCTACTTCAAAAGAAGATACAGGGCTAGATGGACCTTAGGCAAACTCACTGCCAATATTCTTCTACAAAAAAGGGAAGTTCTATTAAATGAGAAAAAGAGGACAAATGCAACAAAAATTATGAGCTGAACTCTGTATATGTTCAAAGCCCTCAGCCTCTGAGACAAGAGTACTTGTGTGCTGTACCAAATCTTTAACAAACTCAGAGAGAGGAGAAACACTGGGAATATTTGAATGTCCTTTCACCCACCTTGCAGTACAAGTACAACAGCATGGTTATGTGTCCAAAGAAGATACTTGCTCAGCAGAAAGCACAGTGAAAGCAAAACAGGCATCATCCAACCTCATTGTTTTGCGAACAACTGAAAATAGGTGATGCCTACCAAGGACCGACAGAACCAGCATGGTTTCTACCTTGCACAGATAAAATGGAAGACAAGACAGTGACAAGCAGGTGGGGAGCAAGTACCAGCAGAGCTGGTACTGATGGGCATTCCCCATCTTGGGTTAGGCATATTTTTATTAGGATTTGGATGTATTCTTCCCTACTCGGCACATCTAGCCAGGGGAGCTGAACCTTTACTACTGAATATTCTTTTTTGCTTGTATCTCCACAGTACTTAAACATCCCCAATTACAGCGCTTTGGACAGTACCTACAGTAACAGCAGAAACAACTTTCATGCAAATCAAGTATGCCATTACTGTAATCTCTTTTCAGTATTTTTGCAGAGACTGAATTTTACAGAATTTTGAAAAAAAAGAAAACAACAAAACCACAACAAAAAGCCTTCTGGCTGATTTCAGCATAGGTACCTTCTACTCTTGCATCTAAATTACTGGCATCTGTCCACGTTTTCCTTATTTCCAAGGATGGGTGAACAAGCTTATTTTTGAGCTGGTAAGGGTATATGGTTCCTCTTATCACAAAAACAGACATTAAGAGGAGCACAAAATTTGGCTAATCCATAGAGGATCTACCTTTTCATTTTTTTCCATCACCTCTGAAGCCTTTGAATCAAAACAGACCTAAGAGGTTAGACTAGAAAAAGTTAAAAATGGGCAGCTTGCTGCTAGTAGTTTCTGCTAAATTTTCTTCTATTTCAAAACGAGCTAGATGGACTCAAGTGCTTTAAATAGTCTGAAAGTGTCTCTGGCTGCACAGAGACTCACATAGTCTTAAGTTCAGCTTTTGAAGGAGATACTGCTCTGCATCAAAGGACCAGCTAAGCAACACTGATGGGGATGTAGGGTAGCAGAAGGCACTGCTTAGACGATATTTTGCAGGAAATCACGCAAACAGTTTTTGAGTTCAGTATCAGGTTCTTGGGTTCTTCAGCACACCAGATCTACCTATTCATTATTAGTACAGACCACATCCTAAAACAAAGTAAAACAGCTTAAAAAAGGGGAAAAAAGTAAAACAGCTTAAAAGAAAATATGTAAGGTGTATGCAGGATCCAGACCCATCTTTCAGAGTTTCAACTTGTGTTGGTTTTGCACAGCCTGGTATTTGTTAGCGAGGGGGCCACAGAAGTGGCTCCTGTGAGGAAGCTGCTGGAAGTTTTCACCATGTCTGGCGGAGCCAATCCCTGATGGCTCTGAAGATGGACATGCTGCTGGCCAAAACTGGGCCAATGAGAGAGGTTGGTAATGCCTCTGTGATGACAGATTTAAGCCAAAAAATCAAAACAAAGTGAGGTGCACTGTTAATTCCAGCTAGAGAAGAGGAGGAGGGGAGAACACGAGGGAAAACAACATGGCAACACCAAGGTCAGTGGAGAAGGAGGGGGAGGAGGTGCTCCAAGTGCCAGAGCCAAGATTCCTCTGCAGGCCATGGTGAAGACCATGCTGAAGCAGCTGTGCCCTGCAGCCCATGGATCCATGGGGGATGCAGAGATCCACCCACAGCCCGTGGGGATCCATGGGGGATTCAGAGATCCACCCACAGCCCATGGGGAAGTGTCCGTGCCGGAGTGGGTGGATGCCTGGAGGAGGCTGTGATCCAGTGGGAGACCTGGTGGAGAGAAGGCCCTGCTTCCAGGCTGGAGCAGCCTGTCCTTGGAGGACTGCACCCCATGGAAGAGTGACCCACGCCACAGCAGTTTTGGGAGGACTGTGTCTCTGTGGGAGGGGCTCACATTGCAGCAGTTTTGGCAGGACTGCTACTCGTGAGATTCGGAGCCATGCTGGAGAAGTTCACGAAGAACTCTCTTCTGTGGCAGGGACCCCACAGCCTCACAGGGGAAGACTTCTCTCCCTGAGCAGTGGAAGAACTTGGGTGATAAACTGACCAAAACCCCCATGCCCTGTCTCCCTGTGCTGTCAGTGGGAAGGAGGGAGGGGCTGGGGGAAAAAGGTGTTTTTAAGGGCTTATTTCACTTCTCATTATCCTCCTCTGATTTTGTTAGTAATAAACTCTCTTTGTACCTCTCAGCTGAGCTTGTTTTGCCCTTGTAGTGTTTTCTTTCCGTCCTTACTTCATCTCATGAAGCCTTCATTTAATTTTTCTCTCCTCTGTGCAGCTGTGGCAGGGGAGGGTGAACAAATGCCTTTTGTGGGTGCCTGGCATTTGGGCACTGTCAAACCACAACAAAAGACTTCCAGGAAGCCTTGATGGTACAGCAGAGTGTTTCAACATCCAGAAATAGGACTTAACATAGAGGAGACAAGAAAAGAGTGCAAATTTTTCCTCTGCACAGTTTCTATCGTATTCCATTTCTGTTTGCTGTGAAAAGGGTAACCAACATTTTCAGCTGACAGGAGAAAGGTCTAAAACTCAGCAACATGCATGGCATGAGGAAGGTTAGGAGCAAGCTATTGGTTTCTTTTACCTCCTTCTCCTCAACAGTTCTACCTGTGCTTTGGACAACCCCTTCACCCATAGCACAGGAACAAGACCAGATCTTGCAGCCACAAGGCACAACACACAACAGCAGTTCACCTTCTCCCAAGGCAAGTGCTTTGGACAAGTCTGCAGCCAGGGCAGAATTCTAGCTAAATTTAGACTAAAGATCCATAAAGAGTGTTCACTCTGTACACCTGACCAAGACTGGTGGAACTTGAGAAAAGGAATCACTGAATGAAATTTGAAAGGCAGGAGACAGGCACGAGCAAGCTGGAAGTATAAGCATCTTTATCCTGCAAACTGGCAATGGATAGGTGGAAGGGTTGGAGATCCACTCCATTTTAGACCAAGACATATTGAAGGAAATTTTTTTAGTTTCTCTACACATTAAGACTTCGCTCCTGTGAGAGAAGAACCAGCAAAAGTTCAGGAAGAACATAACTGGAAATAGGCAAGAATTTCTTAGCTACAGCATCAGAGGGATGGATTGGTAGGCATCTGCCCACACTGTGCCCAGATGTGTGCTCTGGCCCACAGCTACAAACTCTGAAAATGCTCAGTTACTATTAGTATAGAAGCATGAGCCTTACGGAAGCACCAAGTTTAATAAAAATAGTGCATATACTTACAGTGAATAAGAAAACTTAAACAGGAAAAGCCTTTCAGACTGTAGATATTGGCTGCAATTTCCTACTGAATTTGCACTGATATTCAACAGATCCACTCTACTTAACAAAGGTACCTCCAGTTGGAGTTCCAAACTAAATTCTCAGTTTCATTAGAGAGCTGTTTTTTTCCCCTCTCTTGTCTTAGATTTTAAAAGGGTAAATTAGGGTCATGCAGATGTGCCCACCACCAAAGTACAAGACAGTGATCTTATTGTTACGCTGGCACAGGGTCAGCTACCAACGTGTCCGGGGGAGCCTCAGGAACAAGACTCTGCTTCCCATTCCAACTCTACAGAGTTAAATGTGGCACTGTCCTAAGACCCTGGCTTTGGAGCTCTCTATATACTTGCCTCCTGAGAGACAGGTGCATGTGCTAAAGCCCAAAACAGAAGTTCTCAAATACATCCCCAATTCCTTGGCCGCACCATATATCCTAGTCAAAGGGGATTGCATCACCTGAAATAAGCCCTGGTTCTGTGAGACTTTTTGAGGTAACAGAGAGCTTCAAGATTTCCCCCAAAGCAGAGGAAGGTCACTACTTCCATATTTGATAACGTAACAAGCAACAAGGAATGTCTTCTGAAAAGGCATTTTTAAACATATACACTTAATTCAGCAAAAGCATAACAAAGATCCCTGTGATGTATTTTTCCAACATTTTTCCATTCATCCCATGGCACCAAGTTCCAGGATAATCTATTTCTGTCCACTTTTGCCTTCTCATTGAAGGAGAACCATTAAAACAGACCCCATTCTTCTGCAGTTTGCAGTTTCTTCTGTCACACTATCTCCCAGCCAGGACTTTGAAGTTCACTGCTATGCCTTTAAGTCCCAGCCTGCAAGACAACTTCCTTGCAACTTGGTAATTTCTATAAAAAAAAACCATGCTGTAGCACCTGGACCAAGTCATTCAGGAAGCTGGTTAACCTTTCACATCCTTGCCAAGTCTTCTCTGTGTTACCCTGCACCTCTTAAAATTTCTCTAAATCCAGTTCACAGAGAGATAAGAAAGCAACAGGGCACAAAATAGCCCCAGAGCACAAATACACACTTTGGGTTGGCTGTGCACAGTGAAAGTGGTAACTGTCTTGCATAGAGCAATGAAGACTTCAGTTACTTTTGACAAGTCTCTCAATAGTAAACACTGGAAAAACTTGCCTAGGAAGGACTGGAGTCTTCATCACAAGAAATCTTGAATGAATTTCAAGAACACACTGAGAATATTAAAGATACAAACTACGTTGCCTTAGGGTAGAGAGACATAGGGCTAGATCATCTATCACAAACTTTCCATCCTGCATTATCTGTTAAAACGTTGTTTGCAGTCTGGAAAAGATACATCCAAGAACAGATTAAAGAGAAAATATGGGGACTGCACATCAATCACCAGCACCTTTGGGAAGTCATGTTACAGCATTTGAAAACAAAAAAAGGAGAACAAGGAGCGACTGCAAAGTCATGTAACAGAAAAACATTCTCAAGTAGCTTCCTGCTGATGCAGACAAAAATAGTCAGTAAATAACTAAGCTACTGCTCAGGTTAGAATCTGTCAGCATTGTGAGCTATTTGCTCAAATATGGACAGACTTCCAGGAAAAATATCTTAGGAAAAGCGTCAGCATATCCATTTTGCACATCCAGAGATGCTGTTGTTCCAGTGCTTTCAGTGTATCTGAAATGAGAACACAGGGGGATTACAACAGGTTGCCATCCATCACAAAGGGACTAAGCTGATCAAAAGAAATCAGATTCCTTCCCCTTGTCCTCCTCTTAGAGTTTGGTTAACAGGTCACATTCTCATACTGTACAATAACAGCATCACCTCGTTCAGAGCACACAGCAAACCACAGGACTATCCTTCTTCTGTAATTGCCATTTCTGAACACCTGACATATCTGTCAGGTGGATAGTGCTAGTCACTCCTGCAAGTATTCAAACTGCAAACAAATGAGTATTTCATCAAAAAAACTGCAAAAGAAAACAAGTGGCACTCCAAGGAGATTGGAGAGCAGGAGATTGGAGAGCTGTCTGCACCAGAGAATTACAAAAGGCACGGAGAGTCTAAAGGAGGACAAAGTCAAGTCTCAATCCTGTCATTCAGGGACTAGAAAAGGTTGATCAACACTTAGTAAGATAGCTATATTATGAATATAAGGGAAAGAGTAGCCTCAAACATAGGTTAAGAGACAGAATTCAACTATATAGTGCATGCTACCAGTTCTTGCTTTTCAGTTTGCTCATTCACCCCAAATAATCACATTTAAAATTCTTCATTCATGCATAGGCAGGATTACAGACTAAGATAACAAATTCCACTCCAGAGCTGAAAAAAAAATCATCTGTGCTTAGGTGAGCCCCTACAACGACTTTATGGGTGGCTTTCAAAGGACATCCTCTTATGGAATTGCAAGGATCCTTCTGCCTTCCATATGGGACCAGTGTAATACCTCTCTTTTTCACAGGCTGATTCTGACCAAATACCATTCTTGCACTATCTGCCAAAATCAGAGAACGTTGTGCTTGTTACTTAGCTCCTGTGTAAGTAAAGCACTTGCAAATTTCCAAGGAGATGTGCCAGGAAAGATTTGGGGACCCAGAGTTTTAGCATTAGGGATATTTCGTCTTGCCAGGCTTTCAGGAGGCAGCTGACTCCACCAGAGAGACTATCCCGCTGAACTCCAGCACTTGGAACAGTTCATACAACTATACCACAGATACTAGCCAGGGGTCTGACAATGCTTTCACACCTTGCCTTTCAAAAACAAATTGAAACCAGACCCATCAGTGCCTTGCCCACTGGGTCAAGGTGAGCCAGGTAACTCCCCACAGCCCCCTCTTCTCTCCCATGTTTCTCCTCAGTCAGAAGGTTTCATTCTGAATACATTTCCAACTCAGACATGGCTGAACTATGTTTGAGGATAGGTCAAAATACTGACCCACCTGAGACTGCAAAGGACCAAATCCCATGCTGTCCTGTTTTGTATCACACTCAGTCCCAGCAGGACTGCATGCCAGGACTAGGAAACCTAGGGTAAGCCCCAGGCACAGAGTAGCAACAGTGGTGTGGGCACAGTGCCCCAGTGTGGGCACAAGCAGGGCAGAACACTCAGCTACAGCACCTGTAGACATGTCCTTGGGTAAAGCAGCAGCAACTGGTAACAGGTTCCCGTTGCTAGTGCTGTACTCTGAAGGTCCCTTGTCACAGGGACCTTCCTTCTGCATACTCAAATACCATCTCCAGCAGTGTTTCCATGTAGGTAGAACAGGATTAGAAATTGGGGACACAACTTTCAGCTTTTTTCTGTAGACAGGAGATCACTTCACTGAAAGCAGTAAGTAGGCAGATGTGCTAAAGCAGCTATCTAGAGATCTACTTGAAGAACTTAAAACCGATTCTTTCCACATTGTTATTGTTATTCTTAGAACTAATCAGATGCATGTTTATAATTCTTGATGCAAAGCCTTTGTACTGGCAATATTACACAATCATGGCAAAAAGTGATGTCTCATGCATCATATTATGTTTTCACAAGTACAATGTAAACTGAAATTAGAGTGAGAACCAGGAGTACCACTCCCCTCACAGCACTAACTGACATACAAATAAAAGTACTCCCAGCTGTTAAAGCACTGAGATTAAATAATACATGAATAGTACTGTCATTCTGCACACTCCAAGACACAAAACCCATAATTAGTTAAAAACTTATTCTGTTTCATTCCTTATTTTCAAAGCCTGGCTCTGAGGTAATTAATACTTCATAATTAACATCATGAAGATTACATTCCAGGTTCCCCAGAGGGATGGTGCCAAGAAAGAAAAAAATCTGGGGTCAGGGCATACCACTTTATTCCAAGAATCAAGCATGTCTGGGTACTGAACATACAGTCCCTGGAATTGGCATTTGAGGTGAGAACTTAAGAGTAGACCCTCTCTGTCTCAGATAAGCCACATTTGTCTCCTTTGCAAGCCCATCAAACATGTCAAACATGTAGTAGGGATAAAGTGAGTGGTGCTCCTTTTCACTCTCTTCTCCAGTGACAGTATTGGTCTTCACTAGCTGGGAAGAAATAGTCAGGTTTTTGCACTGGCCATTTCAGAATAGGGTGGCACCTCCAGCATTTGTTCACCCCATTACAGCTACTTCAGTTTGGTTTACTTTGTAC
This sequence comes from Erpornis zantholeuca, assembly GCA_013400515.1. NCBI lineage: Eukaryota > Metazoa > Chordata > Aves > Passeriformes > Timaliidae > Erpornis > Erpornis zantholeuca. The sequence continues at coordinate 94,385 of VZTN01016870.1, forward strand.
ACATCTTCATAAATCTTCACAGAAAATAAACCAGACATCAACAAGAAAAACTCCTCATCCACAGAGACTTTATGATCTCATTTCTCCATTAATATTGCTCATAATTCCTTCCCATCCCTTTTTTCCTTCTCAAACACACAGAAGAAGAATTTAATCTTTAAGGAACCATTTTAATAACGTCAGACAAAAATCAAAGGAAGAAATCACAGATTATGAAAATGCTTGATTCCATCATCTTCTGTTGTTTAAATATCACCATGGAATTTGCATGACTGACACCACAATCAAAAGAATCAAAAAGATTCTGTCTGTTGTAGAAACTCAGACGTACTGATGGAGTTTGTGCATCTTGGCAAATATTGGGCACCTACAAAGACCATCAGTTTACTGGAACAAAACAGTGATGTGAATTAATGACTAAAAGAGAAATAAAATTCTTTAACTGAAAGCATTCTATTTCCAAGGTGTTGGCCTATGAAAAGCAGGTATTCCATGCCCACTAGGGAAAAAAAAAACCAAAACAAACCAAACAAACAAAACAAAAAATCCCCAAACCAAACAAAAAAAAATTAAAGGAAAATTTGATCATTTAAAAACCACATTCTGCTGGCAGGTTAGTCAGAGGCTACGGTTCCACCAAAGGAGCCTAAATTTTACATATGTCCTTGTGCTTATCAATTTACTTTAAGTCTTTAGAGGTAGAAATAGGGAAGCAATAAATTGGCTTTCTAAGATGGGACAGATGCAGACCACAAGGTCCCTCTCCATGTTACTGCTATTTGGACCAGCTGGCATTTAAGTGCTCTCTTCCACTGTTTTTCTCACTGCTCCTGTAAGAAATCAACTGATATTTCCCCAAAGTTACTTGCATTAAAAAAAATGAGGTCCACTTAGTAAGCCCAATAAGACTAAAAAGATGTTAATACTCTAACCAGGTGTTTAAGGAAGCCAAAAAAGTCTTGTGTATTGGCAGCTCTGACTTACCAGTCCACTTAAGTGAAACCAGCAAGGTAGTGGGGGGCTGTGCACCCCTCTTTTAAGCTCCTCTCCAGTTGCAAAACATGGTAAAAAATAAAAGCATAAGAAGGTTACTGTAGCATGTATGTAAGCAGCATACATGGTCTACATTTTTACTAGACTGATGGAAACATTACCTTCCAGTTGAGTTCAATTTCAGAGTCCAAGGCAAATTTCAAAGCTCCATCTTTTATTTTTAAAAAGAAATTCAATATTTAACTGAGAGATTAAAAAAAAAAGTCTTTGAATAATTTAAGAAGTTGCCTCATCGAAACAACTTCCCTTTTTCGAAGACTCAGTGTGAATCAGTATGGTCTGAGGGAAAGGGAAGTAAAGGGAGGGGGGGAAGATAAAGAAACACTCAAATCTTTATAGATGGTGCATCCATAGTTCTCTAACAAACAGTGGGGGTTTCTCAGCTTCATGCTGTAGGGTTGAATTGATATTAGGCTCATCTACAAATTCTATTTCGCATGCCTGGGTGCTGCAAGGAGAACGTTCCAGCTCCAACACCGTTATGTTGTTTGGCACCGATGCAACAAGGACATTACTTGGAACATAAAGGGTCAGCTGAGGACCACGGGCTGGCCAGTAGCGGCCAAGATTAAAGCCATTGATCCAAATTTGCCCCTGTTAGGAGAGAAAGAAAAAATAACAACATTTTAATGATCTGTCAGAGATGAAATGACAGAAGAGATTTAAGCATAACATTCAATAATAGTAACAACTCCCTTCATCTTTCATTTTAACATACAGATAGAAAATTTGCACAAGAAAATGCTAATGACAGACAAAAGAACCTAAATTTCCAGAGCAGCTAAAGCCATCATTAATATTTAAAAAGAAAGTGGTAAAATACTGCAGTAATTCCAAATATGACAATAATTAGAGAAACAACTGCAGGCTCCTTGCACTGATTTTTGCCCCAAATTTAAGACCAAAACAAATCTGAAAACTGTATTTTCTAAAAGCTAATTGTTACAAGGAGAACGAATGCCCAGAAGAAAAAAGCAGATCCTAATGCTGTTATGGTTCTCTGTACAAGACTACATTACCTTGGTAGTTCCTGTTCTGAGGTTTCAAGGGCAAGATACAGATTGCCTAGCCACATGAAATTCAGGTTTCTCTTTTACTTCTGATAGCTTAGTTGACAAAAGTACTTGTGAAATCACACTGCAAGAAAGTACTGTCGTACTTACATACGACCATTAAAAGCCTTGAGGATCTCCTAGTATTATTTTAAGTTCAATGAAATTGTGGCATACAAACTCCTAAAACTGCTTTTTATAGTTGAGATGGTCAGAATCCCTTGTTCAAAATACTGTCCTAACATCATAAATACCTTAAGTTCAAAAGATTTAAAAAAAAAAAAAAAAGGGGCAAGGAAAAAAAGGAAAAAAGTCAGCTATTTATTTTATCTACCACAAAATAGACACACTGAAGTGACATAAATGCAGGTTTTTCCAGAAGTCTATAAATTGGCAGGCTGCAGAATGTTTAGTAAAACTGTAAACTGACTCCTCCTGAGTCATGCTGAGTCTTGGTTCTTAAGCAAGACATAAGGGAGGGTATACAACTGATTTGGATGAATAATTTGCTTTTACTCCTCCAAAGTGTCCTTTCACTGTATATCAAACAATTCAGTGTCAAGAAAAGGGATGGGAACAGATAACTGCATCTGTGTTTTTCCCTTTTGCTTTGGTCTTTGGTGATCAGAGTACAAAAGAAAACCAGACTCATGGCATGGATGTACACTGATAAACATAATAAAATTGTCTGAATCAGTGGAAAGTGGGACTTTTACTGCATTCAGTGATTTCTAAAGTTGTCTGGGATAGATGAAATTACAATACTTTAACATGATTACAGAAGCACAATTGTAATATAACAAGTACCGCAATTCAAACTGCTTTAATGATATTTTTCTAGTGTTTCCTTTTTCATGTGTTTATGAAAACAAATTTTATGAAACTCAAAAGAGAAGCTTTTTAAGGAGTTAGTATTGTACAAACACAGGTGAGTTATTTTGCCTCTGTATCCACTTCCGTGGTACAAGATCCTATCTTGCACTGTTCTGCCAAGGTGTTAATAAAACTTGACCTCAAATGTTTTTTTCTTAAATCAGGTTTATCCAAGCTCACTACTTTCTGTAGTAGGTTTAGAAGAAAACATGGTATGAATGCAAACTCCCTCCAAACAAGATGGATGAGTGAGTGTACCCACTAGACAGCAGCTCTCCTCCCACAGCGAATGACAGTAACCTGTGGGAAGTAGGTGTTTACTGTAGGAATCAACTGCATTAGAGTTCTGATGCAGGAGATAAGATCAGACAGGTCTCTGTTTCTGATCTGAATCAGTCACTGGTTGTAACTCCTTTTTCCAGTAAAGCTAAGAACTTGAGTTTCTCAGCTCCAAACTGTCTCTGTTAACACTGCAGTTTCTAAAGACTGAACACTCAGGAATTTGCATGCCCTAAACCAGCAAATTATGACACTATATACACTACTAATAAATAAGCCCTAGACAAAATAAAAGAGGGGGGAACTTTATCTTCACTAGCAAGACTTCCTTTAGCAGGGACAGCAACTACAGCCCATGATTCTATAGAAAACAAGAACAGTCCTGACTCCAAATCCTCTTTTATGTTGAAGAAAAAAAAAAGGTCCAATAAATCTAACCATTCACTCAGTGGCATATATGCTTAAGGGCATCATGATTCTTCCTGTGAGGGTGAACTAAGTTTTACTACTAGTGAAGGGTTTAAAAAGCACTGAAGGCAAGCAAGCTACAACACAGGTCATGACTGTCAATGCTGCACCCTTCCTTCCTGGCTGTCCATCATGCTATATTTCTCACCTTTGCCAAGGCAAGAACCATCATTAGCACTTTAAGTTTTCTTGATAAACACTGCTTCTGTGGTTTTTCCACTACTCAAATAGGTGAATTTTAAACCTTGTGAAGAATCCCAGTCCACACCTAGGCGATTTACACAGTGCCACTCAAGGAACTAAGGCTCAGATACAGAGGGACCTCAGTGGAATTTATACCCTTTAAGGCACTCTGCCTTAGAGTGTAAAGTTTTGTAAAGTTATCTGAAAGTCTCAGTTTCTAGGCATCTTATTTAAAACTCTTGTCCAATCCATACAAAGCTTGAAGGATCAATTCAAGCCATACTTCAGTTCACCTGAAATCTCTTACTAGGACTGCTTTACAGGGTATACAAACTACGTAAAACAAAGGTTTCCATAGATCAGAGGAAAATATTTCCACCAATATGTAAGAATTCTTGGACTATCTTGCCATTTTAAATATGAGTTTGCCAACTGGCAGGTATGGCCACCTCACTTTCTGAAGAAGATATATGACTGATTTAGAATTTACTAAAAAGGTATCAGATTACAGTTGCCATAAAAAAAAAGCTATTTATGAATTTTATTCAGTGATTGTGAGACATTCACATATATGGGAATAGGGACTAGGTCAGACTTCCTCATCCAAGCTCAGTGTCTGCAATACCATGTGCATGCAATGAATCACAGCCTCCTATATATTGTGAAATGCTTTAACTACAATACTAGAAGTGGAGACAGATCAAAAGCAACTCCTTCTCCCACTTTATTTTAATACCAGTAAATTATCTGTTTCAGAAAAGAACCATTTTCTACCTAACTGTCACAGGAACTTCCCTAAAGCCTAGACATAAATGCTTATGCTTCCCAGAGGAGTGGCACTTCAGTGCACACACTCTGTTCCCTGTGCCTCCCACCAAGTAGTTCAGTTGCTCCTCACCCATCCTTGCATGCTGGTGGTTTCAAACATGGCACTTACCCACAAGTGGCTTTCAAGCTCTTCCGAGGCTGAGAGTTAGACTTAAGCGTAGGGTTAGGATTTAGAAAACCAGAAAGCCCACAGCTCCAGGGACACTGCAGCTGAAAAGCCCATGCCAGGGCCAGCATGGAACTGCCACAACATTGCTCCTTCCTCGCTTTATTCCTTGTCTCCAGTCCTACCTCCAGGTTCGCTGAGCCCAATGCGGAGGTTAAACTTGCAATCTACGGCTAGGGTTAGGGTTAGGGTTCAGAAAAGCACAAAGCCCACAGCTCCAGGGACACTGCAGCAGAAAAAACCATGCCAAAACCAGTGCCACAATGCACCTACATTGCTTGCTCCACACTTTTCCATCCTGGGCACCAGCCTTAACCCCAGGTGGCTTTCGAGCTCTGCTGAGGCTCAGTGTTATTGTTAGGTGTAGGTTTAGGATTTAGAAAACCAGCAAGCCCACAGCTCCACGGACACTGCAGCTGAAAAGGCAATGCCATGGCCAGCATGGAACTGCCACAACATTGCACCTTCCTAACTTTATTCCTTGGCTCGAGCCCTACCTCCGGGTTCGCTCAGCCCAATGCAGAGGTAAAACTTGCAATCTAGGGCTAGGGTTAGGCTTAGGGTTCAGAAAACCAGAAAGCCCACAGCTCCAGGGACACTGCAACTGAAACAACCGTGCCAAAACCAGTGCCACACTGCACCTACATTGCTTGCTCCAGACTTTTCCATCCTTGGCACCACCCTTACCCTCGTGTGGCTTTCGAGCTCTGCCGAGGCTGAGTTAGACTTAAGGCTAGAGTAAGGATTTAGAAAACCAGAACGCCCACAGCTCCAGGGACACTGCAGCTGAAAAGACCATGCCAAAACCAGTGCCACACTGCACCTACATTGCTTGCTCCACACTTATCCATCCTTGGAACAGCCTTACCCTCGTGTGGCTTTCGAGCTCTGCTGAGGCTGAGAGGTAGACTTAAGCGTAGGGTTAGGATTTAGAAAGCCAGAAAGCCCATAGCTCCAGGGACACTGCAACTGAAACAACCGTGCCAAAACCAGTGCCACACTGCACCTACATTGCTTGCTCCAGACTTTTCCATCCTTGGCACCACCCTTACCCTCGTGTGGCTTTCGAGCTCTGCCGAGGCTGAGTTAGACTTAAGGCTAGAGTAAGGATTTAGAAAACCAGAACGCCCACAGCTCAAGGGACACTGCAGCTGAAAAGACCATGCCAAAACCAGTGCCACACTGCACCTACATTGCTTGCTCCACACTTTTCCATCCTTGGCACCACCCTTACCCTCGTGTGGCTTTCGAGCTCTGCTGAGGCTGAGAGTTAGACTTAAGGCCAGGGTTAGGATTTAGAAAACCACAAAGCCCACAGCTCCAGGGACACTGCAGCTGAAAAGGCCATGCCATGGCCAGCATGGAACTGCCACAACATTGCACATTCCTCGCTTTACTCCTTGGCTCCAGCCCTACCTCGGGGTTCGCTCACCCCAATGAGGAGGTTAAACTTGCAATCTAGGGCTAGGGTTACGGTTCAGAAAACCACAAAGCCCACAGCTCCAGGGGCACTGCAGCTGAAAAGGCCATGCCATGGCCAGCATGGAACTGCCACAACATTGCTCCTTCCTCTCTTTACTCCTTGGCTCCAGCCCTACCTCGGGGTTCGCTCACCCCAATGAGGAGGTTAAACTTGCAATCTAGGGCTAGGGTTACGGTTCAGAAAACCACAAAGCCCACAGCTCCAGGGACACTGCAGCTGCAAAGGCTGTGGCAAGGCCAGCGTGGAACTGCCACAACATTGCTCCCTCCACGCTTTATTCCTTGGCACCAGCCTTACCCCCATGTGGCTTTCGAGCTCTGCCGCGGCTGAGAGTTAGACTTAAGCGTAGGGTTAGGATTTAGAAAACCAGAACGCCCACAGCTCCAGGGACACTGCAGCTGAAAAGCCCATGCCATGGCCAGCATGGAACTGCCACAACATTGCAACTTCCTCACTTTATTCCTTGGCTCCAGCCCTACCTCCGGGTTCGCTCAGCCCAATGCGGAGGTTAAACTTGCAATCTAGGGCTAGGGCTAGGGTTAGCAATAGGGTACAGAAAACCAGAAAGCCCACAGCTCCAGGGACACTGCAGCTGAAAAGCCCATGCCATGGCCAGCATGGAACTGCCACAACATTTCTCCTTCCTTGCTTTATTCCTTGACTCCAGCCCTACCTCCGGGTTCGCTCAGCCCAATGCGGAGGTTAAACTTGCAATCTAGGGGTAGGGTTAGGGTTCAGAAAAGCACAAAGCCCACAGCTCCAGGGACACTGCAGCTGCAAAGACCATGCCAAAACCAGTGCCAGACTGCATCTACATTGCTTGCTCCACACTTTTCCATCCTTGGCACCAGCCTTACCCTCGTGTGGCTTTCGACCTCTGCCGAGGCTGAGAGTTAGACTTAAGGCTAGGGTTAGGATTTAGAAAACCTAGTGTGTGCAAACACACTCCTTCCCGCTCTAGCAATGCTCCAGCCCTTTGAGAAGTTCCCAGAAGCTGGCAGAGATCTGCCCACAAGCTTCTCACCGCACTGCATTCTGATCCATTCAGTCCAGGTACAGGTAACCTTCTCCATGCACTATATCTGTATCTGCAGGCACACCACCAGCCACTGAGTCCAACACTCTTTATGCTTTGCAACAGGATTCATAGTTCCTCACTCATCACCTCAAATACTTTCCAAAAAAAACCCTCACAACTAAATGCAACATTTCCAAACAGCCTGACAGTTACTCTTTCTCACTTTTCACAAACTAGGGTGGATTGGTTGAATTTCTTTGGTTTGGAGTTTTTTTCTAGATCAATACCATGTATCTTTGGAATATGTTTCCCTTCTCNGTTTCTTTGGTTTGGAGTTTTTTTGTAATGCTCCACTTTCTAGATCAATACCATGTGTCTTTGGAATATGTTTCCCTTCTCTTAATGTTTTATCTCTCGATTTACTTAAAGCAAAGCATCATTTTCTTAGTAATTTAAATATATTTGAGACACCCATCACTACGACCAACTTCTGCCCATCTAAGAGAGGTGGACTTTGATTGTCCATAGAAGTTTCAGTAGCTTTCTGAGTGGACTTGGAGGTTTTTACAGGAAAAACTTGTACCTTTGTCCAGCCAGGAAAATTGACATAGGTGTCTTGTGGCAAGTCTGGAATCCCTCCAGGAACTGAAAGAGTACCAGTGTAAAATGTAGGTACTTCATAACTCAGTGATTTGACAGCAGCTTTCTTCGGGTGATGGAGACAAATAATGTCAGAGTTCACTGCTCCATCTATGTCTAGAGGATAGATTTCCCATCCGACAAGTATATCTTGAGCAAGAGTTACATTTGAAACCAGACCCTAGGAGGAAGAAAAAAAAAACAACACAAAAATATAATTACCTCACGTTATTGAAGTTATCTGGCTGCAACTTTAAATCAGTCATGAATAAAAACTGAATCAAAGTAACAGCTGGCTGCCAACCTGTGTATGAAAAAACCAAGCATCTGGTGTTCACGAAATTATAAGCTTTGCTTAAGAATGAAGGGCTTCATTTTTTCTCTGAGAAAGATCTGTTCCTTTTCAAAGTTTTAGGCTTTCGTTGATACACCAGTTTTTTTCCTAATTCTTTTCCTGTAACTGGGAAAATTTTTGGTTTGCTTTAACATGAACAGGATTCCAAAACCTGAGGCTTAATAAAAAGAAGAAGCAACATTAAATATCGTTAAGCCTGAGATACCATCACTTGGTAACACTGAGTCACTAACCCATGACATTAACTTGCACAATATCAGAGAAAGTGGTATTTCCTACAGATCTTCTCCAGATAAGACACAGTATCATAAAATCAATGCACATACCCAATTCAGTGAAATACTTTCATCTTACAGTCAGCTTCAAGCCCATGGAATCCCATCTCATATCTATGGGACCACATACACAGTGGTTCACAGCGTACTGGAGTACTTGCACACCAAATGCCAAAGCAAGGCAAGATCATGATTTAAGAAGAATGAAAAGAACATCAAGTTACCCCTGCAGACACCCTAATGCTTTTATAGTAAGAGTTCCTGAAGTGGTGTTCCAGTGCAATGCAAGGGGTTGACTTTAACTGCTTGAATAGACCCTGCACAGAAGCTGGTTTTCCGTGCAACAAAAGTTACGTTGCAAACACCACATATCAAACAGTAACAAGCAAAACCACAGTTTCTATGGCTTTGGAGAGCTTTGGATACTATGTTTCGTGTATGTTGTTATATCTCATAAGCATTGCACTGTCTCCACAAGGCTCACCATCTGTACAAGTACTAAGTGGTTTTCTCTTCCTTTACCTAATGTCCACTTTACAGAACAGGAGCTTATTTTTCTTATGTCAAACTAAAGTATCTGCCAGTGTCTAAAGTTAAATGACAAAACTTTTCTATACAACCTAGACTCTAATCTGTCTAGCAATCAAATGAAGTAATGCAATGTAACTTTAGGCTGAACCTTCCAACCTGCCTCCCTAAGCTCATCTGTAGGCACTATGAAAGTGATTTATATGAAGTGCCAACCAAACATTCTTACTTCGGTCTGCATAAGAATACACATTCAATGATCCTTAAATGGAGAAGATCTGTAGCAAGTAAATACCACTTTCTCTGCTATAGTGCAAGTTAATGTCTTGGGTTAGTGACTCAGTGTTACCAAGATGTGGATATAAATTTTCCAAGTAAAACTGAGATATAGGTGGCAGAGTGCATGTGAGAATACACATAAAAAAACAGATACCATACTCTTCCTTCGTGTCCTTTAACAACATGACTTAGATCAACAGGATGTTCTAAAACCAAAATCCTTTTAAGATTCCTTCCCAAAAGCTAAATGCCTAGTTCCATTTCAAGTTCAAAAAAGTGATAAAACTCCAGCCAAACACAACCCTGAAAACCTGCCCTCTTTGCTTAAAAATTCAAGGCTTCACAAGGAAAATACCTCTTCCCCTAATTTGATTTTCAAAAGCACATGAATTTTTAAAACCCAAGGTATCATAACACCCAGTTTTCAAAATCAACACAAAGGAGAGCATGAGGGATGGATTCTATGGGAAGAAGCAATGCACATAGTCCAAAGCTACCCAAGGATACTTGCCTCTTCTACACAGAAAAAACCTGCTTTTAGAGGATTATTTTCACCATGGACGTCTCTTAAAACTGCTTTAAATTGTTAAAAGGTATACGTGTGAATTTGAGCTCAATGACAGCAACTGAGCACCTCCCTAATCCAAACTCTAAACCTCTCTTCTGTTACCTTAATTTAGTACTAAGCATAAAGGTTTCCTTACCATCTAGCCTGTTAATAAATAAATAAAAACAGTGTTTCTGCTGCCTCAACATGAAGGCAAAACTCTGGGGGACTAGCTTTCTTCCCCTGCCACTCAGATAAAGGCAAAGTACCTTGAAGAGACAGTATGAACACAGTTGGCACTACTGCTACCTACTGTATCCTAATACTACAAAAAACAAAAACAAAAAAGGCATGCTCTGAACTGTACACAGCCCAAACATAATACAAGACTGACTTCTTCCTGTCTTTTATCGACTATCATGCAGCACTGGGGATCCCATTAAGTCTACAACCAGAAAAAGTTTACTTTTTGCCCCTGCCCTTCCTAGTGCTACATTAGTAGCACCTCCATGGTATTGGGTTTACATGGCAAGGGTTTTTTAGCAAGGGGAGCTGCCGTGGGGGCTTTTCTGAGAAGATGCCAAAAGCTGCCTGTGAGAGACAGTCTGAAGATCCCTTTATCTGCCTCACGTCCGTCACAAGGACACACACTGGAATCCCTAAAAGGCCTCAAAAACTTTGCACAGAGTGACTGGTTTGGCTGAGATGGGATGGCAGCCAAGCTGCTGCCTGCCACTGGACTGATAAATTGCCACAGGACACAATGGTCAGCACCAGTTCTTGCTGCCCAGGTGGGAAGGGCTGTGCTGGAGGTTCTGTAGTGTACACCTGAGCAGATGCAGCATATTTTTGCTTGTTTTGGGCATGCACCTGTGCAAGGCATGTTTGAACATATACCTGTGCAAGGAGGTACTTTGCTTTTAGCTCACGATGTTACTGTAGTGATCACTGCTTAATAGAAAGGACTACAAAGAGACTTTTTGAAGAAACCACGATGAGTACTTCCCATGGAAGACGGACCTATTGGCTGGACCACGAGGGTTCTCGTCTGTCTGTTGGTAGCTATATCTCCTTCCCCCTCTTTTCCCCACTATCCTTTTTACATCTTTTCTCTCTCTCTCCCCTCTATCGCATAAAACTGATGTTGGCACTCCATAAAAGTGCACTGTTGTTTTGAGGAAAACTTGTGTCCCTTGCCGTTTGTCTTTTGCACCCAGGGATCAAAAGAACCTAATCACGAATCCTGCCTTGTGGATTGTGACACTGCCCCCCCATGCTAGACAAAGACAGTTCCAGCTGACTCTGAAACAGACCCACTGCTGAGCCCATCAGTGATTCTGGGAGCACCTCTATGATGATATATTTAAGAATAAATTGAGTTCCCCCAGTTGAGTCTGTTTTGTCCATGATGGTAATTTCTGAGTGATCCCCTTGTCCTTATCTTGAACCACAAACCCTTCATTGTATTTTCACCCCCTCTCCTGTTGGTGGAGGAGGAGTAACAGAATGGACACATGGCTTTGTGGGTACATGGCTGCCAGTCCATGTCAACCCACCACAGCCATGTGCCCATTGTGTCACATATGGAGGTGACAGTCCCGAAGTGCAGCACACACCCACAAGCACAGGGAAACTTTCTGATAATTCTCTCTAACATCTGGTCAGTCCAGGTGAACTGGCACTTTTGCATGCTAAAGTGCTCGTGGACAGCCTTTCCCAGCCACACTGAAAATACTGCAAGGGTACACTGCTGAAAAATCAAACGGGACAAGAAGAAAGATACAAAGGTGTATTTATGTACACATACATACATCCCCCCCACCCCACTAAAAGCAATCCCAGGACTCAAAAGCCTTAAAGTGCGATCAAGTTCTGGACCAATTTCCAAGCCATTTTTGGAGTTTATAGAAACTATTTTAAAATTGTTATCTATGAACTCAACTGAACCGGAAAATCCTGTGGGTGACACTTTGGCTGACAATGTAAGTGAACAAACAAATGAATTTTAAAAGATGTCTAGCAGCTTTTAATTTCCCAATGATTTCAGTGACCAGAAAAACTCAGATGAAAACTAGTGAGTAGTTATGTTTTAGGTAAAGTTACAGCTGTCTAATCCTGACCTTTTCGCTCTTTCTAATTTACTACTTTCTTTTTAACCTGTGGAAAAGAGGGAGAGCCATTACAATCCAATAACTCAATAGATTCTACCTACCTTAAAGTCATTATTGTATCTACCAAAGTTGACTCGGCCCATATTCTCTACCAAGATGTCCAGATTTGCTCCAGCCTGACCAGTTATATTTATCTTCAGGGATTTGTCTCTTTCAAGGACACCCTGAGGTACCTATATGAATTGTAACAAGAGGAATAAAACAATAACCACTGAAAACCAAAATCACCCTGCTATTTGTTTTTTCAACTTGCATGAAGAAATTAAAAAGTGATAAGGGAAAAAAAAGAGTAAAAAAACCTTTCTTTCCCCCTCTTGTATGTGAGTGGACACACATACAAATAGCTTCTACATCAACATTCACATTTCAGTACATCAACTGTATGTGCTTGTGGGTTTTGATGCACCTGATTCACAAAAAGCAAGTTCCCAAATTTAGTCCAGTGACTGAAAAGATTTTGGCAGTATCAGTGATTTTAAGGGGCTTATCTTTCAATTCGGTGTGCATCAGTAGTTCGTTTTATTAATTCCTATTCCCACAACACATGGAAAAAAGAGCTTCACCTGGACACACAGGTGATGAGAGTTAATACAAGTCACATATTCACTAAAAACTTGACTGTAAAAATCTATTAATTTATATTAATTGTTAATAAGCAGAGCCAAAACCCTGCTTATGGGAAAAAGGACTAAGTTCACTTTCTGTAAAATAAACTTCTTTTTTTTATTTAAACTGTGGTTTGGAGCCAGTTTCATAAGGTAAGACAAAGGCTCAGGCTTCCTCCTTCTTCCATGCTCAAAGGAACTAAAGAGAATAATAACAAAAAATCTTTGGAAATACTGCAGAAAGCCACCAAGCATATATATCAGTAACATATTCAATAAAACTGCAAGTAAATCTGTTCTCTAGGTCTTTTTTTCACCTAAGTCATGAATCTATAAACATTCAAATATGTCAAAAATGGCAAGACAATACACAGTCATGTTTTCTGCAATACAAAATTGAACATCTGGTATGAATTAGCTGTATACTTCCTTATTTTCCTCACGGGATTAAGTAAGATCAGGGTTGCTTTGGTAATCTGGAGAAAGGAGTTTAAAAAAACCCCAGTCTGCATCCACGACTTTCATGAAGGCCACTGATGGTAGAAATTAATACCAGCAAACAATGTTTTTACCCCATCAACAGAGACATAGGCACGATCATGGACTCCATTTAAAGGCGAAGACAGTGGTGTTGGCTCCACGCAGTTCTTTGGAAGTGTAGTTCTGTACAGTACAAACCCAAAATACTAGGAAAAGAAAAGAAAAGAGAAAAAACCTAACTGATTAATGAACCAAGTAATTCTGTAGTTTCAATTCAGGTCATGAATTAAAAACATGCCACATTTCTGCCTACATGCTTGGACTGACTTTCATTCACTTCAGATAGCAACTATCACAGACACCATTTCAGATCAGAGTTACTTTGATCTTCAGGTAAAGGGTGACCTTTAGGTAAACTGGTGAAAATCTCTTTATAACTGAGTTTATATAAAAAACTCTTATGTTCACTTCTCACCTAGTGCACGTAAATTGCTATATTCATCAAGTCAACATCCTCGAATTATCTTTAAATACTACATGGTTTCCATCAGAAACATTTTGAAATATTTTTCACTAATAATTTGCCAATCAGGCAATGGAAAAAAAAAGTCATAGCCATTACTGAGAACTTAACAGGCTGGAGAGTTAGGTGGAGAGGTAATGAACTTCAAAAAAGGCAAGTGCGGGGTCCTGCACCTGGGGAATAATAACCCCACGCACCAGCACAAGCTGGGGGCTGATCTGATGGGAAGAGCTCTGTGGAGAAGGACCTGGGGGTCCTGGTGGACAACAAGACATCCCTGAGCCAGTAGGGCCCTTGTAGCCAAGAATGCCAATGGTATCCTGGAGGGCATTAGGAAGAGCATTGCCAGCAGGTCAAGGGAGATGATCCTGCCCCTATACTCAGCCGTGGCGAGGCCATATCTGGAGTGCTGTGTCCAGTCATGGGCCCCTCAGGAAAAGAGGACATGGAATCACTGGAGCAGATCCAGCAGAGGGTTATGAAGATGATTCAAAAGAAAAAAGTCTCTTAAGAACTAGAAAACTAATACTTCAGAGAGAAGAGAAATCAAGCCTAAACAGCACAGACACCTACATCCATGGGAAGAAGAAAAACTAAGGTGCAAACAGGAGCACTGTAGAATATGGAAAGGCCTCCAACGCAAAAATCCAGGATACCCTTACAATACTATCACTTCAGTGCTAGATAAAGTGTAATACTTGATATAAGAATACCACAGATGGTTGTTCAAATAAACTTTACAAAATTACTGCAAAGTGCCTACTGAAGGAATCCTCACCTGCTTTAGCTCAACAAAGGTCAATGGGTAAGTGCTTCTCACTGGTCCAGAAGGTGACAGTCCATCAAGAACCTCCAACACAGTGCCTGCCTGCACACAGAAATGGCAGATACATTAAGGTCAGTAAGTTCCAGTCCAAATACAACAGCTTGCACACCCAGCCACCAAGCCAGTTAGCTGCATATGCCCAGAAAGTTAACAAATCTTTATACCATCTTTGCAGACACATTTAAAATACAATACAGCAGAGACAAGTGCCAAACTCTGAAAGAGACATGCTACATGTAGAGCAGTGTTTTCAGAAAACAAAATGTCTAATTTTGCTATGCATTCATAAATATAAAAGTGACCCTTTGTTAGTTAACTATAACTAATCCAGGAGTTTCTCACAAAAGTTCTACAAACACAACTGCTCTGGATGATTAATACAAAGCAATAAATGATCTTATTTTTACTCAACTATACTTAAAATCAAGTTAGGGAAAAAGCCACTGATTCCCACTGGAATAATTCTGAGCTAAGTAGGGATACAGTTTAATTCCATCAAGAGCCATCCAAGGCAAATTTATCCTATTTAATCTTAAATTATTTTAGAAACTCTAAGGCTGTAATTCAGTTGTCACATGCAAGTAGCTGGACTGATTTTTAATGAGGCTGGGAGCAAGGTTTAGGCTAGTGACACAAGTAAATACCTTGCTGAATAAGGACTTAGATGCTTACAATTAAATTGCCTTTTGTTGCCATCTGTGATTTCCTTTTGTGATTATGGAATTTTCTACCCATCTACAATTTTCTCTCAAAGACCACTATCAGTTCTAGGCTGGTCAAAATGCACATAATATGCCTAGTGTCTTACAAGCTTAAAAAAATCAGTTGCATGCAATTTTTCATGAAAGATGTCAATCTGTTTCACCAGAATTATTATCACTGTTCAGTGGTAACTACACATTAGACATTCAAATGCCTCTCATATATCAGATTTACATTCAAATGCTTAATTAAAAAAAAGTGTTTAAAATAATGTATAATTGTATCATGTAAGAGCAGGCACATCAATACAAACTTCTGAAGGTACTTCAATAACAGAAATGTTGAATTTTTGCAGAACTTACATGAAAGTTGTACTGAAATATTAAAATGTACATACAATATTTTGCAGTGATGAAACAGAAGCCAGCACAAATTGTCTATGCACACATAATTAAGCCTGCAGTTTTGGCTGGGATACAGTTCTTTTTCTTCACAGCAGTTAGCATGGGGCTTTACTTTGGATTCTTGCTAAGACTGTTGATAATAGAGGGATATTTTGGTCATTGCTGAGAAGGGCTTACACAGAGTCGAGAGCTTTTCTGCTTCTCTCACCAGAGAGTAGGCTGGGGATGCACAAGAAGTTGGGAGAGAACACAACCAGGACAGCTGACCCCCACTGACCAAAGCTATGTCCTGTACCATATGGTCTCATGCTCAGCAATAAAAACTGAGGGCAAAAACAGGAAGGGGAGATGTTTGGAGTCACAGTGTTTATCTTGCCAAGTAAGCAATACACATGAATTGTTCAAAAGGTGTGTGATGTGGCACTCTGGAACGTGGTTTAGTGAAGAACACAGTAGTGGCTGGGTTAACGCTTGGACTCAACAATCTCAGAGGTCTTTTCCAGCATTAATGATTCTATGATGGAGTCCTGCTTCCCTGGCAAAGGCTAAATGCCTCCCTCCACAAAGGTAGTAGCAAATGAGCTCCTTATTTTGCTTTATTTATGCGTGCAGTTTTTGCTTTCCTACTAAACTGTCTTCACCTTAGCCCACAACTTTCACACCTCTACCTTTCCGATTCTCTCCCCCACCCTACTGGGGTAGAGAATGAGTGCTCAGCTGCCTACCAGGATTAAACCACAACAACCACTTAGACATAGATCTAAACAGACTCTTGAAATGAGCTTATCTTAACTCTAGCTAAGAACAAAGAAGCAAAAGGGTGCGATAAGTATATAAGATAACACCAACACTATCTGAAGGATGGGTCACCCTCACTAGCCCACAGCTAAGCATGTTCACTTGGGTAAGAAGACTGCTGGTCAAACATGAAAATTTTTTTGATAAAAGTAGTTTGCTCTTACATTTTCAGTTTAAATGTTGTACTTAAAATAGCAATCATCTTTCATAGAGTAAAATTGCCCAAACATTCCAGATTGCATACATGGCCCATTCCTTATCTTGTGCTCCTCCAAGGGAGCCAGTAATGTTATAGCAATAAGCAGGACTTGCCAGGCCACAGGAGAGACTGAACTACCTGGTCTTCAGCAAGAGCAGTGAAGCAAGGAATGCATAGACACTGACAGAGGTAATTAATAGAATTTAACAATCCCATGGACATTAATAGTCTTAGCCTCAGGTGGACAGTGACACCAGAAACGAATACCAGGGAGCATTAACACATAGTCATCTGAATGAGCTACTAAGTGGCAATGAATGCTGCTTTGTGCCTTGCTGACCCGAGTATTAGCAGCTTGTACAATTGTCTGTTCGACTTCTTTTTTCTAAGTCCCTGCTACCAAAGGGGCTTTTATTCTGAATATGGGTCAACCATGTATGATTCACTTAGGGACAGGCAGAAGCTTGCTTCTTTGAAACTTCAATAGTTTATTTTTGCTCAGCTTTTCAGTCTTCCATGGTACATACAAAAAAAACTTCAAGACAAGATCTGGTCTTGCTGCAAATTCCTGTTGACTGCTACTTCATGGACAATCAGTATCACAAGAGAAATTTAACAGTAAACTTAAAAGTTACAAATATTGCCAGGAATTTTTAAAAGCAACCTGTAAAACAACAGATGACTACTAATAGAAATAGCAATGCTTTTTCAATCCTCCAAAGCAAAGTCTTCAAAACACAAGTGTAAGGTCAAGCATCAAAGAAAAAAGAAACAAAATACCTCAAAGGAATATCAACTACTGGCAGCATCCTGTTTGCTTAACCCCTTTCTAGCCCCAACACACCCAGCACTGCCTGCTACTTGCTACTGCTTGAGCTCTTCACATCCTGAGTACATCTGAGTACAACTGAGTACATCTCCAGAACTTCTGAGTCTGCAGGCTGCTGTGCTAGCAGTGCAAGCACTTCCTTGTCACCAAGCACTCCTCAGGGCCCTCCAAGTGCTGACCAGAAACTACCACCCGCTCACAAGCCTACATAGCCACGTGGACACATTGCAGATGCTAACTCATTTATTTCCCTCTGGAAAGAATGCTTCCCAAGTCCTGGGTCTTAAATCCTCAAAATCTATCATCTTGTTCACTCTTCTGAAGCCCATCTACTGTGGTTCTGCCTTTGCTTGCCCTCATTCCTCATCTTCAACACTTCTCTTTTACATCTATGCAACAAGATTTTTTTCCCTATCACCTGCTTTCCTGCCTTCTGTTCTTATATAGCAATGCCAGTGCTTCCAGCATAGTTTAATAAACTATATTCTTCCCATCCAGGAGGATTCTTTAAAATAAATCAGTAACTCAAAATGTACAATTGCCTGATCAGGGGAGTTGGTACTTAAGGACTGAACTGCCACAGAATATCTTGTGGAAAATAAAGATAAAGAACAGCCTACTCTGGTTACATGTACCTCTGTAAAGTACAGCATTATGATGCCTGAAAATACTCCAGTCTCCTTTCTTCCTTTCTGCAAAAGTGTCAAGGGAGTTGGTTCACTAGAGTAGATTCAATGCTCTCCATGGCAGACTGACTGCTGGACCTCAGCTGCAGAGTGAAGATCCACACAGTACCTGTGTTAGCACTGACTGTCACTGCAAATGACGCAGCTAGGAAGTTTACTCTTACCAAAGCTAAGTGCTATTATTTAGAATATTCCCCCTCTGATATTCACCAAAATACATTCGGGCTGCTCCACACAACAAGGTGAATTGGAACTGGTTGCAGCTGGGGCTAGAATGAAGTTGGTACAGTACAAACCCTCTGTGATTAGAGACTCATGTGTGTTGCAGGGTAAACTGCTGCTGAAGTTAAGCAGTGGATCACCTTCTTCACAGCCAACAGTTCCAGAGGATCTCAGTGCAGATGGGAATACACGTACAGGCATGACAGGAACCTTACATCTGGCAGTTTAGACATGCCCTCTGGATTCCTAAAACTGATGCCTAGAGAGTGGAACACTTCCTCTCAAAAACTCAGAAAGTGTATAAGGTGCAGGTTGGGTCGAAGATGCAATATTTGAGCAAGTTTGGTCATCTGACTCCTTTGTGAGAGTCCAGCAGCATTCGCTTCTTGAAGGCATGAAAGAGAAAGTTCCTCATTCTAGTGAAACTCAGCCTTATCTGAGAGCCATGAACCATGACAAGATGGGAGAGTCAAAATCTGATAACTGGGCTGCCAAGTGCTTGCAACCTAAGACAGCAGCCACAGTGGTATAGCAATTGGGTGCAGAAATAAAAGCCTATAATTAGTCACCACTGCCAGTTCAGCGAAACCTCATATGGCAACAACTCAAAGGTTGCTGAAAGTGATATGATCTGTTTAAACTTCACAGGTGAACCACTTTTATGCAAAAAGTATTTCTGCCCACCACTTGAGCAGAATGACTTGAAAATGCCTGTAAAGCCTCATCACCACTAAATTTTGCAATGCTTCAGCTGCAGAGGGTAACAGATCAGATACACCACTAATTGGAAAAATAACTGTCAATCTGAAATTACAAAGCATAAAGTCAAAGCATTAGGATCTACAGTATCTAGCACATCAACTGCAATAATCCTCCATCTCAAAACTTCTCTGTGCCCAGCAGAGAGAATATAGCCAAATTCACACCTGCTGTCTTCTGCTGCCCATTAAACCACCCACTTCACTCACTGCAGGAACCTAGCTCTCAACAGTATCTCACAGAAAATTGTCCTTAGTCCTAAAATGATGGTGCTGTGGTCAAACCCCGGATACTTGTGAGCTGACCAGCTATACCACTGTTGTCAGACACTACATAACAAGGCTGGGTTCTGAACGTTTAATTCTGTGTGCTTTTCCCTCAGCAGGAAATGGATTTAATTTCTCTCACCAGCCACAGATTTGCACAAATCTTGTCAGAAAATTTATCAATAAGACTTTCAGATCGATCCAAAACGTTCCACATTAAAAAATTTAAACACCCAGGACTATTTAAAATATGTATATCCTACTTTTCCTCCCACTTTAGAGGCATCACCAGCTACAGAACCACTCTTTGCTTCTAAGTCTCAGCATAACATTCCCCCAGTTACATTACTGATACATGAGTTACCTTTAACAACTCTGATTCTGTTGTGTTAGTAAGAGATTAAATTTGGTTTAGTAAAGCTTCAGGCACATACTGCATATTGTAAACGCTATCTTTGTACATCGAGGTAAGATGCATTTGATGATTTTCTAACGGGCATGATTCCTAACTCCCAAGCTCTGCTCCCTCCTTCCTCAAAGTTTGCTTTCAAGGTTTTCCTCTCTATTTTGTGGGGTATCTGGAGCCTGTTGTGACACTCCTATAAACATTTTTTGTAAAAAGCAAACAGAGAGCATTATGAAAAGATACACAGTGTATTACAGATGTTAATTTACCTTCTGCAAGCGAACCTTCCCATATGCAAATTTGGGTGTTGTTGGAGGGATAAGACCTTCTGGTAACTGCTTAAACTAGAAAGAGAAGGAGAAAAAGACACACACGAAAGTTAAATACAAACACACTTTAACTGAATTCTCACTTAATACTTCATAACTTACAAAATCAGAACTTTGGCTTAAAGTAAATAGCCTCCCTAAATATTACAGCTGAATCTAGTCTTAAGATGAAATTAAAAAAAAAAATCTGACTCGATCACATATGGCAAACAATTTTTAATAACTATTCAACTCCAGGTATAAGTAAAAAGCATAATGAACAAAGTGAGCTGCCAAAAAGTTCCAGTGCCCTTGGAGCCCTCCTGTGGCTGCAGCCTGAGTTACTGTCTTCCACAGCTTTTCTGCAGTCCTCTCCCCAGTTCATGGGAGCTTGAATAAACCTTTCCAAATCTGTAGGACAGTATTTCCACCTGACCCTTTGTCAGCAACACTACCTTATAGGAAGTATTAGCCTCTTGTGCTTTTCCTTTCAGTGTTACAATATCCCGCCACCTGCTAATCCATTACTGCCAGGGCCAGGGTCTTTGAGAAGCAGACCTTGAGACCACAGCTCCAGGAAACCCTGAGGTCCCTTCTTTAGCTTCCCTCTGCTCCTGTTCTAGACAACTGTCCAATCAGTAACAGGGAAACACGACGAGGAAACGCTCTTAGAACCCACCTACTTCTGGTTACTTCTTGTCCTATACTTTTAATAAGAATCACCTGAAACCAGCAGAGGGAAAAGATGAAGGGCCTCCACTCACTACTTTCCTTGACACCTTTGAGGAGTGGCAGACCAGACAGTGGCTTTCTGCCCAATACCTTGGCCTTCTCCTTTCTGAGCCTACCACCTTCTTTCCTCCTTGTCATCATCCCCTTCTCCCTCTCCTGCCATTGCTTTATATCCACTCTTCCCATCTCTTCTTTCATTAACTAGACGTGGTCTGTCTGCATATTAGAGAAAACACTGCTGCAGATGAAAAACCATCTTTTTCACATTACCCATGGGAAAAAGCAATCCAAGCCTACATTTTTAATACACATTTTCCTACATTTTAATAAACATGCATCAAAGTCCACCCTTGTGATGAGTATCTCCATCTGCCAATTTGGTGACTTCAGAGTGCTTACCTTGTCAGGTTTTTTTAAAATACATGTGGTGAGGGGCTGAAAGGGAATTTTTCTTAAAATGTTCAATTTACTTTGATTTCCACTTGAAATACAAGAGGAAATCATGCATAAGGCATGATTTTCTAAGGCTTACACATGGTATAAGCAACGCAAAACTCATGTTGCTCAAAAGTTGCCTCTGCACCAAGACAAAGGTTGTTTGTTTAGTTGGGGTAGGTTTTTTTTTTTTGTTCTTTTGGTTTGTTTTTTGTTTTGATTTTAACAGACCACAGCATTTATAATCCCCAATGCTATTCTGTCAAGTGACAATTACAGATGGATGAAAGCCTAATTTACATTTCTAAAAGTAACCAGCTAAAAGGTTCATTTCTTCTTTGTATTTGAAAAATAATCTTGATATCTAGACTTAAAGTAAACAAAAACTGTATTCATGCAAGAAAGTAAGTCAAAATTAGACAATTTCACCCCAAATAGTAAAAATGAAGAGAATGCTGTCAGCAATTGGAAGAAGCTGTAGAAATTCTTCTTCTTTATTACATTTTTTAACTAATGAAAACTGTAAAGGAAGACTTTAATTTAT
>VZTN01016870.1:128161-173846 GCA_013400515.1 Erpornis zantholeuca
AAAAGAAAAGGCAAATTGGGGGAAAAAAAAAAAAGGAAGGGACTGTTTGAAAAAGCTGGAAATTAACACAGGGCACTGAAAACACATGGGTGTTGGGAGGAGGAGGAAAATCAATCAGACACATGAGGGAAGTATGAGACACTATGGGTCATGGGAGTCACAGAGCCACTGTCTGGACCCAGGCTGACCTTCAAGCCAGACATGAAGAGGTATAATTTTCAGGTCCACTTTAAATTACTTTTATTTCAGCAAGAAGTAATTACTTGGGCAAATTAGGCAACCCTATCCTGAGGAAGTGTGTTACTTAATCCCATTGCTCTTATTAATGTGGGCGAAGACAGAACTCAACTCTTTAATAGAAAACAACAAAAACAACCACAAAAAACACTCACTAGAGAGTGATTGCATCATCCCAACACAAGGAAGAGTATTAAAATGCACAAAAAGAATAGAGAATCCTAAATCTGGAAAAATTCAACTTCTTTTCTTTCCCTGCTGTCTCTTCTTCACATACTAACTCTGACTCATCTCATCTCTGGGTGTACAAGGCAACCCTGCAACTTGCAGGTCTAGCAACAACAGAGATTTAATGAGTGAGAAAGAAGAGGTGGTACAACACTCTCACCGAGCAAAATGCCCAAGCCTACAGGCTCTGCACTGCCAGAACATGCACTGGCTATAGCACAAAAGCAGGCAGCTTCAACGAGAAGCTCTAAACCTTTCAATGACTTAAGAAAGGAAAACAAACCTGTTTGGGAATTACAACCATTGCCTGAAAAGACCATGTCTTCTACTTTTCCATCACTTCCCTTGTCAAAGGAGCTATGGCAAAAATAGGAGTAAGCTGAATTTTTTTTTCATCTGTGCCTCATCTGTTGAATTAAGTACACAACCAGGTAGAAAAGACAAGAATAATGGACTAAGGGTTTTGTATATACACACAAAACTGAAAGCTGTTTAAACTTTTTTTTTAGTACACTTAGTTCCCAATCCCAATTTAATTTACCTAAATTTAAATGCTCCTGAAATTCCTTTAAATATTACTGCAGTCTTCACCAACATTTTCAAGGCTTTTGGGTGATACAATCCAGGCTGTATTAACAGGTTATTGTCTCCTCTCACCTAGTGTTCCTTTTGACCAGAGAATACAATGTCCCTGGCAGAGGCAGAGCACGTACAACTGTTCCATAGCTGCCAAAGTTCACAGTCCAACAATTTATTTCAGGTCACGTTTGCACCCTGGGCTGTGAAGCAAGAGGTGTTGCCTATAATCAGGGGAACAGACTGCTAGCTACAACCTGCCCCACTGTCCTGGTTTATGTGGTTAGAGGTCATCCTTCAACTTCTCTGGAGCGTTCTCACCTATTACTGACAAAATAATAAACCAAGTAACAATGGCAGCATTCCCCTTAGTGACTTCTCATACAGCTCCCAGGACCACAAACCACTTGGAAAGTCAACAGCTACTCACGTTTGAATGGCATCAAGCCCTGCCATCTTCATCTTCAACAGGCGGTCTTTCCAGTAGTACGGGGGCACCCGCGAGTAGTGAATGCTACCGGAGATGTAACGGAAAGGTTTCCCATCCTTCACAAAGCAGTTGGAATCATAATCAATCCCAAAACTCCTCTCAGGTACATTCTGTACGTAAAAACAACAACAAAAAAAGACACAATATAATCTTTTTCTGCCTTGAAAGACACAGAACAGGCTATACAACATCTGTGGGTAGAAGATAGAATGGTCCTAAAATAAGAGATGGTAAATGACTTTCCTCCAGCTATCTATAGCCCACCTGAGACTCAGCACGATAAATCAGCAAAAGGGAGCTAGTGCAATGTGTCACAGGATAACAGAACAAGCAAACTAGCAGATACAGTACAAAGAAAACACACGCCCTCCTGAAACATGGAGGACAAAATTACCAAGCCAATATGCCTATCCCTAGACCATCATTAAACAGAACAACTGAAATAACACTCTACAATCATTTGAAGACTATAAACTCCAAGGAGGAAGACAGCAGCATGTTGCATCTGCAGCAAAGGCATTATTTTACAGATAATCTACAGATATTTTACAGGTATGAGAGGATCTAGCAAGGAGCTAGCAGGGCAACAGGAAGAGCAAGGGACTGCCAAGTGCTGCACAGCAGAGACTTTTTCTGCTCTGTTTCCACAAACATGGACCAATTTTTAAGACTACTTAACAAAAATACTCTTGACTCAACAAAGGTATGGGCATGTCAGGCCTATCCAAAATCAGGACCTTGCAGAACTCAGAAATACAAACCAACTGCTCTGGAACAAATGTAATTCAAAGGCTGGGATTCTCCATAGGAAATTGCGATGCTGTTTTAACTGCAGGCTGTTAGACCTCAAACAAACTACTGCTGCAGGGGATAGCAATAGCTACAGCTGCTTACTCTCTTTTCAATTTAAATGTGTGTGACTTATTCCTGATCTTTCACTTACAGCCTGCATCTTGACGGTTGGACATGCTGCACTAAGATGGAATTGTTCTGTGTGTACCCCTGAAGGAAACTATTCACCTTTACAAACACCAAGCAGATGTTTCATATCCTTCAAGTGTTTTTTACTCTAGGGCACTGTGACAAGTCACAGCACTAATGCAGAGCTGAGTGCTTCAAAAAGATCATGACTAAGTGGAACTCAGAACCCAAGTGCAACAACACACAAAAGAAACCCAAAAAAACCCATCATTATGGATAGAAGCACCTTACACATTAAAAGGCCATTATCCCTGGAAATAAGGAGAGGCAAAATAAATTGCTATGGTGTCCCTCTGTAAGAGGATTTTAGCCCCCTCATTTAAACCAACCACATCAAGAGGCCTATGGAAAAGATACTTGCTCCATTCATGGCAGAGAACTATTAAGATGATGAATGCTGAAAAAACTGTTTACACTCCCTTGGGGCAGACACCTCTGACAGACAGCTAAGGCTATCTTAAAACAATTAAAAGAAGGTATTAATTATGAAAGTAGTCATCATTGAACCAGTCACCATTTAGAAGTCAGGTTTTTAAAGCTGTGACCATAGCTGCAAAGCACCATCCCAACACATACATTTCCTGACACAGTGTTGTTATGTGGGTGAGGAGGAGAAAGCTACCAGAATACTTCCAATTCACCTCACTCATCATTCATTGTAAACAGACTTCTCATCATTATCAATTCCTCAGCATTACCTTATTGTCAGTGGATGACCCACTACTTGCAGACCAGGGCTCGCAACAAAAACAGGAGAGTTATCCTCATGAATTTATGTCTGGCTCTGCCAATTCTGTGTACTCATCGTTGTGAATATGCAGGGAATTCATTCCTACTTTGTCCCCCTCGAAGATGGGGTAGTGGGTCTGCTCATCTGGGAAGCAACACACACTAACAGCACTGTGTTGGGGTGCCAGCTTGTTCATACCAAATCATACCAGTGCCCAGCTGAAAATTCAGACCCTTACAGGCAAAGGTATAATGTTGCACCTCACGTCCTCAGAGAATACTCACATGGAAAAGAGAAGAACTAAAGAATTTGTCCTTGCTTAAATCAACTGTTTATTTCTCCAACTTTAATGCTATTTCAACATTTTACAATGTGCATGTCTCTCAACATAGGGGTTTTTTTCCCATTTTCAACACACAGAACTGTTTTTCAGTGGCAAGAATCTCTCATTCTCCAAACTTATAAAACAGGGGTTTTTTTCTTATTTAGAAAGCAAACAAATGTGGGGTACAAGTCCCCCCCCCTGAAGATTTTTAGCCTCTCTTACACACACCAATCACAGAACACCTCTTTCTCAACCTCACAGCTTAAGTATCAAAATCGAGAATCACGAATCACTCATTTCCTACTGTTCCTTACAAAAAATTCTCTTAGGAACCTTCCTCTGCCCTCACAGTGATCCTTTTCTCTGCATTACATCCTCACCCCTTCAGCCTGCATTTTTTTCTCCTAGCAGGGTTTAGGCAAATGTAATAGTGGCCTTACCTTTCCCACTTTCCACCACGCCCCACTTGGCAGTGGAGGTGTAAGAGTTTCCAAAACTAACCAGGTTGATTGTTTGTAGCTTTTTGTTGGTAAATAGAATGAGTGTGTTAAAACTATTCCGCACAAACTGCTACAATGCATACCGACACAAAATAAAAGGTCATTAGAGGCCTCATGGTTGATATAAGAATAAAGTTTTATTAAATCCCAACATTTAAAGCATTTGTTATACCACAATTTACATATTTTCCAATCCATTCTATAGTAATTATATAATAAATATCATTTTCAAAAAGTGGTGACACTATTATATTCTGCTATTAATCCTGACAGTAATTAACTCCTCCTCATCCTCCAATGAACTGGCCTTTTATAGGATGAAATATATATTCATTTAGTTAAATTCTCCAGATTAAATACATTACACACACACATAAAAATTACAAAAAAAAATTAAAAATTTCAAAATGAGCAGCACAGCAATTCTTCCTTCATTTGAAATACTGAACACAGGTTCACATTGTGCACATTCAAATCAAACTGGAAAAAGTATAGGAAGAACCTTGAAGGACAGTTAGGGATTGCTGATTAGAGAGATTACAGAAATGGTTCACTCATTTTATCAAACAGAAGGAAACAGTTCATTCCTTTTATCAAACAGAATGTTGATCTGGGATACTTTCCATTCATACTTAAAAAGCAAAATAAGAAAAGGCTTTGAAGTGTTTTGGCACAGAAAGAAAACATTTTAAGTAATAAGTAATCACCAAGCAGACAACCTTTCAGAAGAAGAGACACAAAAGAAATGGGCAAGAACTAAATAACATTGGGAGAACTCAATACATTTATGAAATGACAATATGACCATTCCTGAAAAGATGCATACCTGCTTCTGAAAGGATACATAATCATCTTCCAAGAGAGGCACATACAAAGTAATGAAGAAATTCTGGGATGGAAGGATCCCTTCAGCTAGGTTTTTGCACACATTTCATCAAAATGAAGAAATAAAATGGGCAGGAAAAAAAAGAAAAAGTAAACAATACTAGCAACTCACTGAGAAACTGACAACATCTAAAATCAGTCCCACAGATGCCTCCTGTTCAGGAAACTGGCTTAACAATTAGTCTTCTTAACATAGTAAGAACATTCAGTGCAACAAGTGAAAAACAATCCTCCTGGACTACTGGCCAGGTGAGAATACTCTGCACCACTGAACCCAAAACACAACTTTTAGCTGAAGGTGTAGTGACAAGTAAACACAGGGTTACAGACCATCAAAATTCTCTCCTCATAAGACCATTTGACATTATGCCACCAACTGCAAAAAATCTCAGAAGGATCCCACATAGACAGTGGGCAGTGTTGAATACACATGGAAATGTTACGATACTTAAACAGATATTATCACACAACCATAAAAAAAAAGTCTACAAAATTATAAGTGATGGGAAAGAGGAATTATCTAATCTGGCATGTAGACAGCCTGGCTGGCAAGGTATTCAGTTTTCAGACTGAAAGCAGACTGACTTCTCCAACCATTCCAACTAACCTTCAAGACACATTTACAGTATTTCTCATTATTCCTGAGTAAAAATGTAAGATGTTTGCACAGAGGAGCAGGATACAAAACCAGCACAGGAATTAGAAACTCTGCCTGGGAGATGTCTGGAGTGGATGAAATCAAACTTCAAAATTTAACTTACAAAACCCCTCAACTTTACAAAGACTATGGTACTTTTCAAACACACCCCCATCTATCTCCTTCAACATGAGAACAGAAGCTGAAGAACGAAACAAAGCATTTATGGTTGTCTGGTTCAGGATCACACAGGAAGGCAGGAAAAGACTGAACACCACAGGTGTCTTCCTTCCTCAGTCTCCTGCATAAAAACTGCTCTCTTTTACCCCATGCTACATGGGTCTACCTGTAAGGTACCCAGGTACTGGTGGGCAGAAAGGCAGAGCAAGGGAAACCCTGTGGCTACAGCTGCAGACTGCAGAGGAAGGATTCCCAGGCTCCAACTGTTTGTGATGTTTCATGCAGCAACAGTGAGGTGGGAGAGGAGGAGAGAGAAGATGTACAGAAGTGTTTCATCAGCCTGGACATAATTCACACATTATTTTACATCCTGGCTTTCTTATGTGAACACAAGGATATAGAAACAAGAATGTTTGTATCAATATTTTCTAATACCTCAAATTTCCCATAATTAAGTTAATTTATGTTAAGACCCTCAATGAAAAATGGGAAGAAATCCTCCATCCCACATTATCCTGTAGGAGTTACTGTAGGAGTTACTCTGCTAAGTGCCCATCAGATAAATCAGATAACCAGGACACTGACATGAAAATGCTCTTAGGGAAAGTCACCTGCTGCAGAGTTTAGTCTTATTAAAAGAGGACATAAGTTACTTAAATATTAAAGCCTTTAACAAATTTCAAGTATTAACCTATTTGCATGGTTTTCAAATAGCATCTGTTTACTCTTGAAAGAGAAAAATGATGGAAGAGAAATTAGGCAGAAAGAACAAAATATAGAATGAAGACAAAAGATACTGAGTATTTCAGCTTTGGAATTAGTGTTTCATTTAAGGAGGTACTGTATGCTCAGACAGCAACAGTTGCTAATTTTGGGTTTTTTAAAATTTGCTTTTATTAGAGCTATTTTCACTAAGTAATTACTGGATGCCCAACTGTTCTGGGGAAAATGCCTGAGAAAGACAGCTACTTTCACCCTTTAGTGTCAGTCTCACCAGCCTTAACTGGACAAAATTGAATTTCTGAACTGATACCTGGCAACTCATAGTACTAGTAAGAAGCACAGACTGGAAGCCCTGGTACATGCTGCAGACAGCTAGCAGGATAAAGATATCCAGCCTCAATTAAAAAAAACCCCTAAACTATTCCTTTCCCATAACAAATCTAGCATAAGCCTCCTAGAATTTACATACTCAGTGGACACTCTTGCAGGCCTTTCTGCAAAACATGCTCAAGTGACTTCACTGCACAAGCTCAGAACTTCACCTGCCTGAGATTTGATAAGACAGCTGCCGGATGGATACTGAACAGTAGAACATGAAGTAGCTGCAGGACACAGATATTACTAAACATGCACAGGACACACATTTTCTCCCTGACATCAGTGTTATCTTTAAATGCAGAACCTCAACGATAATGGACTCAAAGACCTAATTTCTTCAGCAATTTAACATGTCCCAAATTTGTTTCATAGGCCCAAGATATAGTTAATGTTTTCTGCTCAAACTTAACAGAACCTGCTGAAGCTCGGCCCAACACATCTTCTCTGGCTTCCCTGAAAAAGGATTTTCATTCATAGTAGAAGAGCCAATGTAGTGGCAAAAAAAAAAAAAAAAAAGTTTAGTAGTCTGCCAAATGGAAAACTCCTCAAGGAGAACGTAGAATTATCTCTGTTATTTCAGCTCTGCTGCCCAGCCTCATGGGTATTCCATAGTACATCGTCCCCGGGCTGACGTAGACAAAGGTGTTCTGCCCAACTTTGTACAAGCCAACGAAGAATGGATTCAGAAGATAAGCTCCAGCATTTAGAGGGAAAATCTGCCCTCCATGAGTATGGCCAGAAAGAATTAAATTTATATCTGGCCTCTCCTGAAGGGCCCACTTTGCAGCAATTGGCTGATGAGCTAAGAGCACTATTGCATGCTCACTGCTACAACCTCTGAGAGCTTTTTTCAAATCCATGCCATGTCCTGAGTAGCGCAACACATCTGCTTCAATATCATCCACGCCAGCCAGGCAGAACCAGTCAGAAGTGCTCTTTGGTGAAACAATCTTCACATTCTCGTTATGCAATGGCTGAATGTTAAATGATTTTAACAGCTCGAACCAGTTGCTAACATCTGAGGTGTAGTACTCATGGTTTCCCGTGACAAAGTAAGTCCCCAAAGGGGAATCAAGTTCTCCAAGAGGCTCAACAGCAGGTCGTATGATCTTTGCCTCAGCATCAGTCAGGTCCCCAACAATCACGGTGATATCTGGTTTTAAAGCCTTAACCATTCTCACTATCATGGCAAGCTTGGTCTTCCCAACTGTAGGCCCCAGATGGATATCTGAAAGCAAAACCACTTTCAGGTTATTCATTGTTGAGGGCAGCTTATGAACTGGAATCTCCACTGAATTCACAGTAGGAGGCTGGGAAGCATTTAACAGTCCAACAACAGTCAGCACAAGAGTCAGCACGACTGCCAGAACTGGTTTCAGTGCTGTTCTATTCTTGTTGCCAGTGCCTGCCTTAGCGCCTCTCCCAGACAAGAACTTGTAAGCCTGCTCTACAGAGCCTAGAGTGAAGAGGAAAAAGATAAGAATAATATAGGCCCCCAAGCAAGTGTAGGCAGCTAAAGAAAAGAAATAGGGTTCTTCTGCAACAAGAAATAGCAATGTGAAGAAGCTTGAATGAGCCAAAGCTAGAAACATGAACACAGCTATTTTCCACAGCATGAAACAGAAGGAGCTGGCAGCTGAAGACCTGGTGAACGTGGTGACTGTGCTTCTCCAAACATGAAGAGATCCCATCAGCATGAGTGTATTAGCAAATAGTGCCATCTGCAGCCTTAGAAGCCAGCGCCGCGTCCTGAAATCGAGTTTTTCCGCCAGGTAACTCCGCGATAGCATCACGGAGAAGAAAACGACTCCTGCAGCCACTGCAGCCTTTGCTTCAATGGGTAGTTGCTTGAAGGAGATCATCTTTGCTTCCTGACTGTTCCCTCCTGATCTGCAGAAGTCTCCAGTAGTCAATAATGTGGTTATGAAGGGATGCCTTGGGTCAACAAAGCCTGCAACCAGGAACCAGTATGAGCCGCTTTAAAATATTACATACATTCCCTTTTTCCCAGACTGCAATAAAGGACTGTTACTTTACATACTAAACAAGATGCTGGATCATGCAGAATCACTGTCATAAAGACACAAAGGAGATGTCCTGGAGTAAACCAGACAACGGAAAAGACTGGATTCTGGAAGTCCCCTTCCAAGCACCCTGTCTGTCTTCCTTAATCATTTCTCCCCCACAGCCCCTTTTCTTTTAAATTCTTTTTTCTCATTAAGACTTCCTAATCATAGATGGCAATACATCACAACAGGGAAGCAGTGAGCCCTGGGAACAACCATTACAAATTTGTAAATCCCACATATGTTCTGGGACTAAGTTGCTTCTGATATTAACTTAATACATGATTTCCGTTCTTCTTGCCAAGCAGTTGGCTCCATCTGAAAAGCAGGCATCACCCTACATCATTCTTACCGACTGCAAGAGGTTCTACTAACACATGCTACAGCAGCAGTGAAATCCCCACTGGAACAGATGCAACTGTGGTCTCAGAAATTGCAGATGATCAGCAGATATCCTTGCCTGTAGTTGTGAATCAGACTTCTCCAAAGCCCTGAAAATCAGTAGGAGCAGTGAAACTCATATTTCGTTTTGCTACTCACTTTCAGCTCACTTCCACTGCATGTACAGTTTTCCAAGATTCAACACCTGTTCTAGCATATCCTGGTCTAACAGGATGCAACCAAGTTGAAAAGGGATTCAAACACCACACCCTGCTCCTTGAGAAGGAAGCACAGAATCTAATGCATGTCTGCTCACAGACTGAAAACAAGCAAGCAAGCATCAGTAATGTTTGAATGGTACCAGAATTCCCTGGTTTGCTCTGTATTTTGCTCAGTCACAGTGTTTCTACTAATGCTCAGGTTGCACATCTCTATTTAAAAGAAACCTATTGTTTTATTTTAGTCATAGATGAAAAAAAGTTTGGATAGCCTTTCCTAACATACAATAGAGACCATGTCCGACATAACAATCCCATAATAGCATACTTATTTTCAAAACACATCCTGTCTCTCAATCCACACTTAGATAGAGAAAGCAAGCAATCATTACAGCCAAAAATATCTCAGAACTAGGGCACAAAAGCAGCCTTGTAGGGCTCAGCAGTGAGCCTGAGCCAAAAAGCCTGAAAAACCCAGTTTGCCAGGTTGTTTATCTGCTGCATATACCCTTCCAAGCTAATTTAAAAGAACATTAACACATCTATGATGACAGGACCCTGATCTACTTTGAGGACTAGTCCAAGTTTTAAAAGACCCCTTCTCTCATGGCTTGTGTCAGGCTGATAAGGGAAATCGTGCCTGCCAGCCTCAGCCCCTCAAGCCCTCTCAGCTGTTACTAAACTGTTCTTAAGAAACAGTGCTATTTAACACATACGCCTCTACAGAAAACACACTGAGCTAGGAAGATAAGAGCACAAGAAATGCCCTACTGATCCAAGTCCATAGGTCCTCTAGGCACCATGCAATATTCTGTCTGGGTGACAGCAGTAAGAAATGTGTTTTTTAAAGAAATGACAGGACCCTGGCCACTGTCTGAGGTCTGCTCCCTCATACTCCCTTCTTCAGCTGACAAAGCTGCTACACTAGGGATGTTAGAGGGCAAATCCTTGCATAGTCACTTCTGGATGTTGTTTATGAAACTGATGTATTTAAATTTGGCAAATCCTTTTTTTTTGTTTTTTTTTTATCTGTTAAGTACTGTCTGCTTCTACAACCTCCCATGGCAGCAAATTCTCAAAACTTTGTATTTTTACAGTATTTTATCTGTTTGAAACTAACCGATTAAATCCCCCAAAAGTGCTAATACTACCAAATTTGAAGAGTATTGGTTCTCCATTCCTCTCACCTGCCACCTTTAAAATTCTGGAAGGCTCAGCCACAACCTCACCCCTCAGAGACCACACTAAATATGACCCCATCTTCCCTTCCATGAAGGTCTCACATGATGTTGTTCTACTTTTCAAACACATCCAACTGCAACATCTACCAAGGTAATAGTGACATTCTGCCTCAAACTCGACGCATAAACCACGAGAACTGTGGAGCCCGAGGATTTGTCCTTAGGCTGCGGTATAGCCGGGACAAGGCGGCTGTAACAGAATCTACGCAGAACAGGAAAAACCCCTTTCCCTCCTCTCACACAGCACAAGATGAGCAAGTTTTCCCATGGGATCTACCAACAGTGTCGGCACCGGTTCCCCCACCGCCCCGGGTTGCTCAGCCAGGCCTTCACGATTGCTGGGCGCACAGGGAGTCCCGGCGCCGGCAGCCCCGCTCTGGCCGGGCGGCCACGCCAGCCATCACCCGCGGAGGGCGGCACCGCCAGCCCTTCCTCAGCACCAGCGGGCCGGCCTGCTCGGGACAAGGGCACGGATCCCTCCCTGCCCCGGCTCCGGGATCTCCCCCTCCCGCCCTGTGCGCCGCCCATGNGAGCCGCAGCATGGCGGGCGGCAGCCAGGAAACGGCGGCGTCAGCTGACGGCTCCGCCGGGAAACGGCCGGCGCAGGACGGGCATCCCTCCTCCTCCTCCTCCTCTGCCCTCCCCACCGGCACCCACGGCAGCGGCGCTCCACCCCTTAGAGTCCGGCCTCCTCCTGCCCTCGCCTGCCGGGACACCCCCTTGGGCAGCCCGTCGCGTGCGGCTGGGTGCGCTGCTCCCCGTGTCGGTGCACTGCCGGGCACTGCCAGGACCCCACAGCAGACTGTTGGATACAACCTCCGATTCTGAATACATCCAAAGATTTTTCCCACACAAAAGTTTCCAAGATGGAAAGGTCTTGCTGACCTTTACTCCCCTGGGCAGCCCCATTATCCTGACCGGAAGCACTGGGCTTGGGTGCTCTCCTTCCCAAGTTAAGGAAGTTACCCTCTTCTGGGAGCCCAAAATCAAGATACAACCTCCAATGCTGAGTACGTCTCCAAAGATTGCTCCCACAGAAAAGGTTCTAGGACAGAAAGCTGGTTCTGGCCTTTACCTCCAGTGGTCAAACCATCATCTGCAGCACCACACACACTCCAGCCAGTCCAAGGCCAAGGACTTACCCCAGCTCCCCAGAGGAATGACAGAACAGCCACCTCTGCCACTTTGGCTGGGCAGAAAGGCTTCACACACACACCTCTGCCCATGCCAAGGGGTGGAAGAAGGGTCTCCCAGTCTACAGGCCAGCACCAGAGGTGTGGATGCCTGTGGGACAAAAAGAAGGTGGGGAGATGGCCCTATATTCACTTCCATCCATGCAGCTAATTTCCACTTCATGGGTTAGGGTGCTTTGGAAAAAGAATGATAAAATTCAGGGCCAGGGAGGGGAAAGAGGGAAAAGGGTAAAAAGAAAGAAAAAAACCAACCAACCAACCAAACAACAACAACAAAAAAAGAAACCCAAACCAGAAAGAGGTGTTTTCCCAGGGGACCTCACTAACTAGTTCCCAGAGTGGCCTGAATTTTGCTCTCTTCATATCCAGAGTTGAAGTTTTCCTGGCACTTTTCCTCCTGTCAGCAGAGATTTTAAACTTTATTGCTTCATGGTTGCTGTGGCCAAGAAAGTCACAAATTATCCCTTAATCCACAAGCCCCTCTCTGTTGGCAAGCAACAAGTTAAGGAGGGCACCTTTCCCAGTCAGTTTTCTTTGTACCTGTACCAAGAAGTACAGATGTTTTAGGAATCTTGTGGACCTGTTTTATCAAATGTGTTGATTTACAGGTACTTCTTAGTTGCTTAAAGACTGATTTGTTGGTGTTGTCATCCTGCCTGGGTGGCCTATAGTAGACTCCCACAATCACATTAGCTTTATTTATTTGTCCTTTAATCCATACCTGGAGGCTCACTTATGCCAGTGATGGTGCATCTCTGGGGCTGAGCCAAGGCTTCTAAGCTCCTCTTGCTTGTTCCTCATGCTGTGTGTAGAAACACCTCAAATGCAGTTCTTTGTACCCAATGCCTTGTGTAGCCAGCTAAGGATCTCACTGGTGCACAGTCTCTCAGGCTTTGCTGTGCCATTCCTTTGCTCATCCCTAGCAAGCCTTGTTTTATCCTTTTCCCCTGCAGGCAAACACTCAGGAGTTGAAAGTCACAGTATGAGCCAGCCTACAGTGCGAGTAACAAAGTCAGAAATTCTCCTAAAATACTAGTTGGACTTGAGATCTGTAGTTTTTTATCCCTTGAGAACAGATGGAGCCAAATAATGTGTACTCTAAAATGAGTACTCCAAACTAGACAAACAGGCACAGGCAGCTCCCAGTTTAATTAAGAATACACAGCACAGGAATATGAATACCTGATGGGAATGAGAACATTTAACACCAGCCTTTGGGGTCTGGTTTGTCTGTCCTTGCCTGCCAAGTGCTCTGTAAAAAGAGCTGCTGGTGACATGGCTTTATACAGGAAGTGCTAAAACATTCCTTGCTAGCAAACAGGAATTGGGTTCACAGAAATACATATATATATATATGTATATATTTATGGTAGAAACTGGATAACTGTGTATCTTTAGTACCTAGACTTTAAACCTGTTCTATTTTTGTGGAGGAGAAGTGTTGCTACACTTAGGGTAATGTAAATAATTTTTTTTTTCCTGCAAGCTCTGTGTTTGCAACCTATCCTTACAGCCAAAACTGTTATTTCTGCTGTTTTTAGAAGTTTACCTGAGCAGGCTTGGGCCAACACGTTTGTGATGGATGTTCTAATTGACAGGGCCATTCAGAGAGTTTTCAAGCTCTTTAACTTTAAGCTCTTCAAGCTCTCCACCTTTCTGAAGAGAAGGGAAAAATTAAGGACTGTGTATTCATTCTGGAAACTGGAACAAGAAGACCCTTTTGTTTGCTCGGTGTGGAAATCTCCAGGAACCCCTCTGTGTAATCTAAATAAGCAAGTAACCTGGTTGGAAATGCAGAGGCACTGGTCCCAATGACTGCAAATATCATCCAGTGAATTGCAGCCACAGCCTCTCCTAAACAGACCATGTGAAGAGTTACTGAACTTCTAAGACAGCCTGCTTGGAATGAAGCAGGATAATGTCCTTTTACCCAAGGAAAGGAAAACAGGTATGTTAAAAGACAGATTTATTGCAAACGCAGTTTTCACTGTAAAAAAAAAAAAGAAACTTTTTGGTCAGGCTCAGCAGAAGATATAACCACAAGTTTTGTTCTGTTTCTGCAAAATCTTTCCAGCACCTGATCAGTATACCAAGCTAAGTACTTCTCTGCCTTTAGTACCTGCAATAAATGAGGGCTTTAAAAATCACCCCCAAACTGTGCTTTATAGTGAACACCCCAAAGTTAGAAAGAAGACATAGAAGAAATGCTGGTGGTTTTAATTTCCTCACTTTAAACAAAAATTACACTGTTTCAGTTGCAAGTTCTCTTGATGAACATGAAAGCAATCTTTAAGGAAAACAGAGATGCTTAGTTTTGCATCAATATGAGCTGAGGGGAAATCACAAGTTATCTCAGAGGGCATGCTGATGTTGCAAGAGCTGACTGCATTGTCTCTGGTTTTGCTTGAAAGGAATTAACTGTGCATGGCATTGAGTGAAGATACAAATCAGGAACCAGTTTGGCAGAAATTTGGTAAGAGGGCTAACGTTCACACTGTTCTGCTTCTGTTCCCACTCTGAGGGGCAAAAAAGCAGCTGTTGTCAGCAACAGTCACTTAACAAATGGCATGTGACAGGGAAGTAATGAACAGGATGAGCAGCTGCCCATGTTCTGGTCTGGAGGTTTGTCTGCCCTGGGGGCTGTTAGTACAGTGGGACTGGCTGTATAAAGTAGTGGGTTAAATTATACATTTTACTTTGCTTCCAGGGAGAATTAAACTAAGTCTGATTAAAGGCACTTAAATCTTGAACATGAGGGCTCAGATTCACGAAGAAGAGACCAAAGGATGTGAAGATCCTTTGCATCAGAGGCTTTGCCCATGGGCGTGCCTTTACCTACTGGAGTTAAAGTAGCTCTCCCAGGGCTGAATCAGTTTGCATTATACCAAGGGCCACACTAGCTTGAATAATACCATGGATCCACTGTCAGGCAGCCATTTGTAAGCTCAGAGTAACTCATCCCTAATCCCAGACACTGCACCTTTGCTTTCACACCTGGGCTTTCCTTAGCAGGTACCCTGGGATTTGGCTGAGATCTGCTCCCCCACTTCTCTTC
The DNA here is from genome assembly GCA_013400515.1 of Erpornis zantholeuca. Taxonomy (NCBI): domain Eukaryota; kingdom Metazoa; phylum Chordata; class Aves; order Passeriformes; family Timaliidae; genus Erpornis; species Erpornis zantholeuca. Next base: position 143,186 of record VZTN01016870.1, read on the forward strand.
TAGAAGATGGCCCAGGAGATGAATAAAGCCAAGTGCTGTACAGTGGTATCATCATACAGACCTATTCCCATTTCATGAAGAGTTTCAAGATGATAACAAATTATTAGAGATACGCAGACACCTTTGGGGAGGTTTTGCAGTTGAGTGCGGAGCATCCTGGGCTCCTTCCCCTTGCAAGGAGATGCCTTGCTGCTGACATGAGCATGGTGCCAAGTGACAACAGACCCCACCCCAAAAACTAGCCAGAGTCATTGCTTTTTCCATAACTGGAACTGAGCTTGAACTGCGATTTGGAAATTTCCTTGAAGTGTGAGTAGAAGGAGCATTGGTCACAGCTGAACACCATCATTAAAGCAAAACCCCATGGTGCTCAGACTTTCTGCAGAGAGGGGAACTTAAATCAGCATCATTTGCATGCCAGCTTACCCAAAAGAAGACATAAGATGTACAAGTTCATACTTTTATTAACCACTTCTCACTGCCTTCCTCTTCAAAGTCTTTCCTGCCATACTTTTCTGGATGGTTGTCACAGAAAGATGTGCCACCAGTAGGGACTCCATGTGACTGCCTGCCATCCTGCCTTGGGTCTCCCCACTTTCTGCAGCAGGAATAGCCTGGCCTTTCCTCTTGAAGGTGGCATACTTTTTGTTTTGCTCTATTTTGCTGTTGCTTGCAAAGCACCTGGTGTTGCAGGGCATGACACGGGCCCTGTGATCCTGGCTCCTGCCTGCTGGCAGCCTTGGCAGACAACAGTGGGAAGCTGTGACCATGAGTCAATCTGGAGTGGGCAGGACTAGACCTGGCTCCTCATTCCTGTCCTAGCCTCCCAAGAAGACACTGGCAGGTGTCCAGAGGCATCCAATTCTTGTTCAAGGATATTTTTTTTCCCCAGTGAAAGTGTTTTCCAGCAGGACACAGCCTAGGAGCAACCTCTGATTTGCCCAGTGCTAGATGCTGCACATGAGCAGAAAAATGACGGTATGAAACATTGTTTCTTTTGTATGAAAGAACTTGCCAGGAAAAAAAGAAAAAAAAAAAACAAAATAAAAATAAAAGAAAGATAAGATTGTCACCTGTGTTTGAGCCACCTAAAACATGAAAACCACAGAGTGAGCAGTCTGTGACAGGTCTAATTAGGCTGCGACTCCAGGAGAACACACTCACTTCAGCCTATAAAAAGCTCAAAGGTTAATTGTAGGTGTAAAGAGCAAACATAACATGCAGAGTGTGACTCCTGGATGCCACGTCCAGGCTGGCCTCCCTGCAGCAACTATCCCAATGAGTCCCCGCACTCCTTCACTACTCACGTCTCTTTTTCCCATGAGTGGTCTCCATGGAGAGGAAACTGAATTATAAATCACCTTTTTTTTTTTCCCCACCAAACTGGCCCAGTTAAAATTGTCATTTTGTTTGCAATTTAAGGTAGGTCTGACAGCTAGAAGAAAATAACATAAAAAAGCTCCCTGGGGATGCACAGCTCTGCACCCTTCAGCAGATGCTGCAATGATATAAGTGATTTCTGGGGAGAAGCTGACTGCCTGCTGCCAGGCACAACAACAGGTGCTTTTAGTCAGCCCCCAATGAGGAGTAAGAGGGAAGCCAGAGCATGAACATGGGCCACTTCCCCTTGGAGGAGGTTTGGCTCCATCCAGCTTCTGCTGTGGTCTCTGCAAGGTGACCTTTTGAAGGGGTCTGGGCGAAAGGTCTGTGCTAGTTGAAGTTCCCCAGTAGCACTGATGGAAGTTCCCAATCCACCAGGCTTCATCCCCAGGCATTACTCTGGGAGAAGCTGGTGCAGAACATGTTGAATACTTGAATACATGTGTCTTGCATCAAGCCCACCAGGCTCAGCTACATTTTGTGATTGTGGACTGACTAGAAAAGCAATCTGCAACAGAAAAGACCAATGTTTTCTTGCTTACTAGGGCTTAATGATCAGCTTTGAGGGCCAACAGCAATGAGCACTGTGCCTAAACTTACAGATAAGAAAGAGAAGTTGCAGGCAAAGATTAATCACTTGCTGCAGCAGATGCAAATATTTAAGACTGCAAAGTACTGCTAAAGCCAGGTACTTTTCCTTCGTAGTTGCTAGATAATTTAAGAGACTAATTTCAATTTTTCTCATGAATCTTTTGCAAGATATAGGGCTTTTAGATTACTTTTTACATGTGCACACTGGGGAGTCTGCAGCTTGTTAAAAATGAGATTGCAGTGACTGTAGTGCATCAAAGGACTTCATCTGCACAGTGCCATAGAGAAGCTGAAGACCTAATGGAGGCCAAATGTAAATTTGTAGATTGGAAATAGCTAAATATTTCAAATCAGCAACATCAATTTCTGTGTGGTTTGTTCGTCTTCCGGCCAGAGTTGTTTCAAAGGGTTGAAGTTTCTATTAAAGGTGGAAGAAGAAGAAGTACAAGGAAAAGAGTCACAGTCCTGCTTCAGAGTTGTTTCAAATCAGTTGTTTCCCCCCATCTTTCCTCTCCAGGCTACGGAGGTTCCTTCAGGACTGAGGAGCAATCTGGCTGAAGATGGCAGCTGCAAGTGTAGTGAGTATACAGCTATGTCACTGTTCATCTCATTTTCCTCCCCCCCCTCCCCCACCCTTTGCCTCCATCAGTTTTCTGCCTCTTTCGAGCCACTGGTACCATCCCAACATAGCAGTAATGAATGACTTCTTCTCCACCTCTTTCCAAGTTGGGCATTTTTCCTTTTGTTATGCATTTGAAGGCAAGCAAACCTTGTTTTGAATTATCTGACAGAGATAATGCTTTCACCACCTGCTGTTTTGATAACTGATATTGGCTGGACATCGTGAACTGCTCTTTTGTAGAGTTTCTTACTCAATGGGTCATTTTTGTAAAACTCTGCTGAGCAATCTGAAACACCCTGTTTCACTGGCAGCCTTTGCACTTTCTCCTTTAAATGGAATACATTAGGCATCTTCAACTGCATCTGGTAGAGAAGGGTAAATGTGTTCTTTACTGAGCCTCTCAACACAAATTTACTAGATGTCCTATTGCAGGCCACGCATCCTGGCAAGGGTAGCCTGGATTTCTACAGGAATGACAGCACGGTGCCATCTCTGTGTGAAAACCCAGTGAACAGCACAGACTTCATGTGTGACAAGAGTCAGGCCAGGCAGTTCGCTCAAGCTTTCCTGCCAGTGTTTTTCTGGCTCATCTTTGCTGTGGGCACAGTGGGGAACACCTTGGTTGTGCTCGTCTATTGCAAATACCACTTCAGGAGGAGCATGATGGATCGGTACCTGCTGCACCTGGCCATCGCCGACCTCCTGCTCCTCTTCACCCTCCCCTTCTGGGCCAAGGCTGCTTCCGATGGATGGATCTTCAAGGATTTCATGTGCAAAGTAGTCAACAGCATGTATAAGATCAACTTCTATGGCTGCAGCTTGCTTCTAACCTGCATCAGCTTTGACAGGTACATCACTATAGTCCAGGCAATGAAGGTCAAAACTTGTAAGCGAAGGTGGCTCCTGCGCAGCAAGCTCATGTGCCTGGCTGTCTGGCTGACATCTGTGAGCCTGTGCATCCCAGAAATCATTTACAGCCAGAGCATGCAGGTGGGTGATGTAACAGTTTGCAAAATTATGTACCCACCAAATGTCAGCGTGGTCTTCAGAGTCACGGTCCTGGCCTTGAAAGTCATCATAGGATTCTTCCTCCCTCTCCTTGTCATGGTTATTTGTTATGCCCTTATCATCAACACCCTTCTACAAGCAAAAAGATCCCAAAAGCAGAAATCACTGAAGATCATCACCATGATCATCACTGCTTTCCTCCTCTCTCAGTTCCCGTACAATATTGTTTTGCTGGTGAAAGCCATCAACACCTACACCGGGGTGGTGCACAGTTGCCAGGCTGCCAACCAGCTAGACATTGGGCTGCAGGTCACCCAGAGCATCGCCTTCCTCCACAGCTGCCTCAACCCCTTCCTCTACGTCTTCGCTGGTGAGCGCTTCAGGATGGCACTGGGCAGGATGATACAAAGCTGTGGCTGCTGCTGGAGCAGGGGCCAGGAGCACTCCTCTGCCTATGACAGCCAGGAGCACAGCTCAAACTGGTCCTTTGCCATGCTGGGGAAGCGGCAGGTGAGGAACTCCCTGATCCTCAACACTCACTGGACCTCCTCTGTTATGTCCCGTCCTTGCAAAGTCATGCTGTAAGTTAGTCCTTACCCTCTCCTCTCCAGAGAAGCACCAAGCTCTTTGGAAATCACCTGTATACCCCAAAGATTATCCCAGAGGAGCAGGAATGCTTGGGGTCCTGTCCTTGATGTGCAGTACCCAACCAAGGTTTGCTGGGTGAGAGGACAGGAAACCTTTGACAGATGAGAGCAAAATGGAACCATACTTGCTATAAACAGAACTGAGAGAGGTCAAAAGCTATCTCTGTGACAGCTGTAAATAGCTGGCCCATCTGCAGCTCAGAGCACAACCTGAAATAACAAGTCTCACAGGGAGGTGATAAACCCAGCTATGGCAGCAACAGAGGCAGATGACATGTTCTGTCCCACAGAGAGCAGCAGGAGGGGTTCAGCCTTCGTTTGCTGTCATACCAGGTTGCCCTATGGAGGTGGCCTGATTCGGGAGCCCTGCCAGATTCCTACACCAGATCCCCTCCCCTGTAAAGGAGAACAGCATTTAGGTCCAACACTGGTTTGTTACAGTGAGCAAATTCTGTTTATTTCTGTTCCTGGGAAAATTCAACTTTCTTTGGATGCATTTGGTTTTTCTTGCAAAGAGAAGCCATTAGTTCATGTACATAAAGTGGTCATAGCAGAATGTGATGTGTTTTTCTCCTGTATTTTAGCTGTGTCATGTTCAGGTGCGATGGCTCCTGTTTTTGATACTGGAAACAAATCACCCCTAAAAATAAAAATTTAAGAACTTCAGAGACATTGAGCTGTCTGTCCCAGGGATATTTTCTGGATGGTGCAAAGCTGTCATAAACCAGAACACAAAAGCCAAACCCTTGGTTCAGCTGACCACTAGTTATGCACTAATATCTTTGGAAAATATATTTAACCTAGGGCCAGCAGGACGAGGAGTAATTAAGTGTCAAACCTAATGAAACTTGGAATGAGACATCAGTTTGTGGAGGCTGCCATTCCCTCCACAAAAGTGGTGTGCTGTAATGCACCCCAAAACCCAAGCCCATGGGGCATCATTTATCTGTTCTCCCTCGCTCATTCCCTCACTGGGACATGGCATTGCCTGTCCTGCCTGGCCGCAGTGTGCACCTCCCTCTATTCAATTGCAGGTTGCAGTGCTCAGGAGGCTTTGTTTTAAATAATCTCATTTAACCTGGTTTGCTTTCTGGTAATTAGCTCTTGCAGGGGGAAAGGGTTTTCATTACGCATTTTGTTGATAAACAAAAACTTTCTGCAAAGTTTGTTTCTGCTTTTGTAGCTAACAGAGTACCACTGGGCAAATGGGGTTCAAGTTTCATATACATTTACTAGGATTTTTTACCTTTTCCTTAGGAAGAAAAATGGTCAAAGATGTACATATTTTGTAATATATGTGTAAGAAAGGTTTGGGGGGGGGGGGGGATGGTTTGTGCTCAGCAAACAGAAGCCAAAATTCAGTTAAATAAAGGCACTGCCATGTACACCAAGGAGATGAACTGGTTGTTTCTTGCCCATACATCCTTCCCAGTTTGGATCCATTCACCTAACCTGTTTGCAATCACACCATTTATCCCTCTCAAAAGAGTCCGAAGGAAAGCTTTGCTAAGAGGGTTTATTTCATGTATTTAAACCTTGTGGTGTGGAAGCTGAAGCTGAGAACCCCACAGGCCAAACCCTGAGGCGAGAGGTGGGGTGCAGTCTGGGGAGGCAGGGCATGTTTCTGAGGGCAGGGGAGGGAGCACACTGATGCTTCCCCACAGCAGCTCAGCCCCACTACCCCTTCCTGAGGCTGGGGATGGTGGTGTTCCTACACAGAAGGTTCTCCTGGCCCAAAAATAGCCCTCCAGTTATGCAAACAAGTAAGTGTTCAAACTTTAGCTGCTGCAAGCTCCTCTCCCCAGCGCAGCACCTCACCAGCCCCAGGAATTTGAAATTCATGGCTATCTCAGAGAAAGTAAAGCTTCTTGAGTCCCCAAAACACAGTAGGAAATATTCACACTCAATCAGCAGGTGAAATTGCTGAGGGTGGTGAAATGGCAATGAACTTGCAGCAGTTTGGGGTGATGGGGTTGTCCCTGGTTGACCCTGATTCATGCTGCTCCCATCATTTTGTCAGGGGAAGCTGGTGTCCCAACCTCCCTGGGGGCAGTTTTCCCTCTTGGGGTTTGTCCCACCACAGCTGCCTGTGGTCCAGCAGCTGCTGGCAGTTCCCCAGGCTGCTCTCACCACACAAACTCGGGGGGAACCTGCTTCTCGCCACCCCTCTGGCTGCAGCCTTGCCACCACCCTGTTGTTGGCCAGCACACAGCAGGGACTCAGTCATGGAGGTGTTTGCTGCCCTTACTCCCTCTTCCATCTCCTGGGGGCCTCTGTCTACTTGTGGTCAAGCCCTTCTTGAGCTCCTCTGTCCCTTTGCCCTGTTGGATTTATCTTACCACAATCCTTCTTGTGCCTCACTAGGGCACCTTCATGCTCTCTTCCAGGATGGGAGGTTTCCTCCCAGGCAAAGGGTATTGGCTCCTCTGCGCCATGGTCCCTCACACGTCCCATGGGACTCTGCTTATGTTTTATGCAGAGCTCCAGCAGGATGGTCACCGAGCAGTTGCTGGAGGTCCCAGGAGAGGCCTGAGATCTTCCATAGCTTGGCTCCCCACCCTTCTCTCTAAGGCCATTTTTTCCTAATTGTTCCCAGTTTTGGGCTGCAGTCTCCAATGCTGTTGCTCTTCTTTGAAGGGGCAGCTGGACTTGTCTCTGCCCCAAGTGCTGTGTTGTCACTGCGGTGCAGACAGTCACGTAGCACAGCACCAGCCTGCTTGTGGTACAAGGGGAGGAAGTTGGGAGAGCCCATGAGGAACTTTCACTGTCTGCAGACAAACCTGCTCTGCCTGAAACAGACATCTTGATAGAAGCACTTCTTCCAGAGAGCAGGGAAATGACAGAAGGGTGTGAGAGTACAGGAATTATAATTATATTTGGACTTCAAAGCATCCCTGTGACACTTCAAGGACTAATGCAAATGATACCACTGTCTTGTGGTAGCTTCACATGGTCCCCACAGAAAAATGTTATCCTGTGTGTGCCAAGGCCTGTCCTTGGGGCACAGTCTGAGAAACAAGGTGTAAGTAGGGTTGGGAGAGCCTTTCCCCTAGCACCAAGGCAGGAGGTGTTACCCACTATGAATAGAAATGCATTATGGAAGATGGACACAAAGACTTTGAACAGCTGCAGCATTTCCCTGCAGAGCTGAGGTACAGCAAGGTATGGTCACTTACACATGTACTGGGTATATGTAAAACTCACTCTCTGCAGGTCCCTCATACTCCAGATTAGGCTTGGCTGGAGACTTTGCTGGAGACTTTGCCCTCCTAGAGGGCAGCTTCTGAATGTGAAGCCAGGACTCCAGATGCCTCCTGAGATGCTCTGAAACTTCTATTGGTAATTATAGCTTTGAAATGAGGGAATGGCACAATATGAGGATAACCTTGAATTTCATAAAAACCCCAAGTAGACCATACAATCATCAGATTTATCTTCCACACAAAGTTATCTCTACAAGGCAGAAAAGAGACACACATTCACAATGATAAAGAATTTTATTTTTAAATTCCTGAGGTTAAAAAAGGGGAAAAAAAGCATCAAGAAACATTCCAACACACAACCGTTTACATCTCTGTAACTGTACAGACACTGGTATACATGATTTTTCCCATATCTGGAGCAGGAAGTTTTATGTGAACAGGGTTTGCAATTCTTTGGCAGTTAAGACCAAAAAATATTTCTGAACAAGTTACAACCTCAGTGATTGAGCATAATTAAACTATAGTGCAATTTCAGTTTTAGGAAAAAAGTCAGGCTTTTGTAGCTTTGCTATTTTGTAACATGGTACACTCTGGTGCAATACATCTTTCATAAAGAAACATTTGAGTAATGTTGAGTAAAGGAACACTGTCACTTTCTTGAAGAAACTACATTCTTTCCTTCACATAAACCTCTTCATAACAAAAAATCTTACCCTCCATATCTCCTTACCCTTTCCAGCACCCAGGAAAAACATCCAGCTTATGCTGACCATAATGTGGTCATAAATAATCTCTTTGTGCTATGAATGTGACATCTCCTTCAACTAATTTAATCATCAATTTTAAATATTTCTTTTCTGTTAATTGCATTCCTGCAGATAATAAAAAGCTCAATTCAACAAATCACTTGAGCACCTATAAATAAATACATCTTTCACCATTGCTGGCTTAGCTCACATGAACAAGCATTTTGTGAATGGAGGAATTAAGTGCTTGAATGAAATAATCTCTTGCACAAGCCTGCACTTGTGCAAAGTCCTTTATTGGATTTCCACTTTTCCAGTAATAAACTGTCTGGGACATTCAAACAAAATGTTCTAATGTCAGGTTCTTTACTGTCTCTGCACAGCCTCTTCCAGCTGCTATGATGGGATTACTGCTCCTGGGAAGCTTCCTTGAACAGCTGCACTCCTATTCACTTGTACCTTACTAGCCTGATATTTCATAATTTGAAACTTTTTCTCCTTAAGTGCTGTCTTTGATCAGAAGCAAACATTTTCTTTTCATCTAAACTACAGGTTCTGACTCCCACTCTTAGTCCTCTTTCAGAGAGAAAAAAAAAACCCATAAAATTACTCTCAATGGGCAGGAAAACCCGAAGAAAAGGGACAATAAAGACTCAAATGCTAAATGGACACAAACCAGTGGATTTACTCCCCTTCTCCCAAATACAGGCTTCAGCCAGTCTCAGGACTGTCTACATTAGAGAAGTCCAGGGAAACATCTGGCTTACTATATAGAGACAATTGTTTTAAGAGCTGCATGAACAGGGGCTTAAAACTATTTGCCACAGGATGAAAAAATGTCAAGAACTGGATGTGGAGAGAAAATCAAGAGGCAAGGCTGTCAAATAATTTTGAATAGAGAGACTTCAAATACTTTGGAACAGAGATGTCATATTTTGGCTGAAGATACTTGACAGTGTCCCTTTACCTTACATTTGGCATTTCAAGAAAGATAGCCCAGTAAGATTAGTATTCTAAGTAAACAACAGCAAAATGCTTTTAAAAACCACACCTAAAAGCTTAAAAGAAAACTGCAGCAGACTTCAGTAACAGCTCAGTGAAATTGCATAGCATATGGTACACAGTACTCCATTTTTAAGCAATAAATAATCTCTTCTTGCCTAATTAAATATAAAACATAGCTTCAAGACTGAAATATGCTGTAATCCATGAACTGATCCGTGCCATTTACTGCTGTTTATTGCCCATGTCAGTCTCTTGTCCATCTCATTTTCATGCACAAAGCTGGGTCAGGGCTTAACTGCACAGCAGCCCTCAGGAGCTTGCACCTTCCACTGACCGCTCTGCCTGGCAGAGGGCTGGGAGCACACCCCCACCATGGAGAAGGAGACAGCTGAAGGCAAGGGAACCCTGTCGATGAGCCAGAGACCTAAATCCTAGGTTCTCCATGAAAAGTAGTCATTCTTTCACAATCTTTTTCAAGATCACTGTATTTATATATTAACAACTGGAACAAATTATGAGCAACCTTTAGCTTTATCTGCAATTCTTTTCTTTCCTATGATCAGAAATTCCCCTCTGCCTCAGCTGCTCCTATGTAGATGTCCAACACTTGGTTTGTGATCTCCACCTTTTAAACAACCAGTCTTTTGGGGTGGGAGATCCCTTATGGGTATTGGATTGCACCAGCAATACATAAACACCAGCTGGCCTCTCCTGACCACCTTCCCTAGTTGAGCTAATTCCTCCAATTCCCTGTCCTTGCTTTTATATTTACAAGTTTGCCCCTTTCCCTTCCCCAAACCATTTGCTTCAGCTTATGTTTGCCCTTTTTTCCTTTCCCCTCATACTTTATTTTCCGTCTCCCACCATGACCCCTGTATGCCAGCTACAGCTGCCACCAAATCTCTACAGAGCTCCTCACAGGTTCTGCTGGTCTTCTACCAACTGCTGCACTAAAATCCTCCAGGTCTGAGGTTTCCTCGGGAGAAGAGTAATATGAGAAATCAGACATGCTTAAATTATGAGGAGGGCTGGGTGGGAGAAAGAGCTTTTCTTCTTTCTCCTGCCAAATGTTTTGCCATTCTATTGGAAGACAGGTTTTTATACAGAAAAATCTGCTTTTAGGTATTTTGACAAAAAGCTGAAATTCTATACAGAAAGCAGATGGTTTGCATAGAAATTTTGTATAAGTGAGAACCCCGTCTTCCTTTAAAAGGCAGTGTTAGCAGCTCCCAAAGCTGAGATGGAAAGGTAGCTGTTGGAAAGGGCAACTGCAGGGCTTAGGAAAGTGGCAGAATACACTAACACCACTGGGTGGAGAGCTCACCAGGCTTGGATATGCATTCTGTTTTGGATGGGCATTTTGAGACCTGTTCAAACTCTATTGCTGCCTTCCACGTGGTCTAGAGAGAGAGACTGCTGATGTCCTCAGAAACTGTGCTTTCCTGTGAATGCTGATGACTAAGGTGCTAAGGCAGGAAAAAGGAATGCTCCTCTTCCCAATATCACCCAGTGAGCAGTGCTTTATTCCACAGGGGATGCTCTGCTTCCTGCCACTGGTGCTTACCATAAAAGCTGGGTTCCACAGGCCAATGTACAGAGTACAGTGAGCCAAAGTGAAAGGAGTTGCTGCTTCATGTTTATTATTCTCTAACTGGTATTCAGTGCCAAAGCATTTTAAAAAGCCAGTTAAGATTTGCCAAATCTTAGCCCAAAAAGTATAAAACTCCTATGATTTGCTGCTTATAAAACTTGGAAAAGATAAAACATTCTAGATGGATTACAATATTTGCCTGTGAAGACTGAAGTATTGCATAATTGCTGTAGGAGCATTACAGCAGAACAGAGATGGTTGGTTATGTTTACACCTCAGTGAAGAAGTCAAAAATAGGCATTTTTCTTTAAATTTCCTTTTGAAGGATATTTTTGGAAGAAAAATAGCTCAATTTTCAGCAGAGAATTTCAATTTGCATTTAGACACCCCCACACTTACTTTTCTCCCCACTGAAAAAAATTTGGTTATTATTGACCTGTTAAACCAAACAACATGGCTTTTCAGCAATCTGTACACAGTACAGAACCATTAGTGTTCCTGAAAAGGCTTCTGTTTTTTAGTGTACACATGTCCTCTTAAGTGCATTAGAACTCTTGCATAGTTTCAAAGTCTTCAAACACAGTGGTAATCAGAATGCTTACATGTACACAAATAACAGCATATCTTAAAAATTTAATTAAAAATACACAGTATAGTAAAGGCTATGGAAAATCACTTCCATCATAGATGACAGGTCGCTCTACAGCCAAGTGATAAAACACTCTTTTTGAGATAAACCTGTCAAGGAAAGAAAGAGAGCAAAAAGATTACATTAGCTGAAGCCAACAAGAGAGGAAGCCTTAAAAGTGAATTCAGTCTTTCAGTTTATACTTGGGCAAAACATTAACTGTTGTCAAAAAGAAGTATGCCTGTGCAATGGCCATCAAGTTTGTTGTTAAAAGGATGACAATCCTGACTAAACTGTCTTGGAATGAGTCATAAGTGACTTGCTAAGTTCTGCTAACCCTCCCACGGGTTCAGAAAGAAGAGTGGAATTCTGCTGTGGGGGTAGGGAAAAAGCCCAAAACAAGAACAAGAACCAAAACTCAGTCTTGAAGATCTCTTGGCAAGCAAGGAAAAATTTCTTATAATTACTTCTGAATGGCAGAATAATGGTTCATCTGATTAGTTCCACAGTCTGTAAAACCAAACTTATTTCACCTTTTACAATTGGCTAGGACCTACCTCGAGAATGTATTGTCAAATATCAGCGTGTAGATTCCAGAGTTTCTGACTTTCACTTGTCCTCTGATAGTCTCCTTATGAGAGTTGCAGCGAGTCATTGGGATAAGAACCTGGAATTCAACACAAATCAAAATGAAGTTTGCTATTTGCCCTATAAATTGACATTTTCTTTCAGAAAACCTTGATATCAGCCACCTTGAAACTCCCAAAGTGCAGGTATGCCTGCAAAACTAATTAACTGATAAGCATTAAAAACTCACCCAAACTAAAATCTCACAGTGAGACATTTGTTTTCTTTTGATTATATCTTTACAGCATTAACCCATGGTGATTCATCTCTATTTTAGAGATAAAATCAAATCCTGAACTTTTAAATGTTAATCTAAGAAACTTTAGTAACTTCAGCAAGTGGTACATTAAATCCATATATCCAAGAGCAAGATTTAGCTAAATATATCTTTTAATATATGCTTTTATACTTTCTGTGTTATAAAATAAGCTTTCTTAGCAAATCTTAATTGTTTTTCTCAGCTTTCAGCACAAGTGTGTGTATCTGTGGTTCTGTGTGTGTCTTGCTGTAACACCCTAGCACAGCTGTCAGAAGAGCAGCTGACACAGATCAAGGATGACCCTATAAAACACAAAGTTTTACCAAATAAATATATCAAGACAAAAGCAGTATTCACACTTCATTCAGCGTTCAGATTAAGAAAAAGAGATATTTTACATGGAGTTAGTAACTGTGCAGTGAATTAACACAAGCTATATAAATGTCTTATTCCCCCAATAAATCAGAGCCATAGAGTTCACCCTACCACAGTGGATTAAACCAACAGCTGCATTGTCTTCAGCAAAACTTTGCAATTAGTTGAGTAAAATAGATTCACTTAATCCATAATCCTCATGAAATATGGACAGCACATATAAAATCAGTACCTTGGGCACTGGCAAAGAGATTTTGCACACAATCAAAGCACTTCAGTATATGCTTCATTGTAAGAAATGTAGGTAACCCAAACAATGTGTTTGTTTCCCTATCGCTTCTGCTCAAGAGCATGGCAAAATCAGCCTTAAAGAGTTTACAAATTAAGTGAAATTGAGAAAAAAAAAAAATTTTGCAGACTTGAACTTTTATTTTTGCTTAATAATAGCGAGTGAATTTCAGATGCAACCAATAGGAGCTTGAGGGTTTTTCAACTCAACTTTTGCAGGCAACATTAAACAATTAAAAATGTAGCTTTGCCTTTAGCAGAACTGCAGCTTAACTGGAGAAACAAATCCTTAATGCACTAGCAACTGGCACTCTGGTGAAGACCTCGGGGAGTGTAGAACACTACAATCTCTAAGGTAGCAAGGAGACAAAGGCCTTACTTTGCACTGATCCAGTGGTGTGTCCTCGGATTCTTGATAGACAACGCTGAAGGATATGCTTTTGGGGTCTGATGAGAAGATCCAGCTTATTGTCAAGCCCATCTCTGTAACAGTGATGGGAATGATACTGTAGGTGCTGGATTTGATGAACAGCTCTCTGTTGCTTTCTCCAAAATTCATGATCTCTTCTACTGTAAGGGGTAATTTGATCCTGTGAGGGAGAAAAATATGATTACTTAAAGAGATCCAGTCCACTTACCCAGACAGAACCAGCAATCATTGTATTTTCCATCTTTTTCCAGTAGACCCCACAGCATATTTGTGACAGGTCCACAAGATGCATGAAAATTCAGCCTTAGATAAAGGAAAAACTACAAAAAAGCTGACTGGTCTTAAGAACATTCACTGCTCTCACAAATGTGGATTTTGTTCACTTATTAATTTCATTTCAACTAAAGAAAACCAGTGCTGGAATAAAGCTTTTTATAGTTACTACAGTAAGAAAGGAGTGCTGCCTTCTATTGTTCTTTTTAAACAAAAAATAAGTTACCTGGTTTATTCACCTTCCTGGGTGAATATAAAAATTTGCACAGGAAACAGGAGGGATCAGGAGTACAGAGGGGACAGGTGGATGGAATCTGAACAGCAGCTCTGTTACTAAGTGCTTAATGCTACATCTGGGTCTGTTTTACCCAACCCAAGCTGCAAAAAAACTGACTCAAAATACTTTCAGTTAAAGAGGAAGTTCTTAGCATCTTGATGATGCTGAGTCCTACCATTCTAGTATTGATTTAAGACTGCAAGCAGTGAGGCCCTGAAGCAGGAGAACACTGGTTACTTTCTTCAGGGGAAACCTGTAATTTCTAAGAGCTGTGAATCTCACCTATATTACCCTAAGTAAAACTAATCTAATCTGTCACTCTTTAGGCTGAATAGATTGTTTGCAAGTCAATGAGAACAGAGTAAACCACAGTCCTCTGGTGTCTCAGGTGACCTTTGATTTTAATAAACTAAATATAATTCTTGGTTTTGCCTTACAGCCCAGCTCTGATTTTAGTTATTACTTCATTTACCTGGATCTCTGAACAGCAGCAACAAGATTGAAACATGGACTAATTTATCTCCTTGCAGTCAAAAGTTTACAACCTTCCCCATAACTAAGGCAAAATTTCAAAGCTAGGCTTAAGGGGATAGTGAGCAAAGGTGAATTTCTCTAAGTCACATGCATTTCCATACATTGGATTCCTTTCTTGGCTGTGCAAGTGACATGCTCTATCACTACTGCATGTAACTATGACTTTCAGAGCAGGACACATGCAGAGAATTGTGCACACACGGTACACAAAGAGCTTGAGCTGAAGCTTAGGTGAACATGTTATGTATGCTATGGCATGTATCAACCACAGCAGGCAAGACACACTGGGAAACCACCAATAAATAACAGATATATAATCCAAAAGGCCACCAATTCCCTCACTTTGGCAAAAGTTGAACTAGAGCTGCATTCCCTGACTTGCCCTTGCAGTTTCAGAGACTCCTAGAACTGCACAGCCCTAGACCTCCTTCCTGTTGACAGGAACTCCTGCAAAAAAATAGGAAATGTTTTCTTGTGTGATGTGGACCTACATCTTTTCTTCTCATTCCTCAGTTGCACTGAAGTTTCTTAAGACTGAGAAGAGAGGACCTGGCTCATTGCTCCTGCTCTGCATGGTTGACTTACACCCTCTCATCCTCCTCAGACCAAATTCTACTCTGGGACACAAGTGATCAGCTCTTCCAAGAGCCTGCAAGGCTTGTGCTCACATAGCTGATATCTGAGCTCAGCCTTTATGCTTTCACCTATAGCAATGAAACTGTTCTGCTTACATGATTTCTCCTGACTTCAACAAGCATATCTCAGCATCTTGAGCAACTTGCCACTCTTCAGATTCATCAAAGGTTGAAGAATTACACGTGCTGTTTCTAGAACAAGGAAAAGAAGGAAAATCATGATTCTCTGAGTAGTAAGTGGTTGAATACCATCTGCATGCTGATGCCTTCCTAAAATAGAAATGTTTTTATAGTCCTGATACCAAATTCTAGGATTCTTATTTTGCACATTCTAGTGACAAAACTGGGCAAAACTGCAGCCCTGTTCTGCTCACCACGAATGTAAAACTGTTCCTATCCTGGTTTCATGAGCTACGAGGAATACATATATACACCCAGAATATCTTTTCTGCAATCATAACATAAATTCTTTATTGAGATGATGACAGGTTTTAAAGATTCTCTGGCAGGTGGGAACTTGATTAAGGGCAAACACAAGCAAAACAGTCTGCACCTGTCCCTTAAACAAAGCTTGAAAAAGGATAAGACATCTACCTGGATTTAATCTGTGAGGTGTTTTTTACAGACATATTATGCAGTTCCTTACTCTGACAATTGTACACAAAACATCATCTATTGCTGTAGAATTGCTTCTATGTGTCTTCTTTTTGTACAAGAAGTACTGTATGATTCAAACACAAATACACCAAGCACACTGTTACAAGATGACAAAGCAGGATGTTTCCTCCACACCATGATGTGTCCCACCAAGCAGTGAAGCAGAGGGAAGAACTTGCTATCCACTCCTTACCTCAAAACAGGTGTATGCTCTGCATGAACACTGGAGTAGCACCAGGTATGAATTACAGGGCGGGACACAGAGAAGGATGAGTTCGAGAGTCAGGAAATAAATGCTGATAGTTTCCAAGTAAGTTAGAGCTTCTCTAACTGATTCTTGTTTTGCTTCTCTGCATTCCAGCAGTTTGAGACAATTAAGCTGTCATTCCCAGGAAAAATGCCAGGGGTTCTTATTTACAGGGAACCAGCTGGCTGGTTCCTTCCAAAAACAAATGGAATCTAATAAAATGTAATACCATATGTGCTTCTGAGCCATCAAGTGCAATAATGTCCCAAGAGGGCATAATTCCCACACTTGCTGTAGACTGGTTCTCAAAACCAATGCCCAGTTTAGCATTTTCTTGTAAATACAATGGGACATTGGTCTACAAGCACTGCTGAGCAGAAGAGCAGGAGAAAGTATCTCCTTCAGGTGGTCATGAGCAGCATCTGAATATACTGTGTCAACACATGCGGTCACATGTCAGTTTAGTGCAGTGACACCACTGGTTGGAAACAGGAAGAATTTACCATTATGACTGCAAATTAAACTGCATCCACTGTCTGTACATTTCTTGAACAGTTATCTGCATAATTCATGTTTCAGTATTCCTGTTGTCTTATTCTTGCAGCCTCTTGGATAATTCTTTATTCCTTCAGAGTCACACCACTATTGTTAATACCCTAAAGAGACAGCTGGGAGGTGCATGGGAGACACAAAGCTGAAAATAAGTGCCAAAACCTGAGCTGTAACCAGACTCTAGAAATGTAGGAATTAAGTACTTACTACGTGTTGGTCCATAAAGATTAGTACAATATCAGTGCAAATACTTACTGAAAATAATTTCATTGTTAGCTATATTTATTCAACTAGATAAGAAAACTGATTCTGAAAAAATACCCAAAACAACAAGCTAGAAAATTAAACTATAATTGTAAACCTACACATATATTTTTCTTGCACAGTGGGAACAGCAACAGGCTTCATGCTGTGATCCACATAAATCTCTCATCCCACCAGGTTAGCTACACAGCTTGAATTTCACAGCCTTGAATTCATGCAGAGCAAGACCAACTACAGACTTTCCACAAGTGTCAAACTCCATGACTTTCTACACAATGCCATTGGAGTTCTTGATTTAATCCATTAATTTCACCTTTCATTTGGAACCCTGAAATGTAAATTAAATCCCAGGACCAATACATGTTCCACGTTCTCCTCTAACATATGATTTTCCTTATTCCTGCTGCTGCAACCCAGTACATGGTTAGGTGGTTAGCTTGCCACTTAGCTGATCCAACCAATACATTCACCACACATCTGAGGAAATGCTAGGTCTCCTATGTGTATTAAACCAAAGTGTCTTATAATCACAAAGAAAATCCTCCTTCTCTTTATATCTCATCAAGTCTAACAGTCTAAATTAAGGTCTGGTAGCCTATAAGAAAAGGAATAGTCTCATGATTTAACTGGAGCGTTTTTCCCTTGACAGGAGAATTTATTCTTGCATGACCCACTTGCCCTTTGTGTCGGCACTAAGGATGTTCCTGCAGCTTGCCAGATCCCCAGATTATAAATATGGACCCCCTGGTGTATCAATTTAAACAGGTGGTATTGTTTCCCTTCTTTATCTTTTTAAAAGTGAGATGAAGTGGGGCTAAAAGCAGGAAGAACTGAAGCATGGAAAAGACACTACGGCAAGAAGAGAACAGCTCGGATTCAACAGAACCTCAAGACAGATTGTTGGAAGCTGACAGAGCATTTTGAAGAATTATTACTTCATGCTTGTCCTGTTCTTATGCACTTCTTCAGGCACCTGTTGTTGGTCATTGTCCCTAAGGTGGATGGTCTGGCCCAGCCTGCTTGTTCTTATGTATGAAAGCACTTCTTACAAATGGTACTAGATACACTGTGGCCAACATCATAAATGGCTTGTGAAATTAAAAGTAAGAAGTAACTTTTAGTATTAAAACCTGAAAAAAGCTGTTTTGACTCTGGATTTGGCAATTTTCTGTTTTCATAAACACCTGAGCTCTGACAGCTGTAGTACGTGTCTGAGGTGTCAGCTTCATGCAGCTGAGCAGTGAAATCCCAGAAGCCATCTGCCTGTCAGCAGTGCAATGATTTCTGGAGAGAACTTCAGTCATCCAGGTGAGAGTCTTACCGAATTTTGTGAAAGCCAGAAACCTGAAACGGAGACTGGAGGCTGTACAGAGCCCCTAACAGCTGCTTAGCCCAGCAAACACATCTGAAAATGCAAAGAAACAATCAAAGGCATTATGCTGAAGTGCACCAATGATTCCCTGGGCCTGCTGTTATCTAGCAGGTCAGACCCACCCCAGGCACCCTAACTTAGTTATCAGCCTTCCTCTCCAACCCAACAAAGAGCAGTAAAGAAAGAAAGAGGACAGCAAAGCATCAGAAGAAAGGATGCCTCAGTTTGGTATTGACGTGGGCAAGAAAAGAGGCATTGTCTGGGATGGAGTAAGGGGGATACAGAGCTCACTGAGTTTTTAACAGGGTGCAAGACAGTGTCTTGCATGAAGGTGTATGGGTGGGAAAGGGATGGAAGGGCAAACCCTGACATATGTTGGGATGGGAAAGCATCACACAGACAACAGATGGACATGAAAACCCACCAATGTGTGGATCTGCATATTGGTACATAGGAAATCCNGACAGCTGATGAAAAATAAAACAACAGATGGACATGAAAATCCACCAATGTGTGGATCGGCATATTGGTACATAGGAAATCCCAGCTATTTAAAAAAAAAAAAAAAAAAAAAGTCTGATTTAGCTAGGCTACATCCTGTATGAAACAAAGAGAAAAAAGAAACAAACAATACAAAAGGACTCCCTGGCCTTAAAACTGGTCACACTCTTTCTGCAAGACAAGAGGCAATACAGAGAAAGCAATCTAGGGAAACAATCACAACAAAGGAATATTTCTGTGCTCCAGGGACAACGTGCAAAATATATTTTTTTTTTTTTTGGTATTGTGATAGGGAAGAGGTTTGGTAAAGGCCCTGAGATGAAGACAGCTTTCAAACACTGCATTTGCAAAATGTTCAGAACAAGCAATTAGGGATTACCAGGGTGCTTTAAAGTCCCCTTCCCAGCAGGAGGCAGCAAACAGGTGGCTGTAGAAATCAACAGTAGAAATACTGACAAGCTGCTGCCAGTATACCTCAAATACTGCAGCGTATAGGCCACCAAGGCTACAGCCACCTCTGTGGATAACACCAGTTAAGATACCTTTGATTTTTCTCTTCATGCAGTTCTTTAGAGGGTATTAAAGGAAACTGAGGCAGAATTATAGGAGAGGTATAGCAGAAGCAGTTTCTGGCCCAGGTATACAGCAGTATTGACCAGGAGCTCCTGGTCCTTCCAGCAGAGCTGCTGCCCAGCTCTCCCTGCTCAGCCCGTACCTCCACAGAGGCTGCTCCATCCTAGAACCTGCAGGCTGCCTACAGCCAGGGTGGTTTCAGCACCCAAGGTCCTTCACAGCATTACAATCAAATGTTCTTCAGACTGACCCACCCAGGAGTAACAGCTACTCTCCCAGCCCACTCCCTATAGACGATAAATTCACACAACCTATATGTTACCACACAGCTTAGCCACTGCTGTGTCATCCTCATACCTTATTCTGCATCTGAAAATAACTGATAAAAGCAGGTGGCTGTCCTATTGCTCCCCTGTTTAACAGGAACAGTTTCTGAAAATTTAGCACCTTGCTCCCAGTTTGTTTCTTAAAGGCAGAGAAATTGCTGTCACATGCAAGGAAGAACTCAGTTTTTAAAGAGCATTACATAGCCTTATATTTCTTGTGTCAGTAGTCTTCTTTCAGTAAATGATGCTGCAGAAATAAGTCAATTTTGGTGCTGTTTTTCTTCATACACATTTGCAGGTAACCAACTCAAGTAGTCAGAGCTACAAGCTCACTGCTCTACAAGTCAGAGTCCCAGAAGCACTCCAGCTACGGTACCACAGGCTGCTGCAGAGATCTGCCTGCATGGGCTCACTTCTCTGAATAGTGTTTCCCTCTCCTGCAGAATCAAGGGACACTCGAACTGCTGTACATTAGAACTCACTGGGTGAGGCTTTTTGGCCATTCTTAAGGATTCAGAGGTGAGTTCTGCTATTCTTATGCTGAATAATATCTTGTAGAAGAATTAATCTCACAGAAACATGGTTTTTGTGGCTCAAGAGAGAGGGCATTTAGCTTTTGGGCTAAATCTTTAAAAATCTTTAAACCTATCTCACAAAAGACTTAATTTACCAGGTAAACAGCTTGCAAAGATCATTAGTCTTAGGGCTGTTACTTTAATGTGCTGGCAACAGCCCTGACTGCAGGGCTGTTGAGTTAAGGAGAGGCTTAAGGAGTTAAGCCTCTCCTTAACTTGGAGAGCTGGCACTGCAAAACCCCATCAACTCTTGAGAGGCAGTTTGTCAGGGAAGGAGCTGACAGAATTGTTCACTCCTCCATCTGAGAGTAATACAAATGTAGTACATTAATGAAAATCCTCTGTGTTTCCAGTAAGTCACTTGAGAGGAGGAAGAAGTGCTGCCATCTGATGTGACTGACATCTACAGAACAAGATGAGGCTTAAGTGAACCACAAGTTCTGAAGTACTCAAACCCTGCCTTTTGGGACAGGTCCAACCCAAGCCAAACAACTCTGATGCTCAGAGTCTGCAACATGAGCCTAAATGCCAAATCTGGCAAAACAAATTCTTTATCTCTCATGGGTTTCCCCAGAAAACCTCAATCTGAGCCCTAAACCACTGATACATTTGAAAGCTTAATCCTTATGCTGTTTTCAGAAGCCTCTGTCTTTTGAGTATGTTTCTGAGTCCCCATCCATATAAATCTGGTAACAGATGATGTATTCAAATCCACCAGCTGTTGTGTTTGGGTCTTGACTGTCAAGACAATCCTCTTCAGCAAATAAACAGATTTGCTTTTGTCTGTCATGGATGCTTTACTACAACTCTTATCTGTTAGCACTTAGGATTTTGTCTGTCTACTGGATGCATTAGGATTTAATTAATTGCTGAGTGAAAAAATCTCAGTATGTCTCCTTCCAGGCTATCTTTAAAAAGAAGGCAACATGGCAACTACAGATACTGCTAACTTTTATTATAACTTCTCCATCACCGATCCCTGTGAAAACAGAAATGAGTCTTCCTTGCCATGTATGTATTTTGTTGTTTTCATCCCTGCCATAGCAGGAAATGCACTGGTCTTTGTCATACTAGTTTTCTATGTGAAACTGAAGACACAGACAGAAACTTGCAGTACTTTTGCTGAACATGGCTATAGTTGACTGTGTTTTTGTTTGGATGCTGCCACTCTGGGCATTTTTGGCTGCTCAGGAGTGGACTTTAGGCATCATGGCATATCATATTATATGGGGCTTGTATACACTTCAATGTTATCTCTAATGTCTATCACCTTTGACCAGCTTATTGCTGTTACTTTTGCCACCAAAGCTCATGTGTGAAACCAAACAAATGACATAGGGGAAATTAATCTCTGTCTTGATCTGGGTGATCTCACAAGCATTTGCTGCACCACACTGTTTTTGGGAGGTGTTAATTTTTATAAGGCAATATGTCAGGAAGAATACCTAAACCATAGCACAGAACTGGTTTTGGAAGTTATCCAAGTGACCCTTGCTTATTTTATTTCCCACACTAGCCATGATCATCTGCTACTCATTAATTATTAGAACATTACTGTGTGCTAGAAGTCTTCAAAAGAACAAATTTATAAAAAGTATTTTCTGTAGTTGTCCTGTTTATTCTTACCCAGACACCCTGTACTTTCTTCAGAATGATGAAGATCATAGACTGAAGCTTTAAATTGAACACCAGCTTTGAAAAGGCAATTATCATAAAAAAAGCTCTTGCTTATTTTTATGGCTCTCTTAACCCTCTATTTCTTCACAGGAATGAAAATCAGGAAGTACTAACACAAAATCATTAAAAAACCAAGATGTGCCTAAGGACAAGTTACAGTGCAACAGTGGCAAACCACCGAAGATGAAGACTCTAAACCTGTTACTGCTTCATGTAGCGAAGATGCCACAAGCATGTACCCACTACAAAACTGCCTAGAAAAACTCCAACTATTTTACAGCTTCTTTTTCTAGTTTGTTTTGTTTGCAAGTACTGATATAGGGAGCCTGAGTGAAAGTGGAAACACAATACCATTAGTAAAAACACTATGACAGCTTTAGACCAACCTATTTTCATCATGATACTTCATTGCTTCCTGCTTTTCCAGTCCAAGCTGGTAACTGAGTTAACAGTGCAGAAATCTCCAAAATGTATAAAACCAATGCGATAAAACTCCACTTTTCATGACATAAAGGTAATTTGAATTTCCTGACTCCCAAACTCTAGCCTGCTGATTTTCTATGAATGGTGTTCGTTAATGAAAGCTTTTATGAGTTTTGTTTCAAATATATTATATATTTTAGTTCAGCCCATTCATTTAATGAGAATTTCTGGATTAAAAACATATATATTTCAATCTTCATGCTGGATTTCATGTGTAGTTGGGGTTTTTGGGTGTTTTGGTTTTTTTTTCTATCTGGGACAAGGTCTCTACACAATCCTTTTGCATTCATCTAAAATTTCTGTAACAAAGCATCATTTTTATCTGCCTTTTATCTAGTATCAGGGTCACAGTCTCATACACATCTTTGTATCTTATAACAGAGCTCATGTTACCAGATTACCAGATCCCTTGCAAACACAAAAGATATCCTATCACATGTGAGCTCCAACACTGAGCAGTGTTTCTGTAGATGCAAACTCTCACACCACTATTCCCCACACATTCTTTGCATCATTATATCTTTTCAGTCTGTTTTTCCTGAGACCTTGGTTCCCTTGTATGAAACTGTGGATTTCTTAGTTGTTTTCCAACCTTGTTCCACCAGCTCTCCCTTTCCACCTGGAAAGGGAAAGCTCACCCTTTCTCACCCTCTCCACTGGTCTTTTCACTTCCCAGTTGGAGGCAAAAAGGTGTGTAGGGGGCAGAAAAGTATGCAAAAGCTCTTGCAGAAAGTAGTAGAACAGGTGTGGAGACAGCAATAGGGAAAAGAAAGAAGGGATGTTGCAGAGGAGCAAAGGAAGGACTTTATGCAGCTGTGGGCTACTTGCCATAAAGGCAGGGTTGGGTCTGGCCCAAAGGGTCAAAGTCTTTTGCATGACACCTTTGAAATACCATTTTCAACTGCTTCAGACCATTCTTGCAAAAACCACACTCTCTGGATGTTCCTTTACTCCCCTTTAATACCCAGGCCTTCCTATCAGAGCATTGCAGCTCAGAGGAACCTGACCCTTATTGGTGGCATTGTGCCCATGTCACTGTTTTTCCCCTTAGAAAACATTTGCTTAGGCAATCCTTTCCTTACTACACAATCTCTTGTTTCTCCCACAGTGAAACATCCTTAAAAACAAAACTAGGAATGGATGTGCTGTGATTTCATGTGTGAAGATCCTATCTCAACACACAACTGCAATGCAGGCTTTGCCAGCATAGAGTGTCCCCACTCCTTCCTGGTTGGTTCTGCACTGGGCAGGGAATGCTTCGGACCACGTCCACTTCCCCCTTTTGGCTACACCACACCCTGCCCGGCCACGTGAGTTGTAATTAGGTCAGCAAAGACTGTTATGAGTCATTAAGACAAAAAAAGAATCCAAACCAAAGAAACCACTGTGCAGATAGGCTGAGATGTTCTTTCTACCACTACCAAGGTGTGAATAAATTTTGTTCCTGTACCAGGGTAGTGGAAGGTTTGGGCGTTTTTTTCACTCTTCCACTATCTATGATCTTGATTTTGCTGCTGCAACATTTATTGCAGGCATGTATGCCTACAACACATAAAAATGGAAACAGAAGCACTGCTTTATCCTGGGGCCCTTCTTTTAGAACACAATCTGTAAATGTGAACGCTTTAGAAATAAAAGTTTAAAAATACAACACTTCAAAAGAAAACCCGTGAACCTTAAAGCAGCAGAACATACCACAACTGCACAATTAGTCTCAGTTTCTCACATTTAAGATTTTGATCACGTTGCTCCAAACACACAAAACAGACCTGAAAGGATGAAGCAACTGCTGTTTTATCCTAACCTTTAGGAAGGAGCTACTTCAAGGTCAGTCAGAGTTACATTAGTACATCATCTCTCTTATCTTGCCACACACCTGTGCAGTTCACGACCAAGGTGAGTTTTAACTGATTCTCAACTGACCTGTACCAATAAAGGCAGTCTCTCAAAATTCACTGTTATGAAATAATTTTGTTGTCATTGTTTCATGTCACTTCAAGGAAAGAACAACAGTGGCAGGGCTAAGTGAAGACACCAAGTGAAAAACTGAATAGAAGTACAGTAGGCACCAAAAGGGGGGCAAATAGAAACAGGAATGTCCTTTAAGATAATTCACTAGTTTGAGAACCAACTTGCATTTTCAGTCCAGCAATGACTCACACCTACAATAGGTATGGTCAGTGTGAAAATCTCTGCCATCAGCCAGAGTAAGGGCGTAAGAAATGATGTCAACAGAGCATGTCAGTTGCGATCTTCTACTTGGACAGCAAGCCTCCCTTCTCTTCCCTCTCTTGGCTGCTCATCTCCCTCATTTTTAGAGCTCCACCAACTGGATTTGCAACCTTGCAAATCTCTGGCAAAACCAAAATAGCTTGGATTATTTTCAGCAGATCTCAATAAAGAAGTTTAGCTTGAAAACTTACTTATTTGTATGCCTTCTTGAGACCTGCATCTAGCAACCACAATCTTGGATCCTTTGTGTGTTCACCAGACACAATATCAAAGCAAATTCTACTCCAAATATTCAATTTCACACAAAGACAACTTTATTGGAATGCCAGTGGAGACTATGTGAAGTTTCCACATAGAAATCAGGCCACATTTAGCTGGACACTTTAGAAAGGAAAAGAATAAAGATGATAGGTCTACATGAAATTCCAGGTGTTCAGTCCAGTACAGCCAGAAAATCTGCAGCAACTTAACAGTAGCTCAGAAAGTCACTGAACTGCAGATCCTTGAAATGTGGGAGAAAACACAGTAGAAAATTTTCAGTACATCTCTCATGGGCTGCTGTCAAAGATAGGACAGAGGGTCAGCAGAACCTTTGCTCATACTCAAGACAGTGGCTCTGGTACATTTACTTACAATCAAAGTATCTCATGCTGCGCTCTCTGCTTGTGTGCTAAGTAACACGAGTACTCCTCACCACATAAACCAGAGAGAAAACTTGTATGCTGTCACAATCAGCACTGTTTTTCTTCAACATGCACCACAGGCATCACACTCACACATCATCTGACTCACGTATCAATTTCTAGATCTCTCCCAAAACAGAAACCCACAATCAACACCAGATGCTCAAGTCATCTGCAATGCAAGAAGGCTATTCTCCTCTCCAGTGCTCCACTGCTAATGAGACCTTCCAAACATTACTGGTGTCATGGGAAAGGGCAGGTGTTGTTAGTGTTCTCTGCAAAGAATGTCTCAAGTTCAAAGTACAACCATAGTAGGACTCTCCCACCTGCCAATGAAACTGATAACAAAAAGCAGCAGAGGATAAAGCACTATTTCTTCTCTTGCCTATAATCTAGCAACAAGGGAAGATTTTTATATGAAAAGTTTACATGGTGCAAGTAAGCTGTTCCATAGGTGCTCTTCAAGAATAGTATTCCCTTATTAATGACAATCCTTTCCTGCCTGAATACTTTGTCAGAAAAGATTAATTTAGACCAATCTCGAATGAATTGGAGATTCATTGAATGTTGACCCACACTTATTTCTCTTCTCCTGGTTATTTTCTTTCCTGAGTTAACACACCTGTAATATACCTGTTGCAGATACCATGAATTAAAAGAAGTAGTACACTTCACTTTTTTCTTCATAAAACAAGCAAACAAACAAAAATTCCCCACCACAAACTGTCCCTTTGCAAAACAAAGGCAATACTAAAATCACAAGGGCACAGTGAAGCTCTGTTCATTCTTGTCTGCCCAGCACATCATAAGAAGGAATATACTGTCAGTGTTAACAGTATACAAAGTAGGCAGAATACATATAAGGTATTTACCAAGAAACAAATATGTAGAATTTGGAAAAGTGTTTTTACAGTCTGTACTGTCTGTCTTCAACCCAAACTGTAAGTCATTGTGGTTTATACTGGAAGTGGGCCTGCCGAGTGCAAAAGAGTCTAGGTCTGCTGTCTCAGCAGCAGACTATTTACTCTGTGACTATTTTCAGTTTCGTATTTAGATTTATCATGTCTATTCTCCTGCTTGGAAGCAAAGCAAGTACATAATTTAGGTGAAATTGCTCTTTTTGTTTTTCCTCTTAAAAGACAATATATTTTACAGAACGGAATTTTTGTAAAACATTTGAAAATATCTGAACAATAGTAAAACATATTTTGCCTAAAAATGTACACACATTAAACTATAATACCACAATGTAATTTGCAAACCAAGTATTTGGATATTCAGATGGCCTTAAATACTTTTCATTGGTAATTTATGTAGAAGTAGATGTAAAAAAATTACTGAAATCTGCGCTCATTTTCTTAAGAAAGAAAAGAACAAACTTGTGCAAGATGTAGCTACACAATTGGTCTTTTTCTTTTCTGTAAGCTGTCATCTCTAAGCTAGTAAGGAATTCTACAGACACAGAGAGCCTGAATGCTGACTTTAATGGTGACACCTGGCCTGATGACAGCACAGAGCTGGGACAACTCCCCTGTGCTGTGGTGAAGCAGGTGGAGGGAGAGGATTAGCAGTTTAGATCTACTAGATTGAATGCTGACTGTGCAAATAGACCAAAATTATCTTGAGTTGGTCTACTGAACATGTGGCCTGGGAACAGAGGTCTCCTCTTTATGCAGAGGTTGATTACTCTCACTGAATGGATGAAAAACAAGTACATTCTAAAGCAAATCCCAAAGAGTCCCCTCTTTGAGAAGCAGTTTACTCACAGATCTGTCACACTTTGATCCAGAGAGTCTTTTTCTATCTGAATTTCATTGTGGAGAGAGTCTGATTCCTGTACTTGGCACAGTTCCTCATCAGTGATTATATCAAATGCTGCATCATCTGGTGGTTTAGAGGCTTCACTTGCAACTGTGCGGAAAAAAACATAAGAAATGTCAACACTATTAGCTGGTTGTCTGGAAAACAAACAAGCAAGACCCTTAAGGGGGAAGCCTGGGCCATTCCTCTACATTTACAGAAGCATTAGGTAACTATTAGAACTAATGGAAAGTCTTGGGCTGACTGACACTCATTTAATGTACATGAACATTTCTCTCAATACCAATCATATTCAAAGATGGGATCAGTCCCACCCTGAAAACACTCCATAACCTCCTGCAGGTCCTTGGAGCAGGAGGTGACCCTGTGATTTCTTGGAGACTGTCAAAGAACCCTACTTATTTCTCCACAGCATGCAAACAACAAACTAACCAAAAGCCCTCTCAGGTGGTGACACAGGCGATTCCAATGAAGCGGGTGATCCTTCCTGATTGGCACTGGATCCAGAGTCATCTGTACTGTCCACAATGACTCTAGGCTTATTAAAGCAAGCTCTGCAGCAACGCTCCTTTTTTCCACCAGGTTTTGTCACCATGTAGTTGTTGCAGCAGTAGTAGCAGAAAATGCGGCCACACATTCTAGAAATGATTCAAAACCAAAGGTGTTAGAAAAGTAGCACACACAGCTGGAACACATCTATGTGACAGAGTTTGGAGCTCTCTCATAATGGTCTTGTTTACTGCAAAAGCATGAAAGCTACACCCATTGGCAGAACTGATAACAGACTGCTCCTTTCTGAAGTGAAGCAAGTCTTCTTGACAAGCACAGGACAGAAATTCACATTCATTTTGCTGCCTTAATAAACAGTGAAAACAGAAAGAAAAATACAAAAAAACCCCACATTTAAAGACATAAAACAATCCAGTGCCCACAAATATGCACTACAAATAAATAATATTTATATTAAGTAAATGGGAAGGAATTGTACATAATAATATTACACAGGCCAAATCTCATAGACAGGTAAAACAAAACTTGATTGATCGTAAGAACACTTCTATATGTCTCTGCTTTGTAATGACCCCTCTCCCCTTCAGACAAGAAAGAAAAAACAGTATTCAACACATACATTTATATTCATCCCTCCTGCCCTCTCCACTCTGAAGTCTCTCAATATTAAACTTGTCAACTACATTTTAATGAGCATGTTGAGATTTTCATGAAGAAAAGCACCCAGCAGGGATGACTGCTACTCATGAAATTTTAATGGTTTTGTTTTTCATAATCATTTAAATCATTGCTTGGTGAAGATGTGAGCAGCTTGCAGAGACCTCAGTAGAAATGAGTAATTTGGAAGTTGTTACCCAAAATGACTTCACCGTTCACTAATCCCTATAGAATGTTGTTTACGTTCATGTGAAATGGAAACAGGTCCAGTGCTTCCTTCTTTCCTTACATGACAAATCAGGTCATGAGGATAAGGAACTTTAAAGAGGATAAGGAACATTAAACATATCACTAGGACCCTGAAATGTATCCATTTAAATATATTTTATAAAATCTAGATCAGATAACTAATACTAACTGTAGGGGAAATAATTTAATATTCACTTTTAAAAAGAAGATTACTTGGCAATAGTTAATTATCTCTGAACATACCTAGTGTAAGTAAACAAGTTTCTGATTGCACAGCATGTTGAAATTTGTCCTGGAATACTTCCACCATAGTAGCAAAGCCATCCTGGTGAATATTGTTTAGAGCATGCACAGAGCAGTGCACAGCCCTTCAGAGAAACACACTATACAGAGTGTGTTTATCTTTGTTCCCAGAAATGAGAAACTAACAGACAAGTCAGAGTTGCATCCAGATCTTTGCCTTAATACAGGTCAAGGGATCTTTCCAATAATGTTTTATCCCCTTGTAAGCTCACGTGTTCTTTCAGCCTCCACAGTGTCATGCATCAATGATTTTGATCACGGAACTGTGAACATTAAGAAATATTTCCTCCATGTAGACAACCACACTGAGTTTTACTTTTGAACAGTGCAATACCGTTCAACAACTGACCTGCAGTGGTGTCGGCGCACCATCCATGAGAACTCTCTCTGGCAGTCCAGACAGTGATTAACTTCTGTGTCCCCCTGCCACCTCTGCTCTGCACTAAGCTTCTGCTGGAACTCCAGAGCATCGGATTTTTGCCACAAAGCATCTTTATCTCTGCAGTGACATGGTTAAAAGAAAAAACAAACACACAAAAGTTGTCAGTGCTGTTAACCAGCCTCAACTGAAATGCTGGTGAAAGCTTCACAGTAAAAATTCCTTTGCTCTAAACTTCTGAGGAGTTTCAGAAATAAAGACACATCAAAAAAAGCTTCTCCAAAGACAGGGAGAAAAACACACACCTTGCAGAGAACTACACGTTTTTTAAAACAGACAGCAAAATAAGGATATACTATTGAGTGTTATATTTTTTGACTATATTACGGAAATGCAAAATTTCAACTGCTAATGAACTTGGCCATTACTTGGATCTTCAATTCAGGAATACAAGCCTGGATGACATAAGCAGTATCCCTGAACATCCTAAGCAAGGATTTTAATTTCTGCTTGCTGTTTATTACGATGCCAACCTGATAAGCTCTATCAAACGTTCTTCAAGGAACTGCTTTGTTCTTGTCAGGTCATCCAGTTCAGCAAATAATTTCTGGTCACTGCTATCTTTGTCTGCTGCCACCTTGCTGAGCTTCTCAGTGTAATCCAAGATCTTCTCTTTCGCTTCATCAGCTTCTTTCTGGATCCTGATCAAATACAAAGGCAATTATGAATCATTTTTAGCTTATGTGCATTCAAGTCTTCCTTGTGGGATGCAGGGCTCCTCTATCCTGATAAACAGGTTGTTTCAGTGAAATTTTTCTCACTGTGCGTAGTTTTTAGAGCTAGACAGAATCTCCTCAGTTTTCTGCATCACTGAAAATGCACATAGATCCATTATCTAGTGGACACAGCCAGCAACCAGCAGTTTCTTGGATGCCTTGCTCATAGTAAAGCTTATGATAACTACCAACTTGGAATAACACAAGTGTTATTAGCACAAAAATATAAAAATACATAGGCTTTGGTTAACTTATTAGACTCTGTGTGAGCCCAGGCCTCATGAAGATCTACTTCTGACTGCCAGATTATCCACACCACACAGGCCCACATTACAGATCTTGAAAACATAGACTCAGTTAGATAATTAAAGCTGATGAGAAACCTGACAAATACATGCAGGATGAGGTCCCATTCAGATAATTCCTACTGATTCCCTGAAACTTCACAAAGAGGAGAGAAAAAACAAACTGTCCAAAAGTATAAATTTTCCATTCCTTACAAAAAACCCCGAATATTGTTTTAATTTTGTGTTTAACCTTTAAGGTAAAAGGAGCTTATAAAAATATCTTTCATGAATTTATACCAGCTAAATTAACAACACAGTAAAAACTAAACCCTGCATTCACATGTGCTGGATAATTTCCATGTTTCTCATCTGAAGTGTGAATCTGATGTTCCCTGTCAGTGCCCATGTACTATTTGTT
>VZTN01016872.1:0-10027 GCA_013400515.1 Erpornis zantholeuca
GCTGGGGTGTGCGTGTGTGTGTGCGTGTGCCAGGCTGGGGTGTGTGTGTGTCAGGCTGGGGTGTGTGTATGCGTGTGTGCGTGTGTCTGTGTACGTGTGTGTGTGTGCACTCCATTGCTCCTTATTTCCTGCTCCTGGTGTGTGTGTGTGTGCACTCCATTGCTCCTTCTCCTGGGAGTGGCACGGCTGGCCCGGTGTTACCTCCTGCCCCATGAAGAGGCTTCTCCCGGGTCACTCTGCCCCCGGGGAAAGGGGGGATGTGCCTGACCCCAGGAGCCGTGGCCGCCCTGGTCCCTGCCGTGCCCTGCACTCTCCCCAGGAGAAGAGTGGCAGTGACTCTGGATGCCTCCTTCCCTCCTGGGGAAAGGCTGAGTGTTCTGTTCATATCCTAATTATAATCTAGTAATTACAGATTATTCTGTTTCCTTCGGGCCTCATTCTGCCCTACAGACAGGTGAGTGCAGCTGGCTGAGTCACTGACCCTGCAGGGGAGTCAGGGAAGAGGGGCTGGAGTCATGGAATCACAGCATGGTTTGCTTGGAAACGACCTTAAAAATCATTTAGTCCCACCCCTGCCATGGCAGGGACACCTTCCACTATCCCAGGGTACTCCCAGTCCCAGTGTCCAGCCTGGCCTTGGGCACTGCCAGGGATCCAGGGGCAGCCACAGCTGCTCTGGGCACCTGTGCCAGGGCCTGCCCACCTCACAGGGAAGGATTTATTCCCAATATCTAATCTAAATCTCTCAGCTTTTAATCAAAAGCAGTTCCCCCTTGTCCCATCAGTATCTGCCAGTGTTAAAAGTTGTCCTTCTCTTTTAAAAGCCACCTTTAAGTCCTGGGAGGTGCTGGAGGTCTCCCTGGAGCTTTGTTTTCTCCAGGCTGAGCTGGCTCCATGGAGGGGTCGTACACAGCTCTGTGCTCATATCCGTGCTGGGGACTGGGAGGAGATCCCTGGGAACTGTGCCCCATCACATCCATGCAGGAATCTGTGTCCTCCTGAGCTGGCACCTCGTGGGAGCGTTGGGGAGATCCTTCCTGTGGTGCTAACTGTGCCTCTGTGCTCTGAGTGAAAAACCCCAAGGTGGTGGTGGCTCCGGAGCAAGGAAAGAGCTCAGAGGTGCAGCAGCCACGTGGAAGCCAGAGGTAGATGCCTTGGAAACTTGTAGAAACATTCCCAGGGAGGAAGGAGAGACTGCTACAGGTTCAGTCTTACCAGGATAGATAATAAAAACTGAGACAAGGATGGAAACAGCCGTGGCAATAAACAGGGCATCCTAAAGGCAAGTCTGACGTGGATGAACATGGGAACTCAGTGTAGTCTTAATGCAGTTCCCAAAAACCTTCTGAGAAGGACCTGCCCTGTGCTTTCAGGAGGGGTAACTTGGCACAGGAGAGCAGGGCTGGATCTTGCACTCTTGCTTATTCTTATATATATTTAAATAGAAATGAAGTTCCTTTGAACACTGATTTCCAGGCAAGTTTCACAGTCACTTTGGTTCTCAGTGGTGGTGTTGCAGAGCAGTGAATTTCCCTCCTGTTCCTTGTGTCACCTTCACTCTGCTCATCACAGATCAGTGTATTTCAGTGAATTCCTCACTCTGCTCATCACAGGTCAGTGTATTTCAGTGAATTTACCCTCACTCTGCTCATCACAGGTCAGTGTATTTCAGTGAATTTCCCTCCTGTTCCTTGTGTTACCTTTGTTCTGCTCATCACAGGTCAGTGTGTTTGGGTCCTTTTTGGTGTTGTTGATTCCTGGTGGTTGCTTCCTTCTCTGTTTGTTTTGCTCTGGGGTGTGAGTGCTGCTCTGACAACCAGAGCTGAGCTCTGGGAATCCCATCTGGAGCTGAGCCGAGCTCGGAGCTGCTGCTGCTCCCCAGGGCTGTGGCTGCAGGAGCAGGCAGAGCAGGCAGGAGCACCTTCTGCCACGCCAGGGCTCCTGCTCTCACTCCTCTGCTGTACTTCTGTTCTCTTCTGGGATTATTTCAGCTCAATTCCCACTGACAAGGAGGAAATCTCCTCTGTTGGTAACTCTGGCAGGCAGGGCTGGTGTTTTCCAGGGGCATCCAGAGCTCCAGGCCCAGCTCAGGGGTCACCTGTGCTGCCCTGCTCACCTGCCCTGGCCCCTGGGCTGTCCTGTCACACCTTGGCACAGGAACCAGCACAGCTTTGCAGTGCACTGGGCTTTAGGCTGGCTTAAAAACCTTCTGCTCAACACTTCCCTCAAGGCTTTGCCCACTGAGGAGAGGCTGGGAGTGCTCTCCCAGCCCAAGTGCCAGTTTCTGGGAATCTGGAGGTGTTGTGGGCATTGGGATGTGGCAGTGGGGAGGAGTTCTGTGACCACCATAATGACATTTCCTGCTGCTTGTACCACTTCTGCCTTTATCAACTCTGTCCATTCCTCTTCGGTTTATTTTTGATGCTGAGGGTGATTTAAGCCCTGCCCTACCAAATTTTTGAGTCCACATTTAGCTCAACTCGAGTGTGACAAATAAGGAGGATCAGGTTTCTGGTTTTCAGTCTTAAATGCTGCAAGCCAGAATGTCCATCCTTCCTTGAAATTCTGCTTTTTGTTCCTTTAAAGGTAAGTAGAAATAACAGAGGAAGGTATCTGCTCACAGAGGTACCTTTTACATTCTGTGGTGGAAAAGATAAGGGAATGAGTGCTTTCCTAAAAACTGGAGGACATTGGCATGCAGAGTGCAGCTCTTGGAAGTATGATTTAAAAAAAGAATCAATGAAAAATCAGGGGATGCTCAGTGCTTTTTCAGGGGTCCAAAGCTGAGAGTGTGAAGAAGTGGTAGCTTCTCCTTCCATGAAGTAACTCAGAAATGCTGTTAAATGTTGGTGCTGGAGGTGGGTTTGGGCAGCAGGAATGGAACTCTGATGGCAAAGCTCCCCTGGGTGAGCTCAATTTTATTTGCAGTGAGCCAGGCAGAGGCTGATGTTGGAGGGAAGTTGCTGGGTTTGGTTATTAGCCGTGGGGGCTGCAGCTCTGGTAGCTCTGCTGTGTGTTTTATTTGGAAGTTAGGCTCCCTTTCCCTGCTGGGGTTGGACCAGCTGATCTCTCAGGGTCCCTTCTGGCTGAGCTGCTCCATGAAACACGAAATAATCAGCTCAGAATTAATAGAAAGAGGAATCCAGCTTCAGCTGGGAAGAAATGGGATAAACCCAGGGTGCCTTTACGTGCTCCTCCCTGCCCTGTGTGCCTGGAGAAGAGTTTGGGGTTCGGTGGTACCTGGGGGTGGAGGCTCAGGGGTGCTGGGGTGAACTAGACAGACAGCAGTGCCCAGGGCTGGGCAGGTGCCTCTGGGGTGCCACAAAAGGCTCCCCAGTCCCCTGGGGAAGGGTGGGAGGTGTTTGTGAGAGCTGCACAAGGGCCAAGGGTGGGCAGGGCCTGGAGAGCCAGTGCCCAGCCAGCCTGGCCAGCTGCTCAGAATGGCCCTGCTCCTGTTCTCTGGGGCAGTCCTGGGGCTGGCACTGTGCCCAGGGGGTGTTCTGGGGCTGGGGGTGGCCCTGTGCCATTGCTGTGCCCAGGGGGATGGGCTGGGGGTGACACTGTGCCATTGCTGTGCCCAGGGGGACCCTCTGGGGCTGGGGGTGACACTGAGCTGGCACTGTGCCCAGGGGATGCTCTGGGGCTGGGGGTGACACTGAGCTGGCACTGTGCCCAGGGGATGCTCTGGGGGTGACACTGAGCTGGGGCAGTGCCCAGGGGATGCTCTGGGGGTGACACTGAGCTGGGGCAATGCCCAGGGGATGCTCTGGGGGTGACACTGAGCTGGGGCTGGGGCAATGCCCAGCTGCACAGGGACCTTGGCCAGCTCTGGATGAGCAGCCCCAGAGGATCCTGAGCTGTAGCCATGGAAAATCCAGAACCTTTCTCGCTGGGGGATAAGATCCTGGCACTTCAGCTGTGGCTGGTGGCCCTGCAGGGAAGAGCCCGAGGCCCTGGTGGGCAGCGAGGGCACGGGGAGGTGGCAGTGCCCTCTCTGCTCCTCTCTGTTGGTGAGACAACGCTGAAGGGAAATTATTCCCTCCTTACCCACAGCTGGATCCTCCTGCCTGGGGCTGCCAGGACAAGGGACAGGTCCCCTGAGGCTGCTGGAGGCAGTGAGGGCTGGGGCACAGGGCAGCTCTGTCTGCGCTGCCAGGAGGAGGAGGAAGGTGAGGAGGAGGCTGTGGTGCCTCCCTGCCAGAACAGGTGCTTGGGGAAGGTGGAGGAAGGCTCCTGGAGGTGCACAGCCATGGGTCAGGCTGCAGTGAGAGGTGTTGGAGCAGGAGAAATTCCAGCTGGAGCCGAGGAAATCAGCCTTGGTGAAGGAGGGGGGAAGTGCTGGGCCAGGACCCTGCACGGGGCAGAGCTGGAATTCCTGGAGAGCCACAGGCTGGGCCTGCAAAGCTCAGGGGCCTTGGGGGGACTGAGGGCACTGAGGGGGTGACAGTGCCCAGCCAGGGGTGTGACAGTGCCCACACTGTGTGACAGTGCCCACACTGTGTGACAGTGCCCAGCCAGGGGTGTGACAATGCCCATGCTGTGTGACAGTGCCCAGCCAGGGGTGTGACAGTGCCCACAGTGAGTGACAGTGCCCCCAGCCAGGGGTGTGACAGTGCCCATGCTGAGTGACAGTGCCCACACTGTGTGACAGTGCCCAGCCAGGGGTGTGACAGTGCCCACACTGTGTGACAGTGCCCACACTGTGTGACAGTGCTTGGCCAGGGGTGTGACAGTGCCCACACTGTGTGACAGTGCCCACACTGTGTGACAGTGCCCAGCCAGGGCTGTGACAGTGCCCATGCTCTGTGACAGTGCCCATGCTCTGTGACAGTGCCCATGCTGTGTGACAGTGCCCTGCAGTGCCCAGCCAGGAGTGGCTGTAAGCAGGAGTGCTGTTCTCCTTGGAAGCTTAGCTTTCCTGGGATACCCAGGACACTTGGTCACAGACCTGCAGTGCTGAATTTCCCCCTGGGTTTTGGCTGCTCCATGAATCTGTTGGTGTCAGGACCTGCCAGGGTAACTTGTGTTCTGAAGGACTCCAGGCAGTGTCCTGGCAGTGCCTGTGAGGGCAGTGGCTGTTGTGTGACCACCCAGGCTCACCTTTCTGCAGTGCTGCTGTTGCCTTTCCCTGGTCTGAACATTCAAACCCAAACACAGTTTATGGGGAAAAGGAGTTTTTACCTCAGTGTTTATTTCAGGATCCTTGGGTGCAGCACTTGGTGCAGGTGGAATGCCCTGAAAATGCATGCACACCTCACACTGAAATACACACAATTCTAGGCCTTGCATAATTAACATATTTATCAGAGATCCCCCAGGGAGAGGCTGGAGTGAAGCCCTCGTTGTGAGGAACCTTCCCCCTGGCTGGGCCTGGCTGAGGTTCCCAAATGTGTTCTGGAGAGGCCCTTGGTGTCTGGGGCTCCCAGGATGTTTGCTCTCCTGGTTTAACGGTGCCGTGGGGCTGAGCTGAGTTCTCAGCCTTGGGGAGGTACAAGTGTGGGGCTAAAAGCACTGAGAGTGCATCAAACTATAAAAGAGTGTGTGAGAGGGGTGTGAAAGAAACAGCAAAAACTCATCCTGGCATCAGAGGGAATGGTTTGGGTCTGGACTGCACTGCTGGCACACCAGTCCTGACTGCAGAAATGAGGTGCAGCTTCAATAATTTGTGTTTCTCATACCTGACAGCACCAAATCTTCATTACATTTCTGTGACTTTTTTAGAAATCTGTATGTATTATTGGCACGTTCACAGATGAGCTTCTGGTGCTGAACTGTTTGCAGACAGTGGGGATTGGTTCCTTTCAGTAGCTGGACTGAAATGCCAATGATTTTTATCCAAGTTGTGCCATTGGGCTTCTGGCTAAAAAAAAAAAATATATATATATAGAACCTTAATTTGCAGTTAAATGAGATGTTGTTTTTTAAATGAGCATTTTTTGCACACATAACAAGGTTAATGCAGACTATAAAGCCCCAATAAATGAAATTGTTGTGTTGTTGTGGATTGCAGCCACATTCCCGTGGCACTGAGGGAACTGTGAAGTGCTCAAGTGCTTCTGCTCTGCTTTTCCTCGTGGTCCATTCCAGGCTGGCAGGTGCTCCCTGGAGGAGCAGGGTGGTGTGGGACAGCACATCCCAGATGTGTGTGCTGCCCAGGGCCAGGGCAGCCCATTCCCTGCCTCTCCAGGAGAATTCCTGTGTGTGCCTGTGCCTGTGCCTGCCCTGCCCAGTGGCTGCTGACTCCCAGTGGCTCCAGGCTCTCACTGCACTGCAGGATGGAGAGCAGAGCCCTCTGCTCCTGCCCTGCTTCCAGAGCCTTCCAGAGGCTGCCAAGCTGCGTTTGGCTGCTCCCTGGGACAGCTCTCACAGTTGGAAATCATCTCCACCTTCAGTTTGAGCATCAGGTAATGCACAAGTGCAAACCAGAGCCTTCCAGAGCATCCTGGCTGACAAACATCCGAGAGGGAGCAGCCTGGGGTTGTGCCAGGGGAGGTGTGGGTTGGATATCAGGGGAGTTTGGATTGGGTATCAGGGGAGTTTGGATTGGGTATCAGGGGANAGTTTGGATTGGATATTAGGGGAAGTTTGGATTGGATATTAGGGGAAGTTTGGATTGGATATTAGGGGAAGTTTGGATTGGATATTAGGGGAAGTTCGGATTGGATATTAGGGGAAGTTTGGATTGGATGTCAGGGGAGTTTGGATTGGGTATCAGGGGAGTTTGGATTGGATATTAGGGGAAGTTTGGATTGGGTATCAGGGGAAGTTTGGATTGGGTATCAGGGGAGGAAGTCCCTTCCCAGCAGGGGTGGTCGAGCACTGGAGCAGGCTGCCCTGGGAGTGGTGGGGTCATAATCTGTGGCTGCTGTGCTTTTGAGTTGTTTAATTCATCTGGAGGCGAGAGTTCAAGGGCAGGAGTTGGAAGTGTTACATCTCTTCCTCCCAAAGCAGCAGCAGCCTCAGCAGCATGAGCTCCATAGCAGCAATTTCTTCCTCTAAGCTAACACACCAGGATGTGCATTATGTTCATTAATTAACCAATCAGGCTAAAACACAATTCTAATTCTAATTCTCTAAACCTATCCAAGCTTCATTCTGATTTACAAATATAGTTGTAACTCTTACACAAGTCCCACATAGAATTTATGAATATGGTTTCTGTCAGTTCTTGCTGTTTGCATGCACAGCCTAGCTAAAAAATACCACTAATATTTCATCTAGGACAGGGTACTCTGAAAGGTAGCACTGCTATGCTAAAAAGCTAGGTTTAAGGGCTTTTTAAACTCAACCAGTACAGTTTCTTAATATTTAAAGCACTTAAAATATATTTCCACTAAAACCTAAAGTTTATACTTCTTTTTCCTGTTCATGTGACTTCATATCTCTCAGTTTCTTCAATGGCTTTGATTCAATCTCTGTGTTCTTGCTTGTTTCTGGGCCTGAACACCTGAGACCCAGAGGGGCTCATTGCAGCAATACCCCATGGATTATTTGAATGCATGGATTCAAACCTGGCGTGGATGTGGCCCTTAGGGATGTGGTTTGGTGCTGGCTGGGCAGTGCTGGGTTGTGGCTGGGCTCAGTGTGGTTGGGAGAATCAGAGTTTCTGATGTCCCAGGAGGATCAGCTGCTTGGGGTTAGTTATGCAGGGAGATCATTCCCTTCTCTCCCTAGGTTTTTACCTTGTTCCCCTGTGTTCTGTTGTGGGGTGCTGTGACTGGGATGCTTTCTGTGGTCAGGATAACGTAAGGAGAGCTAGCCTGGGTGTCAAAAGTATTTCTGAACTGAGTAACATTCATGTTTCTTTCCATGAACTGCAGCGTGAGTTCAGAGCTGCTTTTCCAGCTCTTTAATTCATGGCCCTGTGCTGTGGGGGTGGCTGGAGTTGTTCAGCTTTATTTTTGTCTCTATGCATTTAGCAGCAGAGCCGATGTATTGAATTTCAGGAAGAAAAAAAGTTGTTAAATTTTCTTCACTGGGTTTAAATTACATGGGAGATGATTACTCTCATTGACCAAACCCTTCCTTCTGCCTCGTTCCGTGCCCTGGTGCAGCAGGGAGCAGTTTCTTACCCTGGGTTGTTCTCCAGTGCTGCTCTCTGGGGTGAGATTAAAACTGGAATAAAGCAGCAGAGTGTGCTGCTGCCTGAGTGCTGCTGCCCTGCCAGGCCCCTGATAAAGGAGGGATCATTCCTGCATGGTTTATCCCAGGGGAGCTGCCCCCAGAGCTGTGCCCCTTCTGGTGAGGGCCAGCCCAGCTCGGGAACGGCAGCAGAGTCCTGCTGGGGTGGGCAGTGCTGGATTTCAGGAAGGAATGATCTTTCCTTAGGGTTCTGTTGTGGTGGAGTCCCCATCCCTGGAGGTGTCCCAGGAGTTCCTGGAGGTGGCACTCAGTGCTCTGGGCTGGGCACAGGGTGGGCATCAGGCACAGGTTGAGCCCCACGGTCTGGGATGGCTTTTCCAGCCTCAGTGATTCCATGATCTCTTAATTTGCTGTCTCAGGCGTGGTGAGCTTTTGATCCTCATCAGAGCCTCCTCACATGGGGGTAAACCAGGCCTGGGTAAATGCACTCATGTGAAACTTGGAGTTTTGTTTTCTTTGAAGGAAAGTTTGACCTAGCAAACTCCAAAGGAGTCTTTGCTTTCTCCTGGGATGATTTTATGGGATATACTGGTGCCACAGAATCCCAGAATGGTTAGGGTTGGAAGGGACCTTAAAGCCCCTCCAGTACCACCCCATCCATGGGCAGGGACAGCTCCCACTGTCCCAGGTGGATCCAAGCCCCAATGTCCAACCTGGCCTTGGGCACTGCCAGGGATCCAGGGACAGCCACAGCTGCTCTGGCAATTCCAGCCCAGCCCCTCCCCACCCTCCCAGCCAGGAATTCCTTCCCAGTATCCCATCCATCCCTGCCCTCGGGCACTGGGAAGCCATTCCCAGGCTCCTGTCCCTGCAGCCCTGCCCCTGGTGGCACTAACTCATTTTGGGGGCACTCTGGCTGTGGTTCCTGGGCTGATGTGCAGGAGCTGAACCATTCCAAGCCCAGCTCTGGGACAGGGGCAGTTGTTGCTCACGCTGGTGTTTGTGGGGGGCTGCTCCAGGGCTGGGATTGCTCTGTGATTTCAGAGCTTTTGGGTGCTGGTTTTTCAGGATTGGTGCCTTCCCTGGGGAATCACTCATCCATGGTGATGTTTTCTTCCACGTGCAAGTTTTGGGTGGAGCACTACAGGTGTTTGCTGTGTCCTGTGGTGCAGTGGAGAATTCCTGACTATCAATATATTTTTGCCTTTGTATTTCTCCTCATTTTGAGTTTTGGTGATTTCCATGGATTTGGGAATGAGGAGTTCCTGGCCCTCAGAGGGGATTGGCTGCTGTGCACAAAACAATGCTCACAGTTTTCTGGTCCCTGGGGCTGGACACCCAACTTTTCCCATGGGGGATAACCTGAGGATTTTGTGTATTTCGTTGTCCACGAAGCAAATGAGCTCAGGCTGAAATACAGAGCATGAGCCTGTGTTTGTAACCAGCAAATGATCTCCTCCAGCCCATGGCCAGCACTGCCCCACGCCGTGCCTGGAGGGAGGAGGCCCTGAGCCGCAGCAGCAGCAGCAGCAGCAGCACCCCTGAGCCCAGGAGCAGCAGCACTGGAACCCCAGAGCCCAGGAGCAGCAGCAGAGGAACCCTGGAGCCCAGGAGCAGCAGGACTGGAACCCCAGAGCCCAGGAGCAGCAGCAGAGGAACCCTGGAGCCCAGGAGCAGCAGCAGAGGAACCCTGGAGCCCAGGAGCAGCAGCAGAGGAACCCCGGAGTGCAGGAGCAGCAGCAGAGGAACCCCGGAGTGCAGGAGCAGCAGCACTGGAACCCTGGAGCCCAGGAGCAGCAGGACATCCCTGGGAGCAGTGGTCAGTGGGGTGTCCCTGGGGGCAGTGGTCAGTGGGGTGTCCCTGGGGGCAGTGGGGTGTCCCTGGGGGGCAGTGGTCAGTGGGGTGTCCCTGAGAGCAGTGGGGTGTCCCTGGGAGCAGTGGTCA
>VZTN01016872.1:10224-61541 GCA_013400515.1 Erpornis zantholeuca
AGTGGGGTGTCCCTGGGAGCAGTGGTCAGTGGGGTGTCCCTGGGGGCAGTGAGGTGTCCCTGGGGGGCAGTGAGGTGTCCCTGGGGGCACTGGGGTGTCCCTGGGGGCAGTGGGGTGTCCCTGGGAGCACTGGGGGTTCCTGAGAGCAGTGAGGTGTCCCTGGGGGCAGTGGGGTGTCCCTGGGGGCAGTGGTCAGTGGGGTGTCCCTGGGAGCAGCCATCAGTCCCTGCTCTACTTTCAGCAGTTCACTGGGATTCTTCCCTGCTTTTATTAATGAATCCTGATTCTTTCACACCCAAAGCTGAGCTGTTTGCACAGGAATTCCGATAGCCAATCGATAATTGCATTGATAAATCCTGGATGATGCTGGAGCAGTGTTTCCTCCCCCAGGGGCTGGAGCCGTGGTTCTGGCTCCCAGCAGAAGTGGGGAGCAGCTGCTCCAGCGCTGCCCTGGACACGAGGCTGGGCCTGAGCTGGGGCAGGACGGAGCTGTCAGAGTTCCCCACGCTGGAGGAAGGGCTGCTGCCCTCAGCAGGAGCTTCTCCTGGAGCTGCAGCCCCTGCCTCGCTGCTGGGTATGTTCCAGTGTCAGCTGCTGCACAATTCATGTTCCACTGCTCAGCCAGGCCTGGCTGGGCCTGGCTTTGCTTCAGGCAGAAGCGAGGGTTACAAAGTGTGCTTGGTGTAGTTTGGTTGTCAGAGGGCACCTGAGGATGAGGTGAAGGTGTTGTGTGCCCTCCCTGGATCTCTAAGAGTGAGCAGGGTCCTTCTGTCCTGGGTAAAGCTTCGCTCTTGTTTCCCTGTGCAATTATGAATGAACCTGGGTGCAGCTCCCACCCCTGGCACTGCCCAAGGCCAGGCTGGACAGGGCTTGGAGCAGCCTGGGACTGTGGGAGGTGGAATGGGATATCCTTAAAATCCCTTCCACCCAAACCATTCCATAATTTTTATTCCTCATTGCTCATTCCACTTGTGTTTGGGTGCAGTTTATATTACTGCCACTGAGGCTTTCAGTTGCATTGCCTTCAGCCAAGTTCCCTCCCTGTTGCTCCTTTTCACTTCTGATCCCAACAGCTCTCCTAAAGGTGGGTTTGAGAAATTCCAAGGTTTAAAACATCACCTTTATGCTTCCTTGGTTCCATTCCATTTCATGTGGAGTCAGAGTGTCCTGGTCAATCTGTGGTAGCTCCAGCTCAGTGGAAACACAGAAATTGCTGTTCCTCAGCCCAGAGTGGTTCTTTAGGCATTGATCACCCTGCAAAACCAAGAGTTACCCTGCCCAGGGTGTTCCACCTGTGACTGAAACTGCTGCAGGCAGGTGCCTCTAAAGCTGCTGTCACCACACTAATTCTGTTTCTTACCAACAAACAGAAGTACTGAGAGACAAAGAGCACAATGGTGGTGCTTTAAAATCAGCCCTCAGTGCCCTTTGCCATCGCCTGTGCCTGGCTGTAGGCTGCCTTTGGGGTTCTGAAGGGGCCCCAGGCCCCCAAAACAGGGGTTTTTCTTCTTTATCAAAGTTCCATACCAGATAAAAAGGAGCTGTGCTTGCAGTTTCTGTTTTTCGTGTTGTTTATTAAGTTTTTATCTCAGATTTGGAGCACAGCCCCACACCTGGGCTTGGCACTGCAAAAGCTTTGCTGGTAAGACCACGAGACTGAAAATGCAGAGCTGTTAAAGACTTTTCACCCAATTAACTGTTAAAACATGCTGTATTTATAATTCTGTACCAATAACTATCACCTATTTCTAACACGTTTTCTCTGCCTCACATCTGTTCTGCCAATCCTTCTGTGCCACCACCACTGCAGAAAATGGAATAAGGAAAGAAGGAGAAGCCTGACCACTGCCCCAAAACCTCCCTCTTGCTTCTATTTACTTCCATGCTACAAACCCCAAAACTACAAATTTTCACCCTGTGATAAACTGAACTATAACCTGTTTTATATTTTTGATGTTTTTAATTCATCCATGAGTGTTGGAAGCTTCTCCCGTGGGCACAAATCAAAGACTGTGCCCTCTTGGGGTCCCAACGAGGGTCTCAGACCCCCCAGGGCAATTTGAGAGCTTTTCCATTTATCTTGGACTCCAGCAGGGTTTTTTTTTGGAAACACCCCTGAAGGGCATGGAGCTGGAATTGCC
This sequence comes from Erpornis zantholeuca, assembly GCA_013400515.1. Classification (NCBI taxonomy): domain Eukaryota; kingdom Metazoa; phylum Chordata; class Aves; order Passeriformes; family Timaliidae; genus Erpornis; species Erpornis zantholeuca. The sequence continues at coordinate 12,366 of VZTN01016872.1, forward strand.
TTGGGAATTGCCTCGTAGCAGCTCCTGAAGGTTTTATGAATTTGACCTTTTTCTTTTTTTTTTAAAGCTCTTGGTCATTTTCATCAGTTTTTGTGATGATTTTGCTCCATCCTTTGTGAAGGAGTCTCTAAGAGGAGAAGGAGCATCGTGGGTGGACTGTGGTTCATCCCAAACCCTCTGAGGCCCAAGGCTCAGTCCCTCTTGCCCTGTGGCCTCACCCTGAGGGCTGGAGCTGGCCCTGCTGCCTCCTGCTACATTTACTGCAGAGATTTCATTGGGTTTGGGGAACTTGGATTGTCTGGGTCAAAAAAATGCAGTTTGAGCCTCTTGAGTGATTTGTTTTCCACAGGCAGCAGTGGGGAGGGGAGCAGGAGTGAGTTCCTGTTGAGTGTGGCAGCACAGACAGGCTGGGAGTGGCTGGGGTGAATTGGAACCTCTGGAACGACTTGGGAGATGTTTGTGAAGAGTTTTTCTCCTTCATGAAGTGAGAACCATTCTTGAGTATCTCAGATTTGGGTCTGCAGGCAGCTCGGTGGTTCAGAGCTGTGTGTGCATCACAGGGAGCTGGCTGGAAGTGAATAAATCCCTGTTTTTTGTAGGGAAGTGAGGTTCAGGGCAGATCTCAGAGAGGGGGAGCATGTGGAAGGCTGGCTGTGCTGTGTCCCTGCCCTCATGCTCCGGGCAGGATTCTTGTGTTTCATGTATTTCACAGCCCCTTTCCCCCATTATTGCTATTTGCAGAGCTGCAAATGAGGTTTTAATGAAGAAAAACTTGTTGATATTTGTCAAGCTTTGTGTTTCCAGTGCAGCTGGAATTAAGGAGCAGGCAGGAGGCTCTTTAATAAATAGATAAAAGATGTGGAGGCCTCTCCTGTGCTGTTTTCTCTGCTGCTCTGCAGAGATGTGCCAGTGGCTGCAGCTATGTGAGGGCCCTGAATTCCCAGGTGTGGGGGGAGAGGTGAGAGGGGAGGAAGCCATAGCTGCAATACTCACTTGTTTCTTCTTCTCCTCTTCAAAAAGTGTCTTGGACTCGGTGCCAGGCGGGGAGGAATGACAATGACAGTTGTACTGAGATGCTCCTGCTGCTCCCTGGAACAGCTTGACAGCTCCTAGGCTTTGTTTTTGTTTTGCCTTCCTTTTTTATCCCCCCCAAATGGCAGCTTGACTGTGGCATTCAGACTTGTCAGCAGGCAGCGAGAAAAGGAACAGGCCCAGCTTTGCCTGCTCGCTGAACTCCACTGAGGAGGCTTTTGACCTTCAGAGTGACAGCAGGAAAAATCCCTGTTTTGACAGGAGGGAGAGCAGGGCTGACGTCAGCTGCTCCCAGCCTGGGCACCTGCTGCGAGCCTGGCTCCTCCTGAGCATCCCAAATGTACCCCAGGATCCACCCTGAGCATCCCAAATGTGCCCCAGGGTCCTCCTGAGCATCCCAAATGTACCCCAGGGTCCTCCTGAGCATCCCAAATGTACCCCAGGATCCACCCTGAGCATCCCAAATGTGCCCCAGGATCCTCCTGAGCATCCCAAATGTGCCCCAGGATCCACCCTGAGCATCCCAAATGTGCCCCAGGATCCTCCTGAGCATCCCAAATGTGCCCCAGGATCCACCCTGAGCATCCCAAATGTGCCCCAGGATCCTCCTGAGCATCCCAAATGTGCCCCAGGATCCACCCTGAGCATCCCAAATGTGCCCCCAGAGCACTGCTGGGAGAAGCCAGGGAGCAGATGAAGGATCCCAGTATGGGAGCAGGTTAGGGATCCCAGTCCCAGAGCAGATGAAGGACCCCAGAGCAGATAAAGGATCCCAGTGCAGATAAAGCATCCCAGTGCAGATGAAGGATCCCAGCACAGATGAAGGATCCCAGAGCAGATGAAGGATCCCAGAGCAGATAAAGGATCCCAGTCCCAGAGCAGATAAAGGATCCCAGTGCAGATAAAGCATCCCAGCGCAGATAAAGGATCCCAGAGCAGATAAAGGATGCCAGTCCCAGAGCAGATAAAGGATCCCAGCACAGATGAAGGATCCCAGTCCCAGAGCAGATAAAGGATCCCAGAACAGATGAAGGATCCCAGTCCCAGAGCAGATAAAGGATCCCAGTGCAGATAAAGGATCCCAGAGCAGATTAAAGGATCCCAGAGCAGATGAAGGATCCCAGTGCAGATAAAGGATCCCAGTCCCAGTGCAGATAAAGGATCCCAGTGCAGATAAAGGATCCCAGTGCAGATGAAGGATCCCAGCACAGATAAAGGATCCCAGTCCCCAGGCTGAGCTCTGCAGGGTGTGTGGTGTACGAGGTGTGATCCTGAAACGAGGAGATGATTTCCCTTGTCCCGCTGGTTGCTGCTGCACCCCAGTGCTGAGCCTGCCGTGGCTGTGGGGTCAGGCTGCTCTGCCTGAGGGGTGGTGGTGGGGTCAGGAATGGTTTGGGCTGGAGGAGCTCCAAGCCCACCCAGGGCCACCCCAGCCTGGCCTGGCACCCTTCCCTCCCCTCCCTGCCCCCTCTGGAAGGTCTGCACCCTGAGGTTCCCATGGCTTGGCAATGCCTGCCTCATCCTCGAGCTTCTCTGGAGCTCTTTTGGGGTTTCTGTGGGGCAGGGGGTGAGTGGCTCCTGAGGGGCCTCCGTGCAGGGAGAGTTTCCTGTTCGTGGCTCAGCTCTGAGGATGTTCAGGCACTTTCTCATCTGTTTGAGTTTCTCGACGCAAATGTCGAGTGGCACTTAGGTTCTTGTTGGTGTAATGGAGCCTGAAAGCACCAATTTATCACCCAAATATTGTGATTTGTGGCTCTGTGTGTGTGTGTCTGTCTAGGCACATTTACTTCATTAATCTGTGTGTACAAAAGATTGGCAATGTCTGCTTTTGACAGCTTTTTTTTTCCCAATTATTTTCTGCTCCCTCCCTTAGCCCTCTTTGTTTCTTTATTTCCAAAGCACGCCCAGTTTTTATTATGTGGGAAAACTTTAATCACTCCTGATTTTCAATTTAGCTTGAAAATACATTTTCATTCAAAGTGGAGAAGTTAAGCTGAAAATGAGAAAAGCTTGTTTTCCTCTTCTTTTGCATGACTAAAAATAAGGTGCCAGTTCTGCCACATGAAGTGTGTCGTGATGGGAGCTGACAGGTCTGATTTGATAACTGCAATTAATATTATTTATTCACTAATACCATTTTAAATAGAAAACAAGATTTGGAGGGGAGAAAGTTGATCTGACAGAGCTGAGAGAGTTTAGATTCCAGCTTGCTTCATGTTTCTTAAAAGACATGGGTTTGCATCCTTAGTGCAATTCTCTGTCCAAATTAGTCTGTTCAGTATTTCCAACAGTGAAAAATTCTTTGAGTAATTTGTACTGAATGGAGCAAATGCACTGGAAATGCTGTGTGCTCCCAGTTCATGGCTGGGAACAGGGAATGGGAAGTCCAGGGAATGCTGTGTGCTCCCAGTTCATGGCTGGGAACAGGGAATGGGATTCCAGGCTCTGTGAGCCCCAGCCCTGAACACAAACCTCTCTGTTCTCTGTGGCTTTCAGAGAAATGGGAAGCAGATCCCAGGGAATCAGCCCAGTCTCCTGTTCCTGGTTTTAAATCAGGGTTTGGAGTGTCATTAAATCCCATCCCTGCCCCAATCCCATCATTTCCCAATCCCATCCCTGCCCCAATCCCATCATTTCCCAATCCCATCCCTGCCCCTGCCCCATCCCTCTCCCAATCCCATCATTAATTAATCCAGGGGTTAATTAAACCCTGGTTTTGCTTGGCCCCTGGGTAAAGCTGAGCCCTGAGGAGCTGCTGTGTTATCCAGGAGTTTTCCTGACCTTGCTCCTTGTCCCTGTCCCTCTGTGCTGCTGCTGCCATATTCTCCTCTCCTGATTGTCACTTCCATGTGTGTCAGAATTAGTTTTGTCATCCAGCTCTGCTTTCCAGCCCTGATAGAACCCTCTGGAATTCCTCTCCTGTCACATTGTTCTTTAACAGCTATTTAGACCTATTTTTTTAAGCTACCTCTCATTTCCTTCCTCTAAACTTCCAAAAAAGCATTTTAGTCATAGTTGGTATTGCAGATTCAATTATTTCTATCTGTCTAATTATCCTCTCACTACCTAGAGTTCTAAAGTAATTTTAAAAAGTGTTAATTGGAAGTATTAAATTAAAAATCAATAAGCAAAGTTGCCTTGTGGTTGGCTGCCCCTCATCAGGTGGTGCAGTGTGGGCTGGAGAAGCCTCGGGGTGGAGCTGAGGTAACGAAAATTGGATTTTTTTGTGTGTAATGAGCATTTTTTGTGATGTAATTGCACTCCTCTAAGTGGTGCAGACTGGGCCTCGTCTGAGGTGGTTGGAATCTAATGAGCCTGAATTAAATAAATGGCATTTCTGGATTAGGAAGTCACACCCCTGACCACAAATAGCTCTTTTCCTTTAAAAAGAAAAGCTTGCTTCAAATACTAGGAGTATTTTCTTTGCATCAGACATGTCTGTAGTTATTGACACTTTTCAGATACTGGCTTAGAGTTAAAAAAAGAAGGAGAAAAATCCCTAAACATAGAATTATATCTGACCCCCCCAGATAATTACACATGTATTCTAGTTGGTTTTATTCTTGTGGTATGAACCATTTCCATTTGTTTTTGTAAGCAATAAATTGGAAAAAACCCACCAAGTACTCGAAGGAGCAAAGAAATACAGGATAGGAACTCAAATTTATTGCTGCACTAATCATCACTGCCTGCTAGGCTTGATTATGACTTTATCCTGAATCCCCAAAGAAAGAAATGCCAGGCAGCCTTTGCTGGATTCTGAATTCATGGGAAGATGGAGAGTGGGGAGGGAACCACCCAATGGATCCTTGGTGTGTGAGGGAGTGAAAGGGGATGGGATAAAATCCCTGTGGACATCCCTGGGGGGCACGGGATGGGCATGGCACAGAAGGAACTGCAGGATGAGCTGGGGGTGGCAGTGCCAGGAGTGAGTGCAGCTCTGGGTTTGGGGTGGGAAAGGAGGATTGAACCTGGGAGGGAGCAGGCTCGGGGGGATTTGGGGGGAATGCCCTCCTTCCCTGCAGCTGGGATCTCTGGGAATGCCAGGCTGGCATCTCTGGGAATGCCAGGCTGGGATCTCTGGGAATGCCAGGCTGGCATCTTCAGGATGTGAGGCTGGCATCTTTGGGGATGTGCAGTTGGGATCTCTGGGAATGCCAGGCTGGCATCTTTGGGGATGTGCAGTTGGGATCTTTGGGAATGCCAGGCTGGCATCTTTGGGGATGTGCAGTTGGGATCTTTGGGAATGCCAGGCTGGCATCTTTGGGGATGTGCAGTTGGGATCTTTGGGAATGCCAGGCTGGCATCTTTGGGGATGTGCAGTTGGGATCTTTGGGAATGCCAGGCTGGCATCTTTGGGGATGTGCAGTTGGGATCTTTGGGAATGCCAGGCTGGCATCTTTGGGGATGTGCAGTTGGGATCTTTGGGAATGCCAGGCTGGCATCTTTGGGGATGTGCAGTTGGGATCTTTGGGAATGCCAGGCTGGCATCTTTGGGGATGTGCAGTTGGGATCTTTGGGAATGCCAGGCTGGCATCTTTGGGGATGTGCAGTTGGGATCTTTGGGAATGCCAGGCTGGCATCTTTGGGGATGTGCAGTTGGGATCTTTGGGAATGCCAGGCTGGCATCTTTGGGGATGTGCAGTTGGGATCTTTGGGAATGCCAGGCTGGCATCTTTGGGGATGTGCAGTTGGGATCTTTGGGAATGCCAGGCTGGCATCTTTGGGGATGTGCAGTTGGGATCTTTGGGAATGCCAGGCTGGAATCTTTGGGAAGGTGCAGTTGGGATCTTTGGGGATCTTTGGGGATGTGCAGTTGGGATCTCTGGGGGTGTGAGGCTGGGATCTTGGGGGATGTGCAGTTGGGATCTTTGGGGATGTGAGGCTGGCACCTTTGGGAAGGTGCAGTTGGGATCTCTGGGAATGCCAGGCTGTCATCTTTGGGGATGTGCAGTTGAGATCTTTGGNGGCTGGCACCTTGGGGGAGGGTCGGTTGGGATCTTTGGGGGTGTGAGGCTGGCACCTTTGGGAAGGTGCAGTTGGGATCTTTGGGGATGCCAGGCTGTGCTGCCAGCTCTCACTGCCCTGTTGGTGTTCTTCTCTCCCACAGAGCTCCATGAGAGCAGGTTCTCCCCCTGCCTGCCCCTGCTGCTGAGCCTATCCCAGGCCGAGACGTTCCTGCAGGGATCCCAGCTGGATTTCATTGCCCTGAGGTGGGACAGGGTTCCCAGGGTGGTTTTTCCCTGGGCAGCCAGGAGTGGTTCTGTGTTGGATGATTGGATAATGGCAGTTTCTGGGCACAGAAATGTGGGGGTTACCCTGGTTTTGGGGTGTGTGGAGAGAAGGCACCTCTGGATTTTGCCTTCAGAAGAGTTGGAACAAGAGAAAACCAGGACCAGGCTCTTCTGAGCTTGTCATGTTGAGGTACCTCAGGAAAATGAGGGACCCCACCCTCTCCAACATCTCCCTAACTTTCTCAGCCTAGAATAAACTTAATGAAATCCTGGGGACAGAAATCAGGTTTTTGTATTGACAGAATAAAGATGTACACAGACCACAGTGCTGTGGTTTGTGTATGCTGGAGCAATATGTAATTTAAAATACAAATTTGGGTTAAAATGCAGAAAGAAAGAGCTGCTTCAGTTAAAGGCTTTGGCGCCTTCATTTCAAGGTGCTCCACTTGCATGGAGAAATACTTTTTTGGGGTTTGATTTAATATAAATATGTTTAATATAAAGGAACTATTAATTAAACAGTCCCAAAATGAGTATTAGAACTTTATGGGAATTTGTTGCTTATCTGAGACCTGGCTGCCTTTTATATTTTTATATTTAAAAAATAATTGATATAATGAACTGAAGTAGGTGATTTATCTTAAGAAAATCACAGGCAAGCTGAGATATGTGTAAGCACACATTGCATGTTTTGCTTAGCTGATTTTATTTATTCATTTAGCTAATAACAGCCTGTCAGTAAAAAACACTTCAGCTCTAAGCAGGTTGGAAAACATTGCCACACTTGGTAGAAATTGATACTATTATAATATTATTATTTTTGAGCCTTTATTTTATAGATTTTTTTGTATTCCTTTTCATTCCTTTGGATTTTGCCCCTTTAGGGAATGTATTTATGTGCATTTATGTGGATGTTGCTAACCCCCAGTTGTTCCCTGAAGTTCTTCTGCCTCTGATGAGATGTTGATGTTCAACCCGAGATGCTGAAAGCAAAGATATGATCAGAAATTCGCTTTTCTTGCCCCTTCCAGAGGAATCCTGGATGATTCTGGAGCGTCCCTGGAGCGTTCAGAGCCTTCCCACATCCGTGGGAGTGCATCCCTGCGGGCCCCAGCCCCTCCCAGCGAGCTGTGCCCTCCACCCCAGCATTCCCACCCCATCGATCCCAGAGCTGCTTCCCGGAGCTGCCTGGGCAGCCAGGAGGGGCACGGGGAAGGTGGCACAGAGCAGGAGGTGCCCCGGGGCAGGGGGCAGCCCTGGAGCAGTGCAGGGAAGGATGGACACTCCTCCCCTGGCAGCGATGGCCCTGCTGCAGGCTCAGAGCTCTCCGAGAAGGACAAGGAGTCCCCAGGGCAGGGGGAATCCTCCTCATCCTCCTCCTCCTCCTCCTCATCCTCGGGAAACTCCTCCTACACAACAGCACGGACCAAATTCTCAGAGAGGAGCGAAAGGGGCATGCAGAAGGAAAAGGTGAAAGTGCCTGGGAGCGAGGCAGGAGTCCTGGAGAAGCAGGAAAAAGGAAAGAAGGTGCTCGAGCTTGATTTGTCAAATAATTTCTCTGATGGCTCGAGCAGAGGCCATTCTAAAATCTCAGCTGCTCAAGGCATTGTTTGTGCAGCGACTTCTGAGCCAGGCAGAGGAGCACTGGAGGAACATGGAGAGGAGCTGGGGGGCTCTGAGGGCCCTGAGGGCTCTGAGGGCTCTGAGGGCTCGAGGCTCAGGGCTGCTCTCAGGGAGCTGCAGGGAGCTCTCCTGGGCCACCAGCAGGAGCAGCCACCATGGAGGCTGGGCAGGGAGGAGCTGCTCCCTGCCGTGGCAGGCACCAAGGTGCCCAGCCGGCCTCAGGGCCCTGCCATGGACACACTGCTGGGCACTGAGGTGCCTCAGGGCCCTGCCATGGACACACTGCTGGGCACTGAGGTGCCTCAGGGCCCTGCCATGGACACACTGCTGGGCACTGAGGTGCCACAGGGCCCTGCCATGGACACACTGCTGGGCACTGAGGTGCCACAGGGCCCTGCCATGGACACACTGCTGGGCACTGCAGAGCCTGCGGGAGGCAGGGATGAACTGACCAGCTCGGACTTCTCCATAGAGAGGGGACACAAAGTCACAGAGATTTCCCCTTCCCTCAGCGTGGGGGGTGAGGGCTCCTTCTCCATCCACCTGCCTCATCCCAACTTCCAGTCCACTCCGGGGATATTCCTCAAGAAAGCTGCTAAGGCACAAGGACGTGGAGTGCTGGTGATCCCTTCGGACCTGCAGGCCTCCCCTTCCCGTTCCAGTGAGGAGTGCTCAGGGCAGGCCCCTGCCCCTGGATCCCTTGGGAAGCAGCACCATCCCCAGAGTGCTCCAGAGGAAACCTGTGAACATTCCGAGTCCCTGAAGCTGGAATGCCCCCCCAGGGGCAGGGTGCAGTCCTCCCCAGCGCTGAGTTTCATGGAGAAGGTGGGAGCCTGGAACGTGAGCCAGCCAGGGGAGGCTCCTGGCACCCTCAGCTCGGCTGTCCCAGGTGGATTTCCTCCTGCAAGGAAAGCCTCCAGCGTGCTTGCCATGGCTCCAAGCAATGATTTATCAGTACAGAAAAGCAGTAGAGATCCCCAGGATGCTGCTGCTCCTCCCTCAAGGGAGACAGGTTCTCTGGGAAGTCTGCATTTCCCTCACAAGGACCTCCTGCTCACTCCTGCTCTGAGCAGGTCCCAGTCTGACCACGCCGTGAATGTTTGCAGCAGGAGCAGAGCCTGGGCTGGAGTTAGCCCAGCAGCAACCTCCTCAGAGCCCCTGCAGCCCCCAGGAGAGGAGAATCCTGCTCTGGGAGGGTTGGGGAGCACCTCAGGAGCCTCCACGACACCGAAGGTGGTTCCTGGATCTCGTGCAGAAGATGTGGAAGGTGCCCCCAGGCGAAGCTCAGCCCCAGAGCTGTTTGTGTGCAGTGCTGCTCAGCTCCCCGAGAGGGACAGGAGCTCCCCAGCTGCTGAGCACAAGGATTGTGCTGCTCAGGAGAATCAAGCCCTCAGCCTGGATATGCCCCCTGCCCACGGCATCAGGGACAGCTCTGGAGGCATTTCCCTGCAGAGTCTGAGTGTTCCTGTGGCTTCTGGGGAGACTCAGGGCACCCCAGGCTCCTCTCGGGGCTCCCTGGTGCTGCCCAGGCCCTGCCCCAGTGTGGGCAGCACCAACCCCAGCCCCCCTGGAGCAGCACTGGAGACCCCAAAGAAAGAAGAGTTTAATATTGAGGAAAGGATCCCGGTAAGTCTGGTTCTAATTTAAACTCTGCTTCCAGAGTTACCCTTTTTTTTTCCAGTTATCCATTTCTTTCCCAGAGTTAACCATTTCTTTCCCCAGAGTTACACATTTTTTTTCAGTTACACTTTTTTTCCCCCAGAGTTTTCCATTTGTTTTTCTCTTTCCCATTTTTCCCTGCTGCTCTTTCAGGAGAGGCTCTGATCACTACAGCCAAGATCAATGGTTTTACACTGAGCTGTGCTACAGGTGAATTTCATCCATGATGCTGGTTCAGCTTGTCTTAAATAGAGGAGGAAAACTAACTTTTAGTAATATTTCATGTGGACAAAGAAAGGGCTGGATATGGGACAGGGGATCCCTTGTGTTTCCCAGGGATAGCTGAGTGTCAGGGGAGCAGGAGGAAGGAGCAATGAGAGCTGCTGGCTCTTGCAGGAGATGAGATTCTCCTGATGCAGACGTGAGGTTCACACTCAGGTGCTGAGAGAGCAGAGCAGGAGAGCTGAGCTGAGCTGAGCTGAGCTGAGCTCCCCCCCAGCTCTGCAGGAGCAGCAAACCCAACACAGCTCCTTGGAAATGAAATTCCTTTTTCTCCTCTCAACTCTCGTTTGCTTTGTTCCACTTTCTGAACCTCAGTTCTGGATCCTCGATGTGTTCCTCATGAAGGACCTTCAGAGCTTCTTTCATCCCTTCCCTCCCTTTCCCTCCCGTGTGGCTGCCCCAGATTTCTCCCTGGTTTTGGGGCTGGGGGCGTGGAGAGCACTGTGCAGCCGTGCTGGGTGCACTGAGAGCTGCCAGGGGTAGGGCAAATGAGATGCAGATTTATGCTAATGACTGACATGGAATTATCCTCTGAGTAAGAGGCTGCTCCTCTCACCAGATGACTCCACGATCATCAGGTCTTTGGGAATTGCTCTGGAAGCTCTTTGCACTCTGCTGTCTTTGCAAACCCGTGGTGAAACAAATATAAATACTGTAGGGAGGGTGTTTAAATGGAGTTCATGAGACAGAGAGATGACTCCTGCTCCTGGCTATAATTACACATTCTCCAGCCTGGTTCTGAGGAGTTCTGCTGCCCTGAATCACTGGCAGTAAAGGAGATCAGGTCACTTCCCTGGCTGTTAATGTGGCAGTTTGTGATAAACCCATAGGAAATGGAGGGGGCTGTGATGTGCAAGGTAATTCATTTACTTTTCCTGGCTAGTTTAGGACATAGTGTGGAAGAGTTGGAATTAATTTGCCCTACAGGTGATGAGGTCAAGGAGAATTTTGGCTATTTCTTTCCTGCATGTATGATGCCTGTGTGTAAACCAGCTGTGACAAAAGTGCTCCCAACTGTTTGCCTTGAAGGCTTGAACTAACTTGCCCTGAAAAACGAGGAGCTTCCCGAGGCTGCTGGTGCTTTCAGCAGTTGTTTGGGGAGGGAGGAGGTTTGTAACCCAAACCTTTGCCTTCTCCTTCCTGCTGGGAAATGGAATTTTAAATGGGAACTTTTAAAGTTCAGCAGCCTCCTCTGAGGAATCCGAGTTCTCACTCCTGCAGTGTCCAGTGCTGGGGTGAAAGACCTCTGCCAGCCCGGGATCAGCATCACTCCCTGAGTGTTTGTTCCTTGTTTTCCCAGATCTACCTGCGGAACCTGGGCATCGAGCAGTCCCCTGGCACCATCCTGGCGCCCTTCGTGCCCCCGGGGCCCCTCCGGGAGCTGGAGTTCTCCCCCGTGGGGCTCAGGACCCTGAAGGACCCCCTGGACACGCTGGCCAGGACCCCTCCACGGGCACAGGGTACAGGGAGGGCTGTGGGAGGCTGGGAGAGCACTGACCTCGCTCCCCTCTGGGCTCAGGGCTCTTCGTGGGGGTTGAGCTCTCCCATCTCCAGGAGATTTTGGCACTGGGAGGTATCCAAACCTCTGGAAAGCTCCTCCTCCAAAGGAACCAGGGCTGGGGCTGTGGGGCAGCTGCCAGGCAGGGCAGGGACATTGTGTCTTTACTCCCTTTACTTCTCTTTTTGCAAGAGTCCTTCAGAAGAAAATTATTTGTATCTTGAGGTTGAAGAAATGGGACCAGACTTTTTCTTCCTGGGAGAGGAATTAAAGTCTTGGTTTCTTTTTCATTCTGGGATTTCTTGGTGTGACAAAAAGTTGTCAGTATTTTTATACCTGACCAGAGCTGTTCTTGAATCCATCCATCATCATCATCAGCCAAATCAGAGTGTCCTTACCAGGCCTGAGTCATTTCTAGGTGCAGAGCAGAGTGCTCAGGGTTAGGGTGGCCCTCAGGGACTTGCCCATTATGTGATTAAAATGTGAAAATGTGCATGAAAACTCCTCCCAATGTGTGCTTTCCTGAGAGTGTCCTGATTTGGGATTTGGATCCTGTACCCTGTGGAAAGGGCAGGTCTGAAGGCTCCCCACGAGTCCCTGTGTGATCCTTTCCATCCTGTGACCTCAGCCCCCTGCACTGACCAGAAGGGGTTAAATGTTCTCTTGCTTTCTTTTATGATTTTTCCCTTCTTTGAGGATTATGGGAGACCTGGCAACTTTAACCACTTGGCTTTTGGGGCAGGGGAAGATTTGTCCTCGGTAGAATCATGGAATCATTGAGGCTGGAAAAGACCTGAGCCCATGCAGTCCAACCATTGCCCAGCACTGGCCAGGCCAGCACTGCCCACGTCCCCAAGTGCCACATGCACATGGCTTTGAAGCCCCTGCAGGGATGGGGAGTCCCCCTGGGCAGCTGTGCCAGGGCAGGACAGCTCTTTCCATGGAGGAATTTCGCTTTTCTGAACCTGGTGTTCATTTGGACATCCCAGCACCACGGGGTCACTGATCCAGGAATGTTACCTCAGCCTGCTCTAAGCAGTTATTTAAAATCGAGGTACTTCAGTTATCAGGGAAAGGTTCTTCCCCCAGAGGGAGCTGGGCACTTCCCAGGCTCCCCAGGGAATGGGCACAGCCCCGAGGCTGCCAGAGCTCCAGGAGCCTTTGGGCACTGCCCCAGGGATGGACAGGATGGGGTTGTTGGGGTGTGTGATCCCATCCAACTGAAGATTTTCTATAATTCTCTGATAAGTTTTGTATTTTCTTTGATATTTGCCTGAAATACTCCTGAGGTTTCTTTCAGGAGACAATCCTCGTGGAAATCTTAGTTCAAGTCTCATTCTAAGAACAGCATCCTAAATGTTTTCCAGTGTTTGAATCCTTCCCTCCCTTTATGTGCCCTCTAGTCCAGGAAGGCTATGTGCTGCTGCCTCTGTGTTCTGGAGCCTCCAGATTGATGAGTGTTCTGTTCCTTTGCAGGGGGATTGCTGCCAGCCTTCGACATGTCCCACACGAGCTTTGACTCGGGCACCTCCACTCCGAGCGTGTCCCTTCCCCTGGGCTCCGAGGCTGCCTCGGATGTGCTGTGTCCCAGCTCCCCAGGGCTCTGTGGAGAGGCCTCAGTGAGCCAGGGCAGTGTGCCAGGGCTCTGGCTGGAGGTGGCTGCTCCAGGTCCCGCAGCCCAGGATGCAGAGCCTGGCACGGGATCTGCTGGAGCAGAGCAGGAGCTGCCTGGCTGCTCCTCGGGCAGGGACAGCCCCTGGCAGGGCAGGAGAGGCACTCGGGATCTGCCTGCTGACCCTGAGCCCCAGAGCTCGGGGTGCTGCCCACAGGAGCAGGCTGCTGGGGCTTGGGCTGGGGTGGAGGGCAAAATGGGATCAGACAGAGCCTCCTGGAGCTGCAGTGAGGGGCAGGAGGGGCAGGAAGGGCAGGAAGGGCAGGAGGGGCAGGAAGGGCAGGAAGGGCAGGAGGGGCAGGAGGGGCAGTCCCTGTCTGGGGCCCTGCGGGAGCTGCGGGAGCTGCTGGCACAGGCAGAGGAGCTCGCTGACAGCTGTGCCCGTCCTGCTCCCCCCACAGCCTCCGTCCCAGACGCTGGGGAGTCCTCCCCAGTGCTGGCTAGCAAGGAGGATGATCCCGGGTTAGGGAAGGACTGGATCCTGCAGCTGCAGAAGAGACTGCCCTGGGATGAGGCTGTGACCTGGAGCAGTGTGCGGGGAGAGGGAGTGGTGGTGAATCCTCTGGGTTCTGACACCGCTCCCTCGGGATGGGGAAGTCCTTTGGGTGCTGCCTTGCAGCGCAGGGAAGGGCTGAAGGGAATGGCCCGGGAGCCGAGGACAGGAAAATCCGCGGGCAGGTCGGAGCCAGAAGGGTGCAGCAGCGTGACCACGGACAGGAACCAGCCTGTGCTCGTGGGGCTGGCACAGAGCGGTGCCAGCAGCGGCCTCAGCACCAGGACAGCTCCAGAGCTGGGCAGTCCCCTTCCCCTGGAGGGCCTGGGCAGAGTCCCCACTGTCCTGGGGGGCTCCCGCAGCTCCTCATCCCAGGCTGGGGTCCCAGGAGGGACGCGAGGGAGCGACGACAGCAGCAGTGGGGATTCCCTCAGTGCCCGTGTCAGGAGCCTTCTGCAGAACCCTCGGTGCTCCTGGCAGCCAGGCAGTGCCAGGGGAGCATTCCAGAGCATCCTGCCCGGAGCTGGGCCCAGCAGGATCCTGGCAGGGAGCGGCAGCAGCAGCAGCAGCGGGGATTCCCTGGCTGCCCGGGTCCGGAGCCTCCTGGGGGCTGGATCTGCTGGGATCGATGCCAACCGGATCCTGAGGAGTGCAGAGGAGCACGAGAGGACAATCCGAGGTGAGGACACGTCTCGGGTGGGTTTGGCACGTGCTGTGTCAGAGGGCACATCCTGGGCTGGGCGTGGGGCTGAGGGATGTGGGTGTGGGCAGGGCTGAGTCTGCTCCCTGCTGCAGAGGGGATGGTTTGTGTTCGAGTGAGCTGCAGTGGGACAGGGCTGCAGTGCTGGGTGCTCCCAGGGGTCTGTGCTGTGACACAGTGGCGTGGAGCTGAGCTTTTCCAGTCTGAAAAGCTTTTGCTGGCATCAGTGCAAGGAAGTATTTTGTCCACGCAGGTATTAGGTGAGGAATTTGGGGAGGAATTGTGTGAGCGAGCTCTGACTTGTGTCTGAGACTGCAAGGATGAGACAAGCAGGAAAAAGGGTCTTGGATCCATCTTTCCAAAGAAATGATTCAAAGAGCCATTTTACATCGTGTTCCTGGTCGTTCCAGGAGCTCTGCAATTTGATGTGGTCTTTGTTCTCTCAGTTGGGGTAACCAGACATGCACAGCTTTGATTTTAAGTTAAAAACTGTTCTCATTCATGGAATGGGAAAGGAAACCTCTGCTGCTTTGTGTTTTTGGCAGCCTGGGTGAAGCTGAAGCTGGCCAGCCAGTCCCAGGAGTCTGGGTCAGACTGGGATGAAGAGACCCAGCAAAGGATCCAGAGAATAAAGGCAGAGCTGCTTCCAAAGCCCAGGAACTCTGCACAAATCAAGGTACAAACCAGCTCAGGTTGGGGAAAACACCTCTGCACCTGCTCTTGGGGGCTTTTAGGGGTTTTTAATGGTTTTTCCAGGCTGGTTGGGGTGTGGGGGGTGACACTGAGCTGCAGGTGTCCCAGAGGAAGGTGTGGAGGACAGAGATGTGTGGGGTGAGTTGGTGTGGCTGTGAGAAGCTGCCCACAGCTCCTGGTTCTGGATGGGCTGGAGGAATTCTTTCCACAAAGCATTCGTGGAGGTGCCTCGGAAGCTCCTCCTCCTGTGACAGGAGCTCAGTGTCCCTGGGGTGTCCCCTGGGCAGTGGGAGTGTTCCTGGGGCACTTCCCACGTGGAGCTCGGCTTGGGAAGGCCCTGGGGGCAGGAGGAGGGCACTGTCCCTGTGCTGTGCTGGCCAGAGGGAAGGAAGGGCTGTGCCAGGGCTGGGACCAGGGCTCCTGCAGGTGAGGATGCCAGGGACCAGGGCTCCTGCAGGTGAGGATGCCAGGGACCAGGGCTCCTGCAGGTGAGGATGCCAGGGGTCAGGGCTCCTGCAGGTGAGGATGCCAGGGGTCAGCAGTGGTGGGCACAGGGTGTTCCCACAGAGCCTGGGCAGCTCAGAGGGAGGGGTGGAGGTGTTGGTGCTGGGCTGGGGCAGGGCTGAGCAGCTTCAGGCTCCTGCAGCTCTGATTTCCTGGGAGAAGTGGCCCTGGAGTTGCCATGGTTTGTGCCTCCCTCTCCTTTGGGATGTTCCCAGGTCGTGTACAAAATCCATATCTGGGCTGGACTCTGAGCAGGAGTGTGGGACCTTTGTTTTCACTCTCAGTGTCCATTTTTGGTGCTGCTCTGGTGTCCAGGGTGGGTTTTTAGGGACTGGTGTCAGACAAGTGCCCTGAGCTTTAGGAGGAGCTTCCTTTTTACGTTTTCCCTTGATTTTTCCCCGTTTTCTCCTGCAGCCTGCCTGCCTCCAGGGAAAAGCAGCAGGGGTTGGTTTGTTTGTTTTAATTAAAAGCCTTGCATTAGCAGGAGTGACAAACAGTGCCTGGGAGTACTCTGTGCTCAGAGCTGCTTGGGAGGAGACACAGCTGCTCCCAGAACCCATCAGAGCAAACCTCCAGGACTGCTGCAATCTCTGGGCAGCCAGGGAGAAAGAAAGTGGCTATTTTATTAATGCTCATTATATAAACAAGTTATATAGATATTAATTAATGTTTTAGAAAATCACATTTCTTAAAATTCAGATTTCTTAAAAGAGAGAAACAAAACACAAATACAAAAGCAGAGGCCTTGAAGCTTTTTTTCCCCCCAACTTTTGGATTTTGGTCACAACTTTGTCCCTCAGATGAACTCTGTGCAGTGTGGAACCCAGGATTTGCCTTTCTGTGACTCAGTGTCAGCTGGGAATTGTTTTATCCACACTGAGAGAAAGAAGAAATTCACCATAATTTTGCAAACCCAGTTCCCAAGAAATTGCTTTGGTTCAACCACAGCACTTCGTGCTTTGATCTCGAAAATATTTTTGCACTGCAATGTTTTTAATTTGAGATAAAAAATGGTTTGAATTTGCAGAGTGAAGGTGACTGAGGTTTTTTTTTTTATTGTACTTAAGATAAATGTATTTTTCCCTCCAAGCCAAACACTGTCACTGAAAAACACAGATTGTTCAAAACTATTGCACTGAAAAAAACACAGCCAGGCAAAATAATCTCCTGTGAATTTAATGGGAACTGTTGTGTACAGCAAGTGTGGAAGCTTTGGAGCCAAAGTGCCAGACATGGACTTGAAAGGAACAGAACAAAGATTAGGCAAAGACATTTTCCTTCTACTAAACTTTTGAGATGGAGAAAGACAAACTGTTCCTGATGCTCCAGCAAACAATTCCTGCAGCAGGATCCTTGCTCAGTGCCTGTGGGCAGCTTTGGGATGGATGGGGAATGTTCTGTGGGAATGTGCAGACTCTGCCTCTCCTTTCCAGAGGTGACAGCTCCAGAAATTCAGGTGCCACTGTGGCATTTTTGTGTTTGCCACAGGAACTGGGTGAGGTTTGTGCACAGGGGAAGGAGCAGGACACTTTGGGGAAGTTCTCTGGGCTTTGCTTGGAAAGGTTTTCCATCTTTTGAGGCAGTGGAGGGTCTCTGAGAGCTGTGTGTCACAGGCAGGGAAAAATCCTGTGGATTTCCCAAGTCTGGCTGAGCAGAGGGTCCAGGAGGGGCCTGGGGTGGGCACAGACATGGCTGCAAACGTGGCCTTGAGGGCTCTGAGGAGGAACTCAAACCCCAGGAGTATCCAACATGGACAGCCTGGGAGAGCTGGGAATGTTCCCCTGGAGAAGGGAAGGCTCCAGGGAGAGCTGGGAGCCCCTGGCAGGGCCTGAAGGGGCTCCAGGAGAGCTGGAGAGGGACTGGGGCCAAGGCATGGAGGGACAGGAGGCAGGGAATGGCTTCCCAGTGGGAAAGGGGAGCTTGGGCTGGGATGTTGGGAAGGAATTGCTGGGGCTGGGAGGGTGGGGAGGGGCTGGGCTGGAATTGCCAGAGCAGCTGTGGCTGTCCCTGGATCCCTGGGAATGTCCAAGGCCAGGTTGGACATTGGGGCTTGGATCCATCTGGGACAGTGGGAGCTGTCCCTGCCCATGGATGGGGTGGAGTTGCTGTTGGATGTAAATACAATTCCAGCATCCTAAACCTCAGGATTTTCTTCTGAAATTGGGGCCCTGATCCCCTCCCTGTATTTTACAGGTGCTCTCTCTCCCCTTTCCCCTGAGTTCCTTCCCCCTTGGTGCAGTGTTTTCCTCCACTCCCTGCTGTACTTTTCCACTCCTTGAGCTTTCTCACTTCTCCAGGAAGTTCAGGGAGTTGTAGCTCTAAATTTGCACTGCAGGCTCCTGTGGATCATATGGCACAGGGAGCTTTTTTGGAAGGATGACACATAACAAGCACAATAAAACATGTGAAAGGCTTGGGAAGATGAGTTTATCACAACTTCTGTGCCTGCTCTCGCTGGTGGGAGTTGCTCTGGATTACTTCAGGCCGTTGAACTGGCACGTGGTGTGGGGAAGAGAAGTCTTGGGATCATCCCTGTGCTGGCACAGCTCTGCTCCCTGTCCCTGTGTTCTTCCACAGGCCCTCGCCGTCCCTCTGGGCTCTAGGAAATGCAGGAAGCCAAATCAATTGATTTGTTGCCTTAAAATGCATAAAGGATCAGGAAAGTGGGGTAATGATGCAGGCCCTGCTGGAGTGGTTGCTCCTGTTGTGACACCTGGGGTGGGAAAGGCTGGAACAGCTCTTGTGGAATACTTGTTTGTGTGTTTGGTTGACGCCAAAGATGTTTCCCACTGCTTTTCCTTGCCAAATTCCCAGTAGTTGATGGGGATTTAATCACCCAGGGGCCTGTGTTGCACTCCATTAATGGAGTACACTCTGCTGCTTCCGCAGTTGTTCCAACCAGTAGGGAAAAATAAATATAACCTAGATTTTTGTGTCTTTTTTCTCCAGTGAAGCTTATCTGGCCCATCTCCATGGCAGCACATTTATCTCAGATTTGCTCTCTGCACTTCAGTGGAAGTGTTGGAATTTTTGATTACACTCGGATTAATAAAATGCTGTTGATGGTTGGAATCGTGGAATCATTAAGGTTGGAAAAGACCTCCAAGATCATCAAATCCAACCATCAACCAGCACCACCCTGGCCAGCACTAAAGTGTCCCCAGGTGCCACATCCACACATTGTTTGAGCAGTTCCAGGGGTGGTGACACCACCAATTCCCTGTTCCAATGCCTGGGAACCTTTTCCAGGGAGGAGATTTTCCCAAGGTCCGACCTGAACCTCCTCTGGTGCACTTGAGGCCACTTCAGGCTGGTGGCCTGCACCTCACACCCAGGGACAAGGGCACAGTGTGAGGCTTGGCTGCCCATGGAATTGTGGCTTTGTCCTGTCCCTTCCCCATGCTCCCCAACCCCAGTTCTGCCCTGAGACTGAGCTGTGGGACAGAGATGGAAGAGGAGCTGCTCCCTGGCAGGGATGGGAACAGCTCTGGGATGGGAATAGCTCTGGGATGGGAACAGCTCTGGGATGGGAACAGCTCTGGGATGGGAACAGCTCTGGGATGGTTCTTTCATTAGTGCAGATCTGGGTGAGAGCTGCTCCTGGTGCACTCCAGGGCAGAGCTCTTGTGGGCTGTGATGCCTTAAATGGCTCCCTAGGAGCAGAGAGCAGGCAGGAATAAAGGAATCAAGGAGGGATTGGTTGGAAAGGCCTTCAGAGGTACACTCTGGGCTCCAGAGGCTCCTGCCTCAGGGGATCCCAACATGGACAAGGACAGCTCCCGAGTTCTTCCCACTTGGATCTCAGCATCAATTCCCCAAGCAGGAGCCAGGCAAGGATGGAATTTGCCCAAGCTTGCCCCCCTGTCCCCAAGCTTGTGGTTTGCAGTTGTTGGGCCTAGGAGGGTCTGGGTGTCCTTGGAGAGCTGGAGAGGCTTTGTTGTGTGTGTGTGAGCATGAGAGAACAGCACTGAACGAGCTCCAGGGAACTGCAGAGTGACCCTGGGCAGGGCAGGGCTGGGAACACAGAAAAGTTAAAACCTAAGGTGTCAGTTGTGACCAGCACTGGCAGTGGCAAATTGCAGGGAATGGGAGCTTGGCACTTAAAAAGGATCAATTTTTAATTAGTTCATTAACAGCTGAGTTCCCTCCCTTCCTGATGACAAACTCTTGGTTATTGACAGCTCTCGTCTGACTCTGAATTTTCCCCTCTGGGTTTTGGCCAGGGTGGGAAGTTCTCCACATGACCTCTGTGAAACGTGCTCTGTTTTTCAGGACCCCTGGCTCCATGGTTTGGAAGCAGCTTCTGAGTATCTGAGGAAGCAGGAACAGGACCCAGAGCATTCCCAGGCCCGCAGGTTTCCCAGGGACAGGCACGGAGAGCTCTCCAGGACTCAGCAGCTCTTCCAGTCCAGCTGCCAACCAGCAGTGCCATTCCCTAGGGCTGATCCCTTGGATTGCTCCCTGCTGCAGGAGAAGGAGCTGAACCCCTGGAATGCTGCTGAGCTGCAGGACAAGGAGCTGAACCCCTGGAATGCCCCTGAGCTGCAGGACAAGGAGCTGAACCCCTGGAGTGCCCCTGAGCTGAAGGAGAAGGAGCTTAACCCCTGGAGTGCCCCTGAGCTGAAGGAGAAGGAGCTGAACCCCTGGAGTGCCCCTGAGCCCCGTGTGTGCAGCCAGCACCCATCCGTGGGGCATCCCAGTGCCATGGCAGAGCTCCGTGCCCCTCTGGAGCAGGATCCCTGCGCAGGGAGCTCTGCAGCTGCCCCCCGTGCCCACGGGGAGCTGTCTCTGGGGGCTGCAGGGCTGGGGCAGGGCCGGGAGGAGCTGGGCACCTCCAGCCCCCTCTGCCCCTGGAAGCGGGCACCAGCCCCGCTGGGGTCCCTGGCCCGCAGCCCCAGCCTGCCCAGGGAGGGGCTGCAGGGGGTGCTGCCTCTGGGGGCTCACTCTGGCAGGGCTGGCGAGGAGAGGCA
The DNA here is from genome assembly GCA_013400515.1 of Erpornis zantholeuca. NCBI lineage: Eukaryota > Metazoa > Chordata > Aves > Passeriformes > Timaliidae > Erpornis > Erpornis zantholeuca. The sequence goes on from VZTN01016872.1 coordinate 32,726, forward strand.
CGGCACAGAGCCCTGGGAGAGGCCCCAGAGCTGCCCCCCCAGCCCCGTGCTGGGCAGTGCAGGGCGTGCCAGGCTCGGTACGGAGCTGCCTCCCACCTCTGCTCCCGGAGCTGGAGCTGGTCAGGAAACAGCCTGTACTGCCCAGGGTCCTGGGGAGAGACAGACCCTGAGTGCCAAACACCTCGATTTTCTGCCTGCAGCTGTGCCTGGGGAGGACAGGCAGAGTGCCAGAGCTGGGGGGCTCAGCTGTGGCACTGGAGTCAGTCAGGAAATAAATCCATTTACTGAGCTCCACTCTCCAAGCTCTTCCCAGCAGCAGAAGGTCCCACCTGGCCACACCCAGCTCTGTGAGAGCTCAGAAGGCTCAGATCCATCTGCAGGAATGGCTTTGCTGAAGGGCCACGGTGAGGTGTTGGCAGAGGGGAGGAAGAGCCCTGGCGAGCCCCCTCTCGTTGCCAAAGAGGCTGCGAGGGAGCAGATGGGTCCTGCTCAGCCTTCACCTGCAGATGAGGCTTCATCCACCACGTCTGAGACTCCCTCATCCCCAGTGAAGAAGTTCCTGTCGTGTGTCCACATCACCCTTTCCTCCAGGGTCAGGAGCTCCGAGCTGCCCAGCACTGGGAATGCTGGAATTGGGATGAAAAGTGAACCCCACGGGAAGGCTCAGGCAGTGACTCCAAAAGCAGCTCCAGAAGCTTTGGTGGAAGGTGTTCCTGAATTCCCACCTGCTGGGGCTGTTCCAGAGGATCCCAGCTCAGCTGTGCCCACGGCAGACCCCAGCCAGGAGCTGCTGCTGCAGGGCAGGGCCGGAGCCAGCCCTTGGGGGGCACCTGGTGCCAGGGGGATCCCCAGCTCTGCCCTTCCTGCAAGGCCTGCCAGGAGCACTTGTGATGCTGCCACGCAGATCACCACGGAGAGCCCTGCAAGAACGACCTTCTCAGCAGAGAAGATCTGGGTTCATCCCCGGGAGGGTGGAGGTGCTGCCCAGCAGCCATCGCTCCCCAAAGCCCCCGAGGCTCCCAGTGCCACAGCTTCATCCCACAAGGAGATTCCTCCCTTCCCAAGGCAGCCTGGTGAGCAAAGCCCTGTCTTACGTGTGTGTGTGCACCTGGATCTGCAGCACATTGATAAATATTCAAACCCAAACCCAGCTTTTTTGTGGAGATAATTTGGGTATTTGAACTTGCTCATATAGGGGGAAAATCCAACCCTTAATCTTGTTTTTTTCAGCCTTGTGGGGAGGGATCTGTATCGGTACAGTTGGGATTCAGCTCGGGTTTCTCCAGAACTGAATTTATTGTGCCCGAGCGTGGTTGGAGAATATTTTGTGGTGTTGGTATGTAGATGATTTGATTTGATTCACTTGGAGTTCAGTGAGAGCTGGATCTGATCACTGATTGACTCTAACACCATAAAATCAGAGGGGAATCTGCACATGGCAGATTTGAATAGAATCAAGCAGGAAGGGGCAGGGTTTGGGATATCTGTCAGCAGAGGGACCTGGATGCTCACTGGAGTTTCCCACCCAGTGCTGTTTTGTGCTGGGGTTCTGTTGTTGCTTTTATTGACCTCAGGGACACATCCCTGCTCCTTGAAATGATTCCCTCAAACAGGGATCAGCTGGGAGCTCTGTGGGTGCAGATGTTTCTGTCAGTCAGAGTTTGCCACCCTGATGACAATTTTAGTATTAAATAGGTGAATCTGTTTTACCAGGTAAGTGATGGTAACCCTCTACCTTTGGGTGGAGATTAAAAAAATCAATTAATTAAATTTAATTTAATTTATCTAATGAAACACAATTGGTTTTCCTCAAGAACGGGGTATTTCTGAGGCTGCAGCAGCAGGAACATCCTGAGCTGTGTGCCCGGGCCCTGCCTTGCTGCCTTAAAGGTTTCCAGCCTGGCTCCTGCTCACTGTTTCCCTTCCACCCCCAGCCCAGCCCTTGCTGCTGCCCTACAAACCCTCGGGCAGCTCTGGCATGTATTATGTGCCTTACCAGAAATCAGCCATGCCCCCGGGGGAGGCCAGCGGAGACAGCCCTCGCTCAGGTACTGCATCCCTCATCCCCTGTGCTGAGTTCCCTGGGATTCATCCCTCATCCCCTGGGGAGGGGGCATTGTCTGCTGAGTTCCCTGGGATTCATCCCTCATCCCCTGGGGAGGGGATATTCTGTGCTGAGTTCCCTGGGATTCATCCCTCATCCCCTGGGGATGGGATATTCTGTGCTGAGTTCCCTGGGATTTATCCCTCATCCCCTGGGGAGGGGACATTGTCTGCTGAGCTACCTGGGATTCATCCCTCATCAACTGGGGATGGGATATTCTGTGCTCTCTGTGCCCCATGGCTGTGCCCCATGGCTGTGATTTATCCCTCATCCCCTGGGGATGGGATATTCTGTGCTCTCTGTGCCCCATGGCTGTGATTTATCCCTCATCCCCCGGGGATGGGATATTCTGTGCTCTCTGTGCCCCATGGCTGTGACCCCAGTGTGGACAGCTCCTGCCTGCAGGCTCTGCTCTCCATCTCTGGGGGGAAATGGGGGTTCTTGCTCCATTCTGGCAGTGGGAAGGAGCAAAGCTCAGTGTCCTACAGCCCTGTAATCCTTCCCTTCCCCCTGGCCATTCCTGCTCAGTGTCCTACAGCCCTGTAATCCTTCCCTTCCCTCTGTCCATTCCTGCTGGGTGTCCTACAGCCCTGTAATCCCTCCCTTCCCTCTGTCCATTCCTGCTGGGTGTTCTGCAGCCCTGTAATACCTTCTTTGCCTCTGGGCATTGCTTCTCCCTTGAGATCCTTTCAAATCTCTGCCACTTCTGTAAAGGGTGGAGCCCTGGGCACTGCAGGTTTCGTTTGCAGGTTGGTTTCACTCAGAGCTTTTAAATACTCAGAGTTAATTCACATTAGAGATGTCCAGTTCCCGAAGTGCAGCTGGGAGACTGAGGGATCAGCCTGATCCAGCAGTGCCAGAAGTGCCCAGATCAGTCATTACACCACAAATTGTGCTGGGGATGCTTAAGGTGTCTCTGCTCTTGACCTTGTTCAAGTTTATCTGGGGAAACGTTGTCCAAAATGGGAGAAACAAATGTGATACAAATCTGTTGTTTTGCAGCAATGACAATGCCACGCATAAAAATTCACTATGCAAATGAAGCAGCACAAGGTTCTAGGAAGATTTACAGCAGGATGAAAAAATACATTTTGTTTTTCCCAGTCCCTGCTGCAGTCAGGGCTCTTAGCTCAGGAGGAGCAGCCGAGGGAATTGAGGGCAGGAAATGCACGGGATGGAGCCAGGGATGAGAAATCAGTGGGAAAAGTTTTAGGTTTCTAATGCTGAGAGGGTGATGGAATCATGGAATGGTTTGGGTGGGAAGGGACCTTAGAGCCCATCCCATATCCCATCCCATCCCATCCCATCCCATGGATCCCATCCCATCCCATCCCATATCCCATCCCATCCCATCCCATCCCATCCCATGGATCCCATTCCCACCCCACCCCTGCCATGGCAGGGACAGCTCCCCCTGTCCCAGGGAGCTCCAGCCCCAGTGTCCAGCCTGGCCCTGGGCACTGCCAGGCTCCTGGGTCATTGTGGCATTTCTGTGTGTGCTCCTGCTGGGCCCTGCTGTGCTCATCCTTGTCTCTCCTGTGCAGGGTGGGAGGATGCTCCTCCCGCAGGGCTCCTGGCACGGGTGCTGGCTCTGAGGGGCGATGCCCCTGCAGCCAGGGCAGCTGCCCAGCACGGAGGGACAGCCTGCAGTCACAGGGCTAAGCTGGCCTGGCTTGAGGAGCACAGGATGCCGCTGGAAAGCTCTTCAGGTAATCAGAGTGTGGTTTTTATTTTGTAATTGTTTGTGTGTTTTCGAATGTGTGAAGGAAATCAGAGGGAAAGATTGACATTTCAGGATCCATGGTTCCTGCAACATCGCTGACAGCTTGCCAGAAAATGCTAAATTTGACACAGTTTTCTCTTCCACATCTTTCTGCTTCTCCCTGACTGATAAAATCCAGGTTTCCCTGAGAGGTTGTAGACTCTGCATCCCTGGCAGTGCCCAAGGCCAGGCTGGACACTGGGGCTGGGAGCAGCCTGGGACAGTGGGAGGTGTCCCTGCCCATGGCAGGGGTGGGCACTGGGTGGGATTTAAGGTCCCTCCAACCAAAATAATTCCCTAATTCCATGAAATTCTTGGCCGTCAGTGCCTGCTGGCATTCCAGTGTCTCCAGGGCTGCTGGAGCCCATGTGGGATGGTCAGGAATTCCCTGTGGCTGCAGCCAGCTGGGATTGCCTGAGCTGGGCTGGGCTGGGCTGTCCCTGCCCAGGGACACTGCTGTGCTGTGATGTCACCTCAGGCTCTCTGTCCCCTGTGATGTCACCTCAGGCCCTGTCCCCAGGCTGTCCCCTGACCTTGGCTGCTGTCCCTGTCCCTCCCACCCTGCCCTTGGCTCGACATTTGCTCCTCCGTGGCCTCTCCAGGTTTGTGAGTGGAGGCTGCAGCCTCAGGGGTGAGGCTGAGCTCTGCTGGCTTTGGCCCTGGTTCTGGTGGCACTCTGATGCCTTAAATGGCTCCCTAGGAGTGGGGAGCAGGCAGGGATAAGGGAATCAAGGAGGGATTGATTGGAAAGGCCTTCAGAGGTACACTCTGGGCTCCAGAGGCTCCTGCCTCAGTGCATCCCAACATGGACAAGGACAGCTCCCGAGTTCTTCCCACTTGGATCTCAGCATCAATTCCCCAAGCAGGAGCCAGGCAAGGATGGAATTTGCCCAAGCTTGCCCCCCTCTTGCCAAGATTGTGGTTTGCAGTTGTTGGGCCTAGGAGGGTCTGGGTGTCCTTGGAGAGCTGGAGAGGCTTTGTTGTGTGTGTGTGAGCATGAGAGAACAGCACTGAACGAGCTCCAGGGAACTGCAGAGTGACACTGGGCAGGGCAGGGCTGGGAACACAGAAAAGTTCAAACCTGAGGCATCAGCAGCAGCTGAGATGAGCCCTCGTGGGCACAGGTTTGGTGCAGCAGCAGCAGTGGCTGGGGGTGGCTGAGGAGCTCCCTGGGGTGGCACTCCTGGACACAGGCACTGTAACCACAGCATTCCTGCAGCTCTCCTGGGTCACTGCCAGTACAGGGCTGGAAAAATATTAAAGTTAAAACCTAAGGCACCACCTGAGGCAGCTGCTGGTTCCTCAGGGAGTTGTCCTGATGTGCTCACAGGGATTTCGCCTGATAATTTTCATTCTTCACTTCAGGTGGGGTTTTTTTCTTTGAAGCTTTTTCTCTCAGAATGGAGGGATTTTGGTGTTTCCGGAAGACAATTTTTATTTGACTTTTTGAGGAAAATGTCAATGGTTATGTAAGGCTGCAACATCAGTAATCTGGATAAAAATGAGAGGGGAACAGAAGTGTTAATATAAAATTATCTCCTGATATTTTTAATAGCTGTGATGTTCTAAAGGCCCAGGTAAGAAAAGAACTTAAGGAGAAGGAATCTTTTGTGAAGGCAGCCAGTGCAGCTGGAACTTTAGAGAAGCTTTCAGAAGAAAGACTTGCATGTCTTAAATCTTCCCTGACTTCTACAACTGTATTTTTAGATGATCTAATAAAAGATTACCTCTACCCACAGAGCTTGTCTAGAGCTTAAAATTATGCAAGTTACATATTTTTTTTAAAAAAAAAAGTTTCTCTATACAAACTTATTTTTATTTTTTGCCTGTTTACATTCCTTCCATTTCTTGGTAACTTTCTAAAAAGCCAGGAATAGCAAAGTTCTGCCTGGCATTCCCAAGCCTGATCTCATTTGTCAGGAGGATGTGGAGGAAGCCTCTTACACAAGTTTATAAACATTGCCCTTGTATGGGAAGAAAAATTCCTGCACTTGGAGAGTTAGTGAGGCTGGGCCTGGCTGCACCACCCCTGATCTGTGTGTTCCCTGTGTGGGGAAGGGCAGAGATGTCATCCTCCAGGCCCTTGTACAAAGAGCACAACACAAAGCACGTGTCTGAATTTCATAGTTTTTAAATACAAAGTCATTATTCATATTATTAAATATGAAATTCTATGAAAAATGACTCCAAAGTGTCCAAGGCCAGGTTGGACAGGCCCTGGAGCACCCTGGGGTGGTGGGAGGTGTCCCTGTCCATGGCTGGGCTCTAAGGTCCCTGCCCACCCAACCTGACTCTGAGTGAAAGCTCAGCTCAGTGCTGGTCGGGGCAATTCCCTGAGGTGGAATTGGATTCCTCCCCAGATTCACTTGGATATAATATTCTCTTGGATTCCATGTTGCAAATGGTAGAAAAATAGGATTTATGTGCCTTTAATGACACTCAGACTGCATCTCCAAGTTCACAGCGATCCTGCCGTTAGTCCTTTGGCATGTTTTGGAAGTTTTAAGACGAAAATCCTCCACTTGAAGCTAAGAAACAAAACATCCAAGTGTTTTCTTCTCTTGCAGAACTCGGGGATCGTTCGGAGCCCGTGGGACCCTCCCCATCCGTCCCTGGATCCTCGCAGTCCCTGGATCCGGTGCCCACCAGGGAGTTCCGCAGGGACCCTCCTGGGGCTGGGCACACTCCCCTCTCCTCTGCCCTGGCCAGAGCACTTCGGCACCAGCGAGGTTCCCGTGTGCCCCCCAGGAGAGGACGGGAGCAGGAATTCTTTGCCCTCGCCGCGGAGGCCGATGAGAGTCGGAGCGAGGATCCGAGTGCCAGCGCGTCCCTCGGGCATGAGGCAGCGGGCATGGAGCTGCACCGGGGGGCAGCTGGCAGCCATCCTGTGCCGCGTGGCCAAAGAACTGACCTCGACGGGAATGTGAAAGCGGCACGGCAGAGAAGCCACCCCGGGGACAGCTTGGGCGAGCTCTGGGTGAAGTTCCTGGAGCGCCAGAGGAGACAGCAGCGGCAGGGTTCCGGGAACGACGGCGAGCTGTCCCTCGTGGAGCGCCTGGATCGGCTGGCCAGGGTCCTGCAGAATCCCATCAGGCACACGCTGGCACCGGCCGGGGAGAAGGCTCCTGAGGAGAGAATGCAGCGCAGGGATCCGGCAGCAGCGGGGCTGGCAGGAAGCGCCGGCGGTGGGAGCAGCGCGGGGCCCGAGGGAGCGCGGGAGAGGCCGCGAGTGCTCCACGGCAGCCCGGAGGGGCTCGGGGCAGGCTCCTCAGGGGACAGCAGCACCCACGGCCCGAGCGGGGCCCTGCGGGAGCGGCAGGGCAGCGACACCTCCTCGGAGAGCAGGCTGAGCACGGAGCCCAGCAGCTGCAGCAGCCGGGGCTGGGGCACCGGCACCCCCCAGGGCAGCAGCTCCCCGGCCACCATCGACACGGCCAGGCTGCTCCGGGCCTTCGGGCAGCGCCGGCTCCGCCGGGCCCTGAGGGACGCCCCGGAGCTGGCCCCGGAGCTGGCCCCAAAGCTGGCCCCAAAGCTGGCCCCAAAGCTGGCCCAGCTCTACTGTGCCATCAGCCACCAGAAGAGCCGCTCCGAGCAGTGGGAGCAGGAGGAGAGCGGCGGAGCAGGGCCCGGGGGATGCACCCAGGGAGCTGCTGAGGGACTCGGGAAGAGGCAGCAGAGCCAGGTGAGTGCTCACTGAGCCCAAGGGGCAGCTCCGAGTTATCCCCAGGAATTCCCCAGTGCTGGGCAGGCTCTGTGAGCTGGGAGTCACTGAAATCCTCCAGGGAATGTTTGTGGGGGAGGCTTCTGCCTTCCAGGTGAGCAGCCCCAGCCAAGGTCTGCCCCTCCAGGAGCCAGGGCAGCACCTAAGGATGATAGAACACCCCTGGGTGATAGAACACCCCTGGGTGACAGAACACCCCTGGGTGATAAAATAATACCCCTTGATGATAAAACACCCCTGGATGATAGAGCACCCCTGGGTGATAGAACAGCCCTGGGTGATAAAATACTCCTGGATGATAGAACACCCCTGGGTGACAGAACACCCCTCAATGATAGAACACCCCTCAATGATGGAACACCCCTCAATGACAGAACACCCCTCAATGACAGAACACCCCTGGGTGATAGAACACCCCTCAATGATAGAACACCCCTGGGTGACAGAACACCCCTCAATGATGGAACACCCCTGGGTGATAGAACACCCCTCAATGACAGAACAGCCCTTGCTGATAGAACACCCCTGGGTGACAGAACACCCCTCAATGATAGAACACCCCTGGGTGACAGAACACCCCTGGGTGATAGAACACCCCTCAATGACAGAACACCCCTGGGTGTTAGAGCAGCCCTGGGTGACAGAACACCCCTCAATGACAGAACACCCCTCAGTGATAGAACACTCCTGGTGCTCTCTTTCCCTTTGCTCTCCTTGTCTTTATCCCCTCGAGAAGCCAACCCTGCTGTTCCTGGGCACCCTCTGGCTCTGGCAGTGCCCAGCAGGAGGGTGAGTCGAGGTTGTGGATTTGATGCCAATTCCTGCCTGAATATCCCTGGGCAAGGAGCAGTGCAGTTATTGTTGGGATTTTCCTGCTGTTTGTCTGGTAAAAGGGGAATTGTTTTGTCTGGCTGGGAGCTTTTCCAGCTCCTGTGTTGAGCACTTGAGGCTTCTCTGAGGAATTCCAGGTGAGAACTGTGCAGTGCAGCTGTTTGAAGGTGGAGGGAATAATTCACCCTTCAGGTGTTGCCCTTTGGAGGAGAAATGGAAATGCCCTTCAAGAGGCACTTAGCATGGATTTGGTGATTTCAGTAGGGAATTAAAAAGTCTTGGGGTTCTGTAATATGCAGGAGTGCTGAAAAGTACCCAACAAGTGAGGAATATTGAACTATTTCTTTCATTTTTTGTATTTTCAGAAGTGAAACTGGCATCATTGCTACCAGATTTAATTGAAGTTATTTTATTTCACAGAAACAACTCCAAGTCTCTGTGTCAAATAAGCCAATGAGCTATGAGATAATGAAAAATGATGAAAGTACCTAAATAAATCTGGGGGGAAACCAATATTTTTGAAGGTGAAAAATGGTTTAAAAATATTTTATTTAATATTTTTATCTATAAACATTTATTTAAAGGTAAAATAAAACTGCCCTGAACTTTGCAATATTAGGACTATTTATCAGAACACTGGCATTAGGATCCAGCGTTTCTGGCATGGGTGTAGAATCTACACCCATGAAAGTGAAGATGATTTTATTCCACATTCCATTCACAAGATTAATTTTTCAGGATCTGTTGAACCTTAAACCCAAATCTGTTTTTTTTTGCCTGTTAAAATCACCTGTGAGATGACAAATTAGTGCTTAGGAGAATAAACCCATTAAAGGTTCACTGAACCCCCACGGCTTTAGAAACTCAGTGTTTTGTGTGCTGATGAAATACTGTTCTAAAAAATCCTTCTGAAGACACACTTGACCCCCCTCAAATCAGGACTGAGAGAAAATAGGTGGCAAAATAGCCAATTTCATTTAAAATTCCAGTTTTGGTCATTTCTGGGCTGTTTAGCTGAGGAAAAGCCAAGATTGAATTGTATTTTTAGTGCCAATATCTGTGGTTCCGAGGCAGATCCTCACTCCCAGCAGGAGCCCAGCTCCCAGAGAGATTCCTGCCCCAATCCTTGTGGGAATGCTGCCTTTTGGAGCTCAGGTTTCTGACAGCCCATGGTCAGCTCTGCTTCCACAAAACTCCTATTTATAGCTCCCAGAGCCATCCCAGGAGGTTTTTCTCCCTCCCAGTCCCTCCTGGAGAACAGGGAATGTTCCCACCCAAGCAGGAATATTCCTGGCACTGCTCAGGGCTGCACGTGCATGGGACAGGGATATTTTGGGGTTGTTCTCCCTGATTTTCCACATTTTTGCCAAGCACAGAATTCAAATTCACACATTCACAATTCAGATGTTCGCATGTTCTGTTATCTGGAAGAAAATTCGTATTTCTGCACGTGTGCTTCTCCTGGAGCTGGGATAGGAGATTTAAAAAAAAACCCCAAGTTTAGGAGAGTCAGGATTGTCTCCTGTCAATCTTGAAGTGGAATTTTGTCTAGGGGTGACAGAACTCCAATAAAAGGGAATAAAGAGGCCTCTGCATTTCCATCGTGGCTGGTGTTGGGGGTTACTCACAGGACACCAATTAATTTATTCCAGCTGTTGCCTTTCCCTGGTCTGAAAATTCAAACCCAAACACAGTTTATGGGGAAAAGGAATTTTTACCTCAGTGTTTATTTCAGGATCCTGGGGTGCAGCACTTGGTCCAGGGGGAATGCCCTGAAAATGCATGCACACCTCACACTGAAATACACACAATTCTAGGCCTTGCATAATTAACATATTTATCAGAGATCCCCCAGGGAGAGGCTGGAGTGAAGCCCTCGTTGTGAGGAACCTTCCCCCTGGCTGGGCCTGGCTGAGGTTCCCAAATGTGTTCTGGAGAGGATTTTGGTGGTTGGGACTTTTAGGATGTTTGCATTTCTGGTTTAATGGTGCCGTGGGTTTTAACTAACTTATCAGCCTTGGGGAGGTACAAGTGTGGGGCGAAAAGCACTGAGAATTGTGCACATAAAACTATATAAAAGGGTATAAGAGGGATATAAAAGGTATAAGAGGGGTGTAAAAGGTATATAAGAAGGGTGTAAAAGGTATATAAGAGGGGTATACAAGAGGGGAATAAAAGAAAAGGCAACAATCCCTCCCAGGCTGCAGATTGCTGTGGGAGCTGGAGCTCCAGGGAGCACAGGGACCGTGGGCACCTCGCTGCTGGGCTGGGAGAGCCTGGCAGTGCTGCCAGCCCTGGGTGTGAGCAGAGCCCCAGCCCCCCCTGTGCTCCATGGAGCCTTGGGACAGCATTCCTGCTTTTTCATGGCTGTAGGGATTGATATGAGTGATCTCCAGGCTGGGCTGTGTCCAGCCCTGCAGCTCCCAGGCCTGGCTCAGTGTCAGTGAAGGTGTGAGGCTCCCTCCCCTCGTGCCTCAGCCACGCTCCTTGCATTTATTGGGATTAATTTTTCCCTCCTGGAGGGCTCTGAGGTGAGGATCACAGGGTGAGGGAGCTTCCCGTGCTTTGAAAGGATTTTGCCTCCCCACCTTCAAAGGGAACAATTCCTTCCCAACATCCCAGCCCAAGCTCCCCTTTCCCACTGGGAAGCCATTCCCTGCCTCCTGTCCCTCCATGCCTTGGCCCCAGTCCCTCTCCAGCTCTCCTGGAGCCCCTTCAGGAACTCTGAGGATTCCCTGGAATTTTCCCTTCTCCAGGGGAACATTCCCAGCTCTCCTGGAGCTCCTTCAGGCCCTGCCAGAGGCTCCCAGCTCTCCCTGGAGCCTTCCCTTCTCCAGGGGAACATTCCCAAAGGAGCTGGAGGATGCCCAGTGCTGCCCAGAATCTGATCCCAGCAAGCTCTTCCCCACAGAAATAATGTGTTTTTCCTACAAAACCGAGCTGGAAGTGCCCTGGAGCACAGGGATGGAGGCAGGGCTGGTTTTTGTGAGAGCAGGGTGCCAGATCAGCCTGGGTCAGTTTAATAACGATAGAACCAAGGTACAGCAAGGGAAAAGCAGTGACTTTTTTCTGTTTGAAACCTGTTTTCTGCTCCTTTTGGCCAGAATTTCAGGAATTTCTATTCTCTTGCCTGTTGTTTTTAGGGCACCATCCCCTTTTCCTCGGATTCCACTTGTGCCAGCAGCAGTTCCTGGGGGCCGAGCTCTGCTCTCAGCAACAAGCGACGGACACGGATGCTGAACAAAGGGATCCAGGCAGGTGGGTCCTGCAATTCCACACTTCCCTGGGTTCCTCCTGCCTTTCCTGCCTTTGGAGCTCATTCTGCCAGGTCTGGGTGCTTCTGGTGATGGCTCTGCACAGGCAGCACTCTCCAAATCCACTCTGAATGCTGGCAGTGTGTTCAGTGAACATGAGCTGTTTATTTGGCATTTTGAGGCTGCTTTAATAACCAATTTTGTCACCTGTAAATTTATTAGCCTCAGCTTATTGCCATTGCAATAGCAAAGGTGAACTGCCTTTTTTTATCTATTGTTTTCTCCCCAAGACATCTGTTCCTCCCAGAATGGATTTTGTGGGCATATGCTATTTCAGAAGGCAACTGCAGTGTTCCGTGTTCTTCCTGGGAATATTTTGGGTGTTAAATTCTATTTCAGGCCTGAGCTGCTCCTGGCCTGGTGCAGTTCTGCAGTTGGGTTTTTTTCTGGTGGTAATTAACAGTTTCTTCGTTGCTTTCATTTCCACGCCAACTCCCCATCATCACATTGAGTAATGGCCTTGGTTTATTCATCAGATACAGCAATTATTTATTTATTACTGCTTGTGTGCGAGTGCATTGAATCAGGGGAGGATTTTCGTAGGGCAGAGTTAATTCAGGTTTGATCCCCACCCCCACAGAAATGCATATTTTGCTTGGGGTGTTTGCTTTCCACCTCTCTAACTTCACTCAGGTCATCACACACTAACAATCCTGAGCCACTGGAAACTCTCCTTGGTTTGGGGAAGTGGGGATATATAAAAGGTTTTGACTTCTGAAGGCTGAAATGAGTTGAAAGGAGGCTCCTTCCCTGCCCTGGCACGTGGGAATGAGCCATCCCTGCTCCCTTTGCTGTGCCAATGACGAGGCCCTGTGCTAGGGCCTGAGCCACAAAAGAGACTCCATTTCCCACAAATCATCAGAAGGCTTAGATTGATTATTCATTTCATGCAGACAAAAGCAAGCAAAAGCAAAATACAAAAAGCAAAGAGCAGAACTTTTTCTCTCTCTCTCGAGTGTCCGTGTGTCTGTCCCAGAGAACAGAACAGTGCAGAGCAGTGTGTGAAAACAAAACAAAGATCAAGTATTTCGTTGGCCAAGGAAATACCTTTTTCAAAACATCTTTTAATGTTTACATTTTTGCTGCCTGGGAATCCTGCCACAGGCACCCTGACTGACTCTGGTGCTGTAAGAATCTCTTTTCAGGCAATGATGCCTTAGGTTTTAACTTTTATATTTTTCAAATCCTGAACTGCTATTGTAACTCTGAAGTTTTCTATAATTTGTTAAATGCTGTTCTTTGTGCTAAGATAGACATAACAAAACCTCTGACTTGTCCTTCAAAGACACCCAAAAACAAGAGCTGTAAACCTTCATCTTGGGGAGAGGGGAGCAAGCTTGGGGAAATCACATCCTTGGCTGGGTTCTGCTTGGGGAATTGATGCTGAGATCCAAGTGGGAAGAACTCGGGAGCTGTCCTTGTCATGTTGGGATGCACTGAGGCAGGAGCCTCTGGAGGCCAGAGTGTACCTCTGAAGGCCTTTCCAACCAATCCCTCCTTGATTCCTTTATTCCTGCCTGCTCTCTGTTCCTAGGGAGCCATTTAAGGCATCAGCAGAGAATGCCTGAAAAATCTTTTCATGGGTTTCCACCCCTTCCCGTTGCAGGAGACCTGGAGATCGTCAGCAGTGCCACCAGGAAGAACACCAGGGATGTTGGGGTGACCTTCCCCAGCCCCAGGAGCAGCCAGCAGCTGCAGCAGCCCCCGGGGCCATGGCAGGGCGGGCAGGCAGCAGCCTGGCAGCAGCAGCAGCAGCGGGCACAGGCGGGCAGGCTCCTCGGGGACAGGAGGACAAAGAGGAGCAGGCTGCACTTCCAGCAAGGTCAGCACCCAGGGGAGCTGGCAGGAGGGCTGGGGACACACCCAGGTCTGTCCCTGCCATGGGCACTTCTTACCGGGATCTAAATTTGGGAGATTTCAACCAGAACCTCTGCCAGGGCATCCTGGTGCTGGATTCCTGTGGCATTTTCAGCCCTGGAATGGCTGCTGCACGTGGGAAGGGCACTCATGGGGAGGGAGGGAACCAGGTAAGGAAGGATAACATGAAAGGATAACGTGGGCATCAGCTGATGCCTGAGGTTTGAACTTTTCTCTGTTCCCAGCCCTGCCCTGCCCAGTGTCACTCTGCAGTTCCCTGGAGCTCGTTCAGTGCTGTTCTCTCATGCTCACACACACACAGCAAAGCCTCTCCAGCTCTCCAAGGACACCCAGAGCCTCCTAGGCCCAACAACTGCAAACCACAAGCTTGGGGACAGGGGGGCAAGCTTGGGCAAATTCCATCCTTGCCTGGCTTCTGCTTGGGGAATTGATGCTGAGATCCAAGTGGGAAGAACTCGGGAGCTGTCCTTGTCCATGTTGGGATGCACTGAGGCAGGAGCCTCTGGAGCCCAGAGTGTACCTCTGAAGGCCTTTCCAATCAATCCCTCCTTGATTCCTTTATTCCTGTCTGCTCTCTGTTCCCAGGGAGCCATTTAAGGCATCACATAGGTCCTTAATGCTGTGTTTTTGAGACACAAAATGTTCTGTTGAACTCAGTGCTGATCACCAACTTGTCCTTAATGTCTCATGCCCTGAGGCTTCCCAGAAGGTTTTTCCAGAGTATTTGAGTGAAAACTCGGAAGAACTCCACTCTGGTTTTGAGAGTTGCATTTTTAGGCTGCTGCTGGAGCCTCCTGATGTTTTCTTTTTTTTTTTTTTTGTGTCTCTTAAATTCCTGCCACTCTTCACAACGTCACAATTAAATGTTTAAAAATATTTCCCTTACTCATCACAGTTGTTGTTGTTGTGGGGACTGATCGTTCTCTCTCATGAGGGTTTAATTTAGAAAATTCAGAGTATCTGCTCTGAATCCCAGCTGCTGTGTGCACATCATTGTGTGTAAACCATGAGGAACTGAATTCCTGCAGACTCACTGAACCTTTGGGACATGGAAAGCATTTGATCTTCAAAAATATCCTATATCTTCCAAAAAGAGCCACAGGGCTTAGGCCAGCAGGGAGGCTCCTTAAAAATGTGTGATTGCTGGTAAATAATTGTTCTTTCCAAGGAGAGAAACCTGGAAACTGAACAGCTCTGTGCTTTTCAAAAGTGATGTTTGATGAAGACTTAGTGGTTTTGGGACACCTGGGGAAGGAATTCTCTTGACCCTGCCCAAGACCTTTCCTACAGAAATTCCCTCTGGATTCAGCTGCCCTAGGGATTGCTGCAGTGCTGCCACTGGCTGGGTTTAGCTGCAAAGCTGGGCTTTGCTGTGGTTTAACCCCAGCTGGTCCCTGAGCCCCAGCAGTCCTTCCCTTCCTGAGGGGTGTAGGACAGGATGGGAAGGGTCAGGGTGAGGGTGAGGGAGCCACTGGAATGGGATACAAACAGGTTAACAGGGAAAGGAAAAGCCCCACAAGCACAGCAAGGCAAGGAATTCATCCTCCACTTGGAGAATCCTGGAATAGGTTGGGTGGGAAGGGACCTCAGAGCCCACCCAGTGCCACCCCTGCCATGGCAGGGACAGCTCCCACTGTCCCCAGCCCCAATGTCCAACCTGGCCTTGGGCACTGCCAGGGATCCAGGGACAGCCACAGCTGCTCTGGCAATTCCAGCCCAGCCCCTCCCCACCCTCCCAGCCCCAGCAATTCCTTCCTGGTACCTGGTGTAAATCTGCTCTCCTTCTCCTTCAGACCATTCCCCTTGTCCACAGTCCTCTCCAGCCTCCTTGGAACCCCCTGGAGGGACCTTTCAGCCCCTGCCCACTTTCCCATCTCCAGGAGAGCTCCTTTGTGCCTAACAGTGACCTTGGAAGTCACAGCACCTTCTCTCCAGGTGTCCCCCTCCCTCAGCTCTCCTGCTGGCCCTGCTGTTCCAAGGTCTGGGCTATCTCTTGGGGCAGGTGGGATCAGCTCTCCTGCCTGTGTCCCCTCCCAGCTCTTTGTTCCCCCTCAGCCTCTGGGATTCCTCCAGGAATAAAGGACCATGGATTGGGATGGCCAAACAGGGACAGGAATTGTCTCCAAATCTTCTGTCTCTTCTGTGCTCTTTTGAACAGCGACTCCATGGCTCATCCCAGCAGAGGACTGGAAATGTGAATCGAGGAAGGAAAACCAATGCAGTGCAGTTCCTGGCCCTGGGCCTGCCTGGTTTGAGCCCTGGAGCAGCAGCAAGCCTTGGAGGGAGCCTCTGCGGGAGAAGAACCAGGAGCAGCAGCAGCAGCAGGGCACGGGGCAGGGAGCACACACAGCGCCAGGGAGGGAGCCAGGCAAGCCCCCGGGCAAGCTCACACTGCAGGTGAGGGCCCAGGGCACCCCAGGGCCTCCACAGGCTGGGAATCATGGAGTGCTCCTGGCAGCCTTGGTGTGCTTCCCCAGTGTTTCACTGGGGCTGATGTTGTGGGGGTTAAATCCCTTCAGGAGCCAGAGGGAATGTAGCTGACAGTGATGCCAGAATGATTTTTTGCTTTTCCTTTCACACCCCTCTCACACACTCTTTTATAGTTTGATGCACTCTCAGTGCTTTTAGCCCCACACTTGTACCTCCCCAAGGCTGAGAACTCAGCTCAGCCCCACGGCACCGTTAAACCAGGAGAGCAAACATCCTGGGAGCCCCAGACACCAAGGGCCTCTCCAGAACACATTTGGGAACCTCAGCCAGGCCCAGCCAGGGGGAAGGTTCCTCACAGCGAGGGCTTCACTCCAGCCTCTCCCTGGGGGATCTTTGATAGATGTGCTAATTAGCAAGGCCTATGTGAGGTGTGCATGCATTTTCAGGGCATTCCCCCTGGACCAAGTGCTGCACCCAAGGATCCTGAAATAAACACCAAGATAAAAACTCCTTTTCCCCAAACACATAAACTGTGTTTGGGTTTGAATTTTCAGACCAGGGAAAGGCAACAGCAGAACATCCCACCATATTTGTTTCCATGCAGAAATAATACAGAGATGTACACAATATGAGATAAAATGAGTTTTTCTTGTTTCTTACTATTTTAGGGTTTTTTTTCCCTTTCTGGCCAGTTTAGTTCCAGCTTGTTAAACCAGGCCTCTGAGCACTCCCCGGGGTTAAGGACGGGAGGTTTATATTGCACCCGATATTACAGTGGGATCTCTGCCATGCTTTGGGGTTTGTGGGGGATGTTCTGGGTCTCCCCTGCAGCTGCCAGACCCAGTTTGGGCAGGCAGGGTGTGCTCTGTGTCCCCTCAGGAGGCGCTGGCCCTGCACCGCCCTGACTTCATCTCGCGCTCGGGGCAGCGCCTGCGGCACCTGCGGCACCTGCGCGAGGAGAGGAGGCTCCGGAGGCTGCTGCCATCCCAGGGGGAGCAGATGCTGCAATCCCATCGGGAACAGCTGCAATCCCATGGGGAACAGCTGCAATCCCATCGGGAACAGCTGCAATCCCATCGGGAACAGCTGCACTCCCATCGGGAACAGCTGCAATCCCATGGGCAACAGCTGCAATCCCATCGGGAACAACTGCAATCCCATCGGGAACAGCTGCTGCAGGGGAAGAGGAAGGACTGCAGGAGTGCAGTGTCCAACCGAGGTACTTGAATTCTTTGATGTCATGAATTCCACACTGCACCTAAGGGTGTGGATTTCTCATAAAGGCATTGCAGTTATTTAAGCCTGTTGTCTGTAAGATCTTATCAAAACTTCTGTAAAACTTCCCAAGGACTCCCACTGTTGCAGTAACAAACTTGTTCATCGTTCCCTTGCCTCCAAATTTTCTGCTCAGGTTTCCTGACGAGAGAAAAAAGAAGAGCAATTCCCAGGAGTGAAATGGTTCAAAGATCTAAAAGGTAACGCTCAGGGAATTTTATTTCAGGTGGATCAGTGCCCTGGGTAGGACAGAGCTTTAAATCCTGTCTGCAGTCAGAGTTGGGTGTGCAAAGAATTCGGCTTTTTCAGCTTATCAGAGGGAAAATGTCCTACTTGGAAATTTCAAGAAACAAAATCATTTTGGAAAAGTAGCTTCTGTAGCTAAAGCTGAGGGTTCTGCTGCAGTGTCAGCCATCCACAGCAAACTGGATCCCAGATGGAGAGGGAATGGGGCTGGGGGACACTGGAGCATCTAAATAAGTTTACAAAATTAACTAAGTGGGTAATTGGGGCAGGAGTGAGGCAGCACTTCCCCCAAAGGAAGAGGCTTTCTATAGAAACAGTCACCCCAAGGGAATACAGAGCTTGGAAGAACCACCTTAGGAGAGTTTTTGTCTTGTTTTTGACTCAAATAATTCATCTCTAGAATGCCCAGCGCACTGACAGTGGATTTACCCTTTGGAATAAGTGCTGCAGAGAGCATGGGAAGGGATAATAAAAATGGGAGTTTATTGCAGCTGAATTTTGCTGTGAACGAGGTGTGAAGTGCTGGGCCAGGACCCCCCGAGGTGGCAGAGCCTGAGTGCTGGGGAACAGTCACAGGTTAAAGGGGTGAGGCCTCACCAGCCTGCTCCAGCCTTGGAATTAGCCCTGCTTGGAGCAGGAGCTCGGTGACCCCAGAGGTGTCTGCCAGCCTCAGTTTCTCTGTGCTGCCACAAAACACCGACTGGAATACACAACATATCAAATAAACCCCTTGGTGTGTTCCATTCTAATAATCCCTAACGTTGGGAAGTGTTCTTGGGGTGTAGGAGAGGGGTTCCAGGGCATTCCCAGGCTCAGCAGGGCTGGGGGTCCCACATTTCCCCAGGGGGACACCATTAACTGCAGACACCTTTGGGTGTGCTTGGCTCCCTGAGGAGCACAGAGCAGGGGGTGTGGGTTTGGTACCAGGCTGTTCCAAATCCCAGCTTTTGCCTTTCCTCTCCCGTCCAGGATCTATGAGCAGCTCCCCGAGGTGAGGAAGAAGCGGGAGGAGGAGCAGAGGAGGCTGGAGTATGGCTGCTACCGCCTGAGGGCCCAGCTCTACAAAACTGTGAGTGCCCTCTGTCCTCGGGACCCCTGGGCCCTCTGGGACCTCCTCTGGGACCCCTGGGACCTCCTCTGGGACACGTGGGACCCTCTGGGACCTCCTCTGGAACTCCTGGGACCTCCTCTGGAACCCCTGGGACCTCCTCTGGGACCCCTTTGACCTTCTGGGACCCTCTGGGACCTCTTCTGGGACACCTGGGACCCTCTGGGACCTCCTCTGGGACCCCTGGGACCTCCTCTGGGACACCTGTGTCCCTCTGGGCCCTCCTGTGGGACACAGGTGTCCCCAAACGTCCATTTGGGGATTTCTGTTGGTGCAGCTGATGGTGGTGGGGCCTTCCCTCATGGGCACTGCCACAGCCCTGGATGAGGAGCTCTGGGATAAACCAGGATCCTGGGAATGGGCACTGCCACACCCCTGGATGAGGAGCTCTGGGATAAACCAGGATCCCTGGGCACAGCCAGGCACTGAAATTCAAACTGCTCTTTTCCCCTCTGGATCTTGAAGTCCCAGTTCAGTTTTAGCATTGCAGCTCCTGGCTGGAGCAGTTCCTTTCCTGGAGTATTCCAGAGCTGGAATGAGAGGCTTGGTTATTGTTGGGAACAGCAGGAAATGCATTTTGAAAGGCAGGACTCGTAGTGTATTCTCCAAAACCTCTTCCTACTCTGATCTGGGGAATTCACCACTGGAAAGACAGAATTTGTTGCTATATTTGGGCAGGGTATTTTCAGGACATGTTTCTTTCCCCAGTCTGAGAATTGCAGATGCTGGTACAGTAAAGTTTGAGGAATGAATGAGTTCTGGCAGTCACTGACTTGGAGTGGCAGAGTCAGCTGGAAGTGGGGAGGGAACAGGATCAGAACTTCTGTACATAAATACAGGTTTGGTTGGGAGAGAGGTGATGATTCATGGCAGGAAATAATTCCAGTTGAGTTTTCCCTGCTGGTGCAGGGAAGCTGCCGGGAGGAGCTGTAAATCAGGGAATGCTGTGGTGAGAACAGGGTGAGAGCAGCAGTGTCTGAGGGAGGCTCATTGTGCCTGAAAAATGAGCCACAGATTTTGTGGAATGACTCCAGGAAGGAGCCAGAGCTCTGGGGGAAGGGAGGAGCTGTGCCAAGAGCTCCACGAAGTGTGTGATGGATCTGTGGATGGATTTAGGGATCCCCTGTGCCCCAGGCTGCTCCAAGGACCTGTCCCAGTGCTGAGGGGTTGGTGTGGAGCAGCAGGGGCAGAGCTGCTCCTGCTCTGCTGCTGACCCTGCAGGAGAACACTGCACTGAGCCCAGCAGGGAGCAGCTCCCTTGGCATTCATCTGGGGAGAGCAGGGAAAAGGGAGCCAGAGTCAGGTCTGTGTGGGGCACTGGTGGAGCTGGGCACGGCCACTGATGTTCCTGACCCCCAGGGCAGGCCCTGGGATGTGCCCTATCCCTAAAACCAGAGAACCATGGAATCACTGGGGTTGGAAAATCCCTCTGAGCCCATGGAGCCCAACCATCCCCAGCACTGCCAGGGCCAGCCCTGCCCTGGGCACTTCCAGCCCTTTCCATGCAGCAATTTCCCCAAATCCACCCTGCCCTCCCCTGGCCCAGCCTGAGGCTGTTCCCTCTCCTCCTGTCCCTGTTCCCTGCCAGCAGAGCCTGACCCCCCCCGGCTGCCCCCTCCTGTCAGGGACTTGTGCAGAGCCACAAGGTCCCCCCGGAGCCTCCTTTGCTCCAGGCTGAGCTCCTTTCCCAGCTCCCTCAGGAATTCTCCAGCTCCTTTCCCAGCTCCCTCAGGAATTCTCCAGCCCCTTCCCAGCTCCCTCAGCCACTCCTGGGGCTCCAGAGCCTTCCCCAGGGCCTTGAGGGCTCACAGGGGGTGATGAAAATTTGGGAAAGGAAGCAATGAGTGAATGAATGCCATCCCAGCCCATCCATGGCAGGGACAGCTCCACTGTCCCAGGTGCTCCAAGCCCCAATGTCCAGCCTGGCCTTGGGCACTGCCAGGGATGGACAATCTGAGTGCCCAGGCTGAGGGATGAGATGAAACTGAGTTTATTTGACTCAAAATAAGACCCCAAATTAGTGAGTGTATATGAAGAAAAGTTGCTTCCCTTTTGTGAAGCAAAGTGCAAATATCCCTGCAGGACTGTGGGGAGGGAAGGGCTCTCAGAGCTGCTCTCAGGGCATTGATGTGGCACTTTGGGGCAGCTCACTGAGGTGAAAAGAGAGTAATAATAATAATAAGTTCTGTTGGCACTGAGTGAGGGTGATCCTAAGGGAAAACCACACGGGCCCACCTAAGAGTGGAACCATAAGAATCCCATGGCTGTTAATTAACGGACATTGTTAATTCTGAAATTGTTCAGTACTTCTCTTCATTGAGATAGCAAGGTTATTTTTATCACAGGGTGCACGTGGATCTGGGCTGATGTTCTGTCCCAGCAGCCCTTTGCTTTTGTACTTTTAATTTCAAATAGAGCATAAAATCATCCCAGTCAGATCCAGGGACAGGAGTGCCCTGGAATTCTGAGCACTTTCTGGCGGGGACAGATTCTGATCTGCTGGCAGCAGCAGTCAGAATGCTTTCAACCCCAGTGAAGTGGGAAAGGATTTTCTGAGTTTATCAGATCCAGACTCGTGCCATTACTGAGGCTTTTCCATGAGGTGGAGCAGGTTTGTACTCCCAGAGGACTGGGGGGAGCAGGGAGCAGCAGCTCATGGATAACTTCCCTCTGTCCCTCGGAGAGCAAACCTGGCCCTGAGGAACCTTTATTTTCCATGGGGCTGGGAATGTGCAGAGCCTGAGGCAGGCACGGACCACAAGGTGTCACTGCCCCAAAGGGAAAGCCTGCAGCTGTGGGGGAATGTTCTGGAATCACTGCCTGCTCTGGGCTGGAAGGGACCCGAAAGACCTTTGAGATCAGACCCCTGAGGGACCTTCTAGAGCAGACCCCTTAGAGACTTTCTAGAACAGGCCCCT
Organism: Erpornis zantholeuca; assembly: GCA_013400515.1. Classification (NCBI taxonomy): domain Eukaryota; kingdom Metazoa; phylum Chordata; class Aves; order Passeriformes; family Timaliidae; genus Erpornis; species Erpornis zantholeuca. The sequence continues at coordinate 54,313 of VZTN01016872.1, forward strand.
TAGGGACCTTCTGGAGCAGACCCCTGAGGGACCTTCTAGGTCAGACCCCTTAGAGACCTTCTAGGTCAGACCCCTTCTGTGCCCCCTTCGGTGCCAGGGGTCCCAGGCTGAGTGTTCTGTGTCAGCTCTGCTTTGTTCTGTTCTTTAACCCCCACCAAAGTTGTTCTCGGCTCAGCTGGGAGGAGTTTGCCAAGGACTTGTGCAGGTTTCCCCTGCTCCCCTCATCCCTCCCTGCCTGATTTATGGCAGTGTTTATGGTGGAGAGCATGTTCTGTACCTTCCACTCCCCTCGTGGCTCTTCCCTGGAGCTCTGCTGCCTCTCCCGAGTCCTTCCTGGGGGGCACACGTGGCTCCCAGAGCAGGGGAGGGTGGCAGGGCCCTGCTGAAGGGAACAATTTCAGTCCCTTCAAGGATCACCTCTGGCCTGTTCTGCCCATTCCCCAGCCAGCACGGGGATGTCCTGGTGACCACAGTGAGCAGCTACTGTCCTGGAAGGTGTAAATTCCCATTCTGTGGTGTTCCATTGCCCCTTGGTGGCCAGGCTGGACAGGGCTGGGAGCTCCCTGGGACAGTGGGAGCTGTCCCTGCCCGGCAGGGGTGGCACTGGGTGGGATTTAGGGTCCCTTCCCACCCCACCCACTCCGAGATCCTATAACAATCTGTTAACTTATGCTCTGCATTTTGAATTTTCAAAGCACTAAACCTCACCTGTCTGCCTTTGTTTTCCTCCCAGAAAATCACCAACCGTGTCCTGGGGAAGAAGGTGTCCTGGAGCTGATGGGATGGCGTCCAGGCAGGACGTGCTGGGACAGGGAGGGTGCAGTAAATGCTGCTGCAGCTCGAGTTTGTGCTACTGGGTCACTTTGTGTGCTAATTTATCCCACCCTGTGTAAGAATCAATGATCTGGGGGGAGTGTCAGGGTTTTAAATAAATAGCTGGGTTTTTATAGTGGTGTTGTGCACTTGCAGAGGAAACAGAGTCTGGAAAAACTTGATTCATAATATATTTATAACTCCCTGGCTGGAATAGCAGTTTTATATATTTATTTTCAACGGGTTTTAGCGAGGATTTTTTTTTATTTTTTTAATCTCAGTGTAGAAAATTGACTCTCTGTGTTTTGTACTGAAATGGCCTTCAATAAAACACCTGTGTTGTAGTAACTGTGGCAGCTGTGTTGGGGCAGGGCCCAGGGGGGCTGAGCAGAGACAGCTCTGCTGATGCTGGGAGCTTCCAGGACCTTCCTGGGAGAATCCCCTTGCTCAGGGAGGTGCTTGTGTCCTGCCAGGGCCCCTGGAGCAGCATCCCTGGGACAGGGCAGAGGGGAGATGTGCTTCACAAAAGGCTGGAGTCTCAGTTTCATCCAATCATCACTGAGCAGTTCATAGGATGGATAAACAGGAAAAGACATCTGAGCAAAACAGAGTGGGTGTGAGCTGTGGTTTCCGATTTTCTCTGCTTACAGATGTTTGCAGCATCAGGGACAGCTGGGAGGGAACACCCAGGGCTGGGAGGGCTGGGTACCACTGGGGATGGAAGGTTCTGGAGAGACCCTCCAGGGCCTGAAGGGGCTCCAGGAGAGCTGGAGAGGGACTGGGGCCAAGGCATGGAGGGACAGGAGGCAGGGAATGGCTTCCCAGTGGGAAAGGGGAGCTTGGGCTGGGATGTTGGGAAGGAATTGCTGGGGCTGGGAGGGTGGGGAGGGGCTGGGCTGGAATTGCCAGAGCAGCTGTGGCTGTCCCTGGATCCCTGGGAATGTCCAAGGCCAGGTTGGACATTGGGGCTGGGATCCATCTGGGACAGTGGGAGCTGTCCCTGCCCATGGCAGGGGTGGGAATGGGATGGGATTTGAGGTCCCTTCCCACCCAAAGCGTTCCAGGATTCCATGATCTGCTCTGGTCTCAGAAATGGAAGCTGAAGTGCAGATTACAAATCCCACAGCATCCATGGCTGGGATAAATGGGAGGAGTTTGTCTCCTCAGACCTTGCCATTCCCAAATCCTGACTGTGCCTGTTTATCACAGAATCAGCCTGGCTTGGGTGGGACAGGGCCTTGGAGCCCACCCAGGGCCTCCCCCTGCCCTGCCCAGCCTGGCCTTGGACGTGGGATTTGCTGCCTCCACTGCCTTGGAGTGGAAGTTGCTGCTTTGCCTGTGGAATTCTGTTCTGGGGCTGGAAATGAGCTCTGTGTGCTCCTGAAGGGAAAGGTGCTGGAACTGCTGGGGCTGAGCTCCGATGGATTCCATGAGACACTCAGGGATAGATTTGTTCCCTGGGACAAGGGACTGGGGGTGTTGGAGCCCTGAGGAGATCCTGCCTCACTTAGAGCTCATTCAAGGCCACTCAGCTGCTTATCTGTGCTTTTGAGCTTTCAGTGCTGGGGAATGAAGGGAGCCTGGGGGCCTTGCTGTTCCCAAATCCCTCTGAGATCGAGCCCAGTGCTCCCCCAGCTCTGCCAGGGCCACCTCTGCCCCGTGTCCCCAAGTGCCACATCCACAGGGCTTTAAATCCCTGCAGGGATGGGGACTCCAGGGCTGGACAAACCTTTAGGGGAGGAAGTTTCCCCCCAGAATGGGTGGTGGGGGTGTTCCCATCCATCCTTCCCTGCTTTCTCCATGGGGGATGCTCCCAAACTGACCCCCCTGTGTTCCAGGGCTGTTCCCTGCCCTCAGGTGGGTGAAGCTCCCGTGGATGCAGAGCATGCAGTGTCTGTGGTTTGGAGGAGGAGGCTGTTGACGTTGGCAGTCACTGCTTCCAGCACTCCAAGCTGCTGTCCAGGCACTCAGGGAGTGGTGCTTGTCTTGTGCTGCTTCCAGGGGGGAATCATCCCTGCGAAACCTGCTCCACACAGAGACTTTTAGGGTAAATTCTGCAGAGCTCTGGCAGTGGAATTAGGGCAGGACTGGGTTTTTTGAATGCTGTCGGAGCAGATTTGTGCTTTCAGTTCTCCAGAATTGTCCAGCACCACCCCCCAGGGATGGCTGTGCAGGACAGATGTGTGCCCACAGCCTGACCTGGAGCTGGGAAACCTCATGGATGAGATGGACAAGGGAAAGAAATGGAAAAGAGGTGTGAAAACCCCCCTTTGCCTTGAAATGTGCTTTATGTTAAAATAAAAGGCTTTTTTTCCCCTTCAGAAGCCACTTCCATTTCCTCCTTTGTGACCATTTCCCCTCATTCTTCCTTTGTGCTGTGAATTGCATCCCGAGGGAATCAATCCTGATCCTTCTCTGTCAGGGGCAGCCCCCGGGGTGGATTTGGGTCCTTGCTGTGGACAGCCCCTCTCCAGCAGGTTTGGGTGGTTTTGGCGTCCTTGGTGTGGGGTTTTTGGGGTCCTTGCTGTGGACAGCCCCTCTCTCTCAGGGCTGATGGGGCTCGGGTGGTGTCTGGGACTGCCCTCATTGCTGGCATTGGGAAGCTTTCCATGGAAATACATCACAGCCATGATGTGAAAGCACAGCTCAGGTGCCCAATTTCCTTGGAAAAGGGAGTTCCCCAGAGCCTTCAGTCACTGTCTGTCCCTCTGGCGTGGGTGGCTGCTGGGGACCCTGCCCAGGATTTCTGTGGCTCCATTTCTTTGGTCACTGAGAGCACAACGGGAAGACTTTGGAGAGGAGGAGAGGAAGGATTTGCCCTGTGCCAAAGCACGTAAGGAAACCACTTCCAGAATTCCAGAATGGCTTGGATTGCAGGGGACCTGAAAGACCATCCAGTGCCAACCCCTGCCCTGGCACCTGAAACGAGGTGGATTCTGGACTTGGTGTCAGACCTCCCCAAAATCCATCTCATCGTTTCCATGAGTGCATCCTGGATTATAATGCACTTTTCCTGAAACAATTCCCTGAAGAAGACATGACTTCCTGACTGGCTGTTCATCAGTGCAGATCCCACTTTGATGCAGTAAAGCAGATTTTAATGTATTGTTTCCTTTGTGCTGCCTTTATGAGCTGCACTTGGGGCCAGCTGAAGTCAGCGCTCGGCTGGGCCGGGGCAGGAATTCAGCCTGGGGCAGGAATTCAGCTGGAAATGGGAAAGGCCTGACTCTTTCACACGAGCAAGGTTTGAAAGTCAAGCTTTTATTAATATTTTTCTCCCTACATCAGCAGATAAAGTGAATTCTCCGGGCCAAATGGGACTCTGCGGGAGGGTGAGCGACCTCGGCGTGACAAATGGAAGCCACGCTGATTAATGCTCCTGGAAGGAGCTCAAATTCCAGGGGCATGAGGACACTCGTGAGTCTTCCTAGGGAAAAAGGGGATTTTTAATCCAATCCAGTTTTATTCGTGTACCCATGTGCTGCAGCCCTGTTGCTTCAGCAGAAGCTCCTTGAAACTCCAGAGTGCCAAGGAGATTCCAAGTTGTTCTCCCTGAGCTGTGCTGCTCCCCCACCTGAGAGGGATTGGGAACATCCCATGAGTGCTCCTGGCTGGCTCCGGGCTCCGGCCAGGCCTCTGTGACTCCTGTGCTGAGCAGGCAGCCCTGACCTTCCTGCAGACAGGGAATGGCCCTGGGACTGCCTGGCTGGGCAGGGAGGAGGGGACAGGGCTGAGGAGTGGAGTTCCTGTGACATCAGTGAGGCTGTCATGGCATGGGAGTGATGGCAGCGATGTGACATCGGCCCTGGGCAGACTGCACCAGGCTCTGCCAGGGCACGAGTGGGAATGGGCAGCATGGAGGTGTTTGACTGGAGCAGTGTCCAGGGAGGGGAACGGAGCGGGGAAGGGGCGGGAGAATTCCTGAGGGAGCTGGGAAGGGGCTGGAGAATTCCTGAGGGAGCTGGGAAGGGGCTGGAGAATTCCTGAGGGAGCTGGGAAAGGAGCTCAGCCTGGAGCAAAGGAGGCTCCGGGGGGACCTTGTGGCTCTGCACAAGTCCCTGACAGGAGGGGGCAGCCGGGGGGGGTCAGGCTCTGCTGGCAGGGAACAGGGACAGGAGGAGAGGGAACAGCCTCAGGCTGGGCCAGGGGAGGCTCAGGGTGGGCAGCAGCAGGAATTTCCCCATGGAAGGGGAGCTCAGGCCTTGGAACTGCCCAGGGAGGGTTGGAGTCCCCATCCCTGGAGGTGTCCCAGGAAGGGCTGGAGGTGGCACTCAGAGCTCTGGGCTGGGGACAAGGAGGGGATCAGGCACAGCTTGGGCTCTGTGATCCTGGAGATCTTTCCCAACCCCAGTGATTCCATGATTCTGTGACTGTCACACCTCGGGTGTCCTTCGCAGCAGGGCCTGTGCCAGGGTAAGGGCAATGGAGTTTGAGCTGGTGAAGCCCCGAGCTGGGGCTGCCCAGGGTCACCCTGCCGTGCTCCTGTGTCCGTGTGCCACCTCTCTGCTCCTGGTGTGCCCGGGACAGGGAGTGCCCGGGGGCTGGGAACCCCTGCACAGCCCCGGGGCCTCTCCCTGGCTGTGGCTCCAGGGCTCGGGGTGAGCCCAGCCCCGCTCCCCTCGCAGGCCCGGCCTGGGGCTCAGCTGCCAGCCCCTGCAGGGTGCCAGGGACGGCGCCTGTTCCTGCCCACAAAAAGGCCTTTTGTAGGCCCTGCTCAGCCTCCAGCTGCTCCCAGGGCAGCGCCGGGGGCTTCCTGTTCCACAGCCCTGCTCACGTTCCCGGTGGGAAGCGTTTCTGCCTGCCTGGGGAGGAGGGGAATGAGGAGAAAGGTCCCATTCCATGGGGGAACAGCGAGGCCACGCTCTGTGGGGACACCAGGGCTCATCCCCTGCCCAGGGCTCCCTGTGGCCCCCCCTTCCTGCTCCATCCCGGCCCCCAGCCGCCTTTCCTTGGAAAGCCCTTCCCAGGCTCTGCTGTCCCTCTGGCCCCTGATGGCTGCGAGCCCATCCTGCCCTGGAATCTCTCCCGGTTCTGTGCCAGGCTGCTCATTCCCAGCTGCTCCCCTGGGCCCCTGCTGTGCCCTCGGGTTCCCGCCACGCTTCCACGGGGATCCTCTCTGGAGGATTCGGGAGCGTTTGTCCTCTTGTGGAGCTGGCAGGACCTGCAGGGTGAGTTTCAGCTTCAGGGAGTCCCATGCTGTGGTGAGAGTGTGACCCAGAAAGGGCAGAAGTTCACGGAATCCCATTCAGTTCCCACCCCTGCCATGGCAGGGACAGCTCTGGGTTCTGTCCCAGGCTGCTCCCAGCCCCAGTGTCCAGCCTGGCCTTGGGCACTGCCAGGGATCCAGGGGCAGCCACAGCTGCTCTGGGCACCTGTGCCAGGGCCTCACACCCTCCCAGGGAAGAACTTCTCCCTAAATGCTTCCTGAAGGTGCGTGGGGAGAGCTCAAGGTGATGGGAGGAGCTGCTGGATGCCCCTGACCCCCCTGGGAGATGCTGGAGAAGGCTTCACCTCCATCCAGATATTTGCATCTGCAGGGTGCACCCCAGGGCCCCGCAGTGGGAGCCCAAGGCGCTCGGTGCCAGCTGGGCTCTGACTCTCCTGTGCCCTTTTGATTCACCTTTAGTGCCAGGAAAGCCCAGAAACGTCCCCTGCACCTTCCTGTTCCCAAATGTCACCCTGGGCCACAGGTCCCCGAGCACTCTGGGCAGGGGGGGCTGGAAGCTGTCCCCATTTCCAGCCTAAAACCATTTGCAAAGCTTTAATTACTACTGTTAATCAATATTACTATTGGGATTTTAATAACTATTGATGGATCCTTGCCCTGACCGTGGGAGGGAGAGTTGGGTGACCCAAGGGGCTGGGAGTGTGTGCAGGGAGGGAAGTGAGCACTCCCTCATCCCCACCCTCGCTGTTCCTGCACTGATGGGTTTGGGTTTGTGATGTCCATAAAATCCATCCCTGGCAGTGCCCAGGGCCAGGCTGGACACTGGGGCTGGGAGCAGCCTGGGACAGAACCCAGAGCTGTCCCTGCCATGGCAGAGGTGGAATGAGCTGAGCTTTAAGGTCCCTCCAACCCAAACCATTCTGGGATTCTACAATTAATTGCATTAGAAACTAATATTATATAATATTTTATAAGTACTGATGTTAGTAATGTGATTAATATTAATAATAACAACAACTGTGGAGCAGACTGAGGGTCACAGAGGTGTCTCTGCTGGGATTTGTGGAGTTATTTTATTGCTTTAAGCATTTTTCCCTCTCTCCTTGTGCAGGCAGCCCATGGGGACACCCCTGGGTTTACTGCAGCAGGAGGGGGGAGCAATGGGGATGGAGGGAGGGAGGGAGGGAGGGAGGGACACAGGGATGGATGGATGGATGGATGGATGGATGGATGGATGGATGGATGGATG
>VZTN01016873.1:0-81549 GCA_013400515.1 Erpornis zantholeuca
GCCGCCATTTCCCGCCTCAGGCTGCGCGGGAAAAAATAAATCAGGGAGTCGGAGTTGTTTAGGTGGGAAAAGAGCTCTGGGATCAGCGAGTTCAACCTATGGCCCAGCTGTGAGAACTCACCCTGCTGAGTTGCCACATGCGGGCTTTCCTTAAATGCCTCCAGGGACGGTGATTCCACCACCTCACTGGGACATCCTGTTTCTAATGTCTAATCAACTTTTCTGTGAAGGAATTCTTCCTAATGTTCAACCTCAACCTCCCCGGCACAATGCGAGGCTGTTTTCTCTCATCCTGTCCCTTGTTCCCTGGGAGCAGAGCCTGACCCCCCCCGGCTGCCCCCTCCTGTCAGGGAGTTGTGCAGAGCCACAAGGTCCCCCCTGAGCCTCCTTTTCTCCAGGCTGAGCTCCTTTCCCAGCTCCCTCAGCCACTCCTGCGGCTCCACAGCCTTCCCCAGCTCTGTTCCCTTCTCTGAACCTGAATGTTAATGAGTTCATTAACAGGTATAAACCATCTGATTAGAAGACGTGAGGAGCGAAGTATTTTTACAGGTGACTGTAAGGTGTCTTTTTTCAGAAGCGAGTGTGCAGCTCCAATCACAGGATCACTCAGGTTGGAAGGCACCACAGTGGCTCATCTGGTCTCACATCCCTGCTCCAGCAGAGGAGGAGCCCAGCAGGGCCATCCCAGAGAACACGGCACAGGATCGTGTCCAGATGGTTCTGGAATATTCCCAGGGAGGAGACTCCACACTCTCTCTGGGCAATCTCTTCAGGGCTTGGTCACTGCCCAGGGAAGAAGTTCTTCCTCGTGGTCAGGTGGAGCTACCTGGGATCAGTTTGTTCTGGTTCCTCCTGTCCCATTGCCCAGTCCCTGCTCTGAGCCCTCCCTGCAGACGCTGACAGGCATTGGTGAGGTCCCCTCTCAGTGTGAGCCTGAACAGCCCCAGTTCCCTCTGCTTTTCCTCATAAGAGAGATGCTCCAATCCCTAAATCTCCTTTGTAGCCTCTGCTGGACCCACTCCAGGAGCACCATGTCCCTCCTGTACTTCGGAGGTACCGATGGCAGGCTTGGCTGTTTCTCTCAGAGCAAATACCCTCTTTTTTTTCCTAAAATGCATGTCTGGCTCTCCAGGAATTCCCAGTGCTGCTGTTTGCTGGTGCATGAGGATGTAAACTGTGGTGTACCTGTCCTGCTCCCACCCTCCTCGGTACCTGCCATTAGCTAGGGCCTTGGAGCCGATGGTGGGGAAGGTACATGGGGAAACCCACCCCAAATGATGGCTCTTCTGTGGGGCTGCCAGGGTGTAAAACCAAGAGAAAACCTTTAAAAAAGCATGGTGGTGTATTTAACATAAATGAAGAATTGTAACCTCCTTTGTTTCCTAGGGAAAAAAAAATCTAATGCATGTTCAAGCCTCTGTTGTAACCTTGCTACACTAAGGACAGATATAATTTTAGATTTAATTAAATAAATGGGGGAAATCCTTCTGTAGCTGGCATAGACCCAGGCAAAATGAGTTTTAGTAATGTTGGTTACAATTATCATCTTTTTGCGCTAAAAGACGAACCTACTGACCATTTGCATTTAAAAAATGTTTATAAATTTATCTCTGAACAGTTTTATTTAACTGTAACAAAACCATGGCATTGACTCCCCATCCCTAGAAGTGTCCAAGGTCAGGTTGGATGGGGCTTGGCATAACCTGGGATAGTGGAACGTGTCACTGCCTGTGGCAGGGGGTTTGAACTAGGTGATATTTAAGGTCCCTTCCAACCCAAGCCATTCTGGGATTCTCTGATCCATTTCAGCTGCCAAGCCGGGTTGCAGAAATGACCATCGTGTTTAATTCCAGCAATTTAAGCAGCTGCTTTTGATGCAGCTCTTTCTCTCTGTGAAAAAGGCCATGGGCCCAGCTTCGAGGAATTTCTGCTCTGCAGCAGTGCCACATCCAGTTTCTGGAGAAAATGACTTAACAGCTCGGGGGCCTTGTTTCATTCCTGCAGTCAACAGATTTAAACATTTTTCTGTGAGTCTTCAAATCACTGCGCTTTTTTTCCAACGTAGAAAAAGTCATTCCAAATCTACCTGTGCTTTCTGTCTCCAAAACTAACACTCCCTAAAGAGCAGTACAGGCAGAGATACCTGTATTGCAGGTTTCTGGGACTCGTATTTTAGGTTTTCCCGTCCTACTCTTATGACAAACACTTGCACGGGGAGTGAGCGCGATGCCACTGCTTGCATTGCATCCAACTGTGCAAGTTCCAACCTGCTCCTTGGCTTTGGCTTCTCCAGACAAGAGTCTCGCAGTTACACACAGTCCCTCGCAGGCTGGATCGGGCACAGACGAACAGGAGTTGGTACATGTTGGCTGGGGGGAATTAGCCCGCTGCCCGTGAAGGCTGGGAGCTGCTGCTCCTGAGCTGTTATGCAGCTTTATCACAGCACTGGTTATGTTGTAACCCAGCGAGTGCTTGATCTTTTACCCGCCCAGGCACTGGAGGCATTTTTAATTATCTGAGGGTTAATTTGCATAGGAGCTTTTGCTGAAACAATAAATTCATACCTCTGTTATTATCTGCTATGAGTTTCTGTATCAATATTTATATTTGGGGAAAACCAAAGAAGCTTCCTGCTACCATTAAGACAAAAGAATTGCTTCAGAGCGAGTTCAGGAGTCATCCAGCACTTAAGAACACCTTCCACTTCTTTGCAGGGAAAGGGAAATTGTAATGTCTGGTGGCAGAACATGTGTTCCAATGCCTCTTTCCTATGCAGGGATGAAGAGACAGAAACGTCTTGTCTGATGAAAAGCGCGTTTCGCAAGGCTTGACAAATACAATGTTCACCTCGAGCCGCTGTGGTAGGTATGATTTTAATGCTGGTAAGATTGTTTCTGCAAATCATGTCGTAAAACTCCAGTCAAACAGCTGGCTGTGTGTTCATCTGAGTCGGGAATTCGGTATTTGCTTCAGTTTACAGGGGGAACTGCTGTTTGTGGTGATACATAAGGGGGAAGGAAGGTGAGAGGGTGTGCCAGGAGGGGCTGTCTCTCCCTACTTTTGTCCCTTTGCTGCTGCCACGCAGCTCCCCCACCCCTCCAGCCTAAGGTGGAGAGCAAAAAAACCGGATACAGAGGAGCTGTAGAAAGCCCACGCTCTTGCAGGGCAGCGGGAAACAGAATGGAAGCTGAGGAAGCGCAGCTGTTCTTGTCCTGGCAGCACTGCTGTAACCTCGAGAAAGGTCCCTTCCCCTGGGCATGGGATCAGCCTCTCCCACCGCCACCACTCCCATTCCTGTGCCAGTAATGAGATCGATGTTACAGAATCAAGAGCAATCCGTGTTGTATCCTTTGTGTTTTTACTTTAGGAACACTCTGAAGTGTGTACAGTATCTTCTATCTGTGTTTCTTTGTATGCTACATGAGCTAAATCCTAAATAATCCCGTGGAGCAAGGGAATGGTTTCATCTCCCTGTCACAGATCCGAGGTGGAGGTACAGGCAATACTTAGCAAGGAATTGCAGCACCAGCTAATAGGAGGTCCAGGTTTTCATCATGACTTCTGACATTTGTCCTTGCTACTAAAATGTGTCCCTCTCTCAATGCCACAGGATGTTTTATAATAGTGTGTGTGTGGGGTGGGGGAAATGTTTTTAGCAGAACTGTTCTACATTAAAAGGAAGCATTTATTTTCATTGGTATCAGCTCTGTGAAGTCTTGACCCTGGGCCCACAATGGGAGTTTTATCCTTGACTTTAATGGGAGAACAATCAAGGTCTCGTAATATTACATCCTAAAGAAAGGAAAATACTGCAGTTTGTATCAATAAGATAAATGTCTCATAGTTAGTGTAAGCGGCTATATTCCTGCAATAAATGGTTTATTAGATTGATTAAGTGTCTTAACTTCATCTCAGCTATTAATCACTTTTGGCAGCTGTTTACTGCTTTGTATACTTTGAAGTAATGGGCATTATTCCTTAATTATCTCACTGCAGTTCAGTCATTGTTTCCTAAATAGTGCCATTAGAATGGTAAATTGCAACAGTAAAACAGTGTCAATAGGAAGTTATGAAGTTCCCATTTTAAGATGCATTCATAAAGTTAACTCAATCTACTCAAAATGTGGCTGCGATTTCCACACAGTGACCTATTTGCTATGACAGAAGAGATTCTGATGAGAAAACAGTCGAGCATTAAGTGTGCTGGGACTCTGCTTTTACCCAAGTACAGCACAGTGTACTCCCTGTTGGAACATATGTGCATATCAGAATTTATTAAACTAGTGCTTTTTTGATCACTTTTGGTTTCACTGAGTGCTGTGAATTCCAAGGATTTTGTGCCTTTGAATACAATGTATTTATTCCTCTGGGAAAAAAAAAAAGAAAAGAAAAAAAAAGAAGAGAAAACTCCAAGCAGTGCTATCGTTTAGATGTTACTATTGTCATTCCACATAAGAGAGAACCAAATCAATCAGAAGAAAATGGGTGCTTTTAGTTTTATCTCCAGATCTGGCAGCAAGTCATAACGTAGCAGTTGTACAACAATTTCCATTCTGAGTCCCTTTTTCAGTCAACTGTAACTGTCCTGAACTTTAACATTATGAGTTGTCTGTTTCAGGCTGAGTTGTTTGGGTGGAATCAGTATTACTGTCAATCTGAGAGTCATGAAACTGGCTTTCAAGTACTGCAACAGAAATTGTCTTTCTTCCTCCTCCCCAATAAAGGTTTTTGAGGAAAAAGTAATGTTGCAAATTGTGAGTTCTTGTGGGGTTTTTATTCTCCTGGGATTTTTACTGTGCACAGGGTAGAAAATGTAAGTCATTACCTCGGGCTAAATTAGTGCTGAAGACAAGGTGAATGGGTTTTTTACTAACGTTAACAATTTATGTTTAATACCAAATTTCTGTACACTCCTAATCCAGAAACTTTGATTAAGGAGCCCAGCTAAGATGAAGCCTGATTGTACCAGATGTCAGACACCCACAGAAGAAACAATGCCTGAAAAGTGTTCAACCCAGAGGAAAGCAAACATATAATTAAAATGCCTGGCCGTAATTTTGGTTCTGGGTTGTTCAATGTAGCTGCTGACCCACTGCTGGAAGGCTCTGAGGGCTCATCACCAGGTGACCTACAAGTGACATATCCAGTTCTACCTAACTGCAAATGCTACACCTTTGCAAGGCAGCCTGCTCTTTCTTTGTTTTTTTTCTTTAGAAAGCAGCCAGTCATGCTCCAGCCTTGTCAAAGGCTGGTGAAGTCTCCCATTCATGTGTTTGTTGCATCTTCTGCTTCATCTGGTGAAGTTTCAAGAGTCTGCTGCTGCCCTAAGGTGCTCCTCAACCTCTTTGAGCTGGAGAGCAGCTGCCACCAGAAATCAGCTGGTGGAGACATTTGTAACAAAGCTTCCTCTCAGTCAAACCCATGTGACTGAAGGCAACAGGTTAAATTCCTTAGCTCAAATAATTTGTCTTAGACCAGATCAGGATTTACTCTGAATCTTTCAAACTCCAGAAGCAATAGCAGAGGGCCAAACCTCAACCATTTAGGAGGCAACAGCAACTTCAAGTAGTGCAACTGCTTCTTTATCTGCAGCCTTAGACAATGTCCATGCTACAGAGAGGTGGTGGATGCCCCATCCCTGGAAACATTCAAGGTCAGGTTGGATGGAGCTCTGAACAACCTGATCTGGTTGAAGATGTCCCTGCCCACGGCAGGTGGGTTGGACTAGGTGACTTTTAAAGGTCTCCTCCAGCCTGAACCATTCCATGATTCTACAACCTTTTGATGTTGGTGAGAGATGAGAGGTGGGACATGTCAACAGTAGCAAGGCTTCACTTTTGATTGTTCTGCTGTTTCACTTGAGCACAAGAGTGGAACAGGATAAGAGTTGGATTCGCCCTTATCTGGTTACCCATTGTGAGCTCTGTTCTCCAGTATCCTGCTGCAACATTCCTGCCAATTTGGCTGTAGAGGCTTGGTTTCCATTTCAGTTTCACTGGTTGTCAGAGAGTTTATCTGTGAAACAGATACAACAACAGCTAATCTCGTGTTATGGTTCCGTGGCTCTTTATAACTCCTATTAATAGCAACCGTGGAAAGCCTGAGAGTAGATTTTATAGGGCACTGGGGTAACCAGTTACTGCACATTCCCCTGAGGCTACACAGCATCAAGTGTAGCAGCTTGTCCTTTCCAGACTAGGTCATGATCATCTTAACTCTGGCATTCCCTATCTTTTGGGGATTTGACTTCGTGCATGCTCTTGGTAATTCTTTCTGAGACGTGATTTGGAAGCAATTGATTTTGCTCTATGATTTATACTTACAAAGATTCCAACTGATCTGCAAGAGGCTCCATAACTAAGCTCTACTTTGTGCACCAGCTCCAGTGAGGATTTCACAGCACTTAAAAGGGATTGGCTGGACTTTCACTGGAGGGAAATAGGATGGGTCCATGATGTTTTCATAACTCTTAGAGGGTCGTATTTTTAAAATACTTCAAAATGTTCAGATTCCTCTTTACAAATGTTGATATCCATTCTCAGAAATGTATGTTTTATCCCCCAAATGTGGGAAATGTTAGTATAATACCTGATTCAGTGAGGCACTGACCATTGTCACACATAAAACAGGACAACAAACACCTTTTTACTGATAGGTACATGATGGGGTTGCTGAGTTAATAAGAGCAGTGGTTGATACATGCCATGTTAGTGACACAGTTGTGGTTTCCCATGAGGTGCAGTAAACATGGGAAGGTATTTGTCTGCCAGTTCTGGGGGAACCAGCTGATGAGCTGTGAGAAAGTCCTGGCTTTGTGGAGGATGAAACGGGATAAAAAAGTCATGACAAAGGCCTGAAACAGCCCTCAGCAAGGACTTCAGGTCATCTTGGCACATGGGAGCAGTAATTTATTCAGGAGTCACTGCTGAAAACATTAGTGCAAGCTATGGAATAAAGCAATAGTATGAATGAAGGCAGTAGAATGTGGCCTAATTGAGCAACAGAAAAGGAGGAGTGAGGAACAAGAAAGGTCTTGTAAGTGCAGTGTCCTGTCATCTGAGTCAACTGATAGCCATGGTAAGTAGCCATCTAATTTATTTTTTAAAGGACTCCTCACAGGAAAAACCTGCTGACTGTTGGAAAAATAAAGTCAAAACAATTAAGAATTGCAATGAGAAATTCTAGTCACTGCCTAATTCTGTGCCTTTCATTTCAAATTGCATAAATGGTAACTTGGGTTTTGGCCTCGTGCCTAGAGAAGCACCTGAGAACACATCATTGCATCATCATCGAGAGTCTATTGGCCTTTTTTAATTATGGGCTGGCTGTGGAAAGTGAAGTGGCTTGGTTGGTTAAGGCTGATACTAGACCCTGCTAGCAGTGAGTGACTACCACAAAAAATGCTGGCATGGAAACCACAAGCACTCTTTGAAGCCTTTGGATTTGTGATGCTTCCACTCAGACCATTTGTGTGATTGAAATTTCATTCACGTGGCTGCTAGTGGAACCTGAGAGTGTCAGGAATGTGAAAGAGCGTTTTTCATGGTTTGATGTGGTCTATGTGGCTGGAAGTAGAGAAATCAGAGTCAAAGTGAGGAGGTTTGAGTGAAGGAAAGAGGACAGATTAATGAAAGGCATCTGTGAATTCTGTACACAAGCTATGATGGGAAAGTATAGATGGAGGAAATGGTAAGGCAGAGGAAAGGCAAATGGACCACAGAAGGAGCAGGAAATAGGAAATCCTTGAAGAAAAGCTCCTAACAGCTCTTGACATTTCAATCCTAGTGTCCTTCCCCTCAGAATCTCAAATGTGGGGTGGCCTTCAGCACCTGGTTGATGGAGAGCTGCAAAGAAACCTGGTGGGCTTTGTTGGGAAAAGGAGCTTTAGATATTGGAAAAGCAGAGATGATGTAAAGGAGTTCTGTGTCTGTGCTTGGGAATAGTATTTTTGTCTTCTCCACTTGTCTCTTTTGCTGCCTGTGTAATAAAAAGGAGTCCAGTTCCGAATATGCCAGGAGCTCCATATAATTTTGCTTTCCTGAATATGTAAAGCAACACAGGTGCTGCTGCTTGACTGGTTTCTGGTGATTCCCAAAGCCAGAGGCACTGGCCACCCACCGATAGTTTGGAGTAATATCCTACACTTTTCACTGTAGAAAAAGGCCATGAAAAATGTTCCCTGATAAATATCTACAAATAACAGAAGTGTCTAAGCATCAGGAAGAAGCACTTATGTGGGACAACCAGGATGAAATTGAGCATAATAAAAATACTTAATTGTGAGATCAAGATAATTCAGTAATCTTGTCAAAACTAGTCTCATTGTGCTAAGTTCTGTACAAAAAGTAGTAGGAAGTGACCCACGGCATAAAGATCTAGAGTTTTAAGTGTCAAAGGAAATATAATTTCCTGTGGAAAACTGAAGCATAGAAAGAGTAACTCAACTGCAATTACACAGGCAATTTCTGGCAGGGCTGGGACTACCCGGGCTGCTCCCTCTCCTGTCTGAGGTTGAAGCTACCCTTTAGGAGCTTGAAAATCAATCTGGTAAAGGCACAGGAAAGGCTGTGGTGGGATAAGTTGTGTACTCCTCCTGGAAGACAGGCAGTGTCCATAGCTCCTGGTCCTGTCCCCCATCCATCAGGAAGAGATCCATCCCTGTGTGGATGAGTGGGAAGCCGAGCTCAGCGCTGTGAGCAGACACAAAGGGCTCACGGAGCGTGCACGATCGCCTCATGCAACCACAGAGCAATCGTTTGTTAAAAAGGTGCCAAGTGTGAAAACGTAACCAGTGCTGGGTCAGTGGGTCAGTGGGAAGCCTCCGCTTGTTTATTTTTGGATTCGCCATCCCAGCAGGATCCTGCTGAAGTGAGATTCTCACAGAAGCCATTCCCAACCTAAAGCCTGTCCCAAGCTTTGTGAGTACCGTGGCTGTCATGCACAGCAAAGACATTGCTGGAGTGGAAGCAAAGAGGTTCAGCGCTCTCAGATGAAGACGTGTGGGCAGCAGGTCTGCCACGGCAACAGGGTGTTGAGTGCTCCAGAGGCTGATATGCCCTGTTAATTCACTTAATTGCTTCTTCAGCTTGGTTGAGAGATCAGCCTGTGAAGTACAAATATCTCAAGCCAGACAATTTTTTCCCTGTCCGCTGTGGGTAAAGCATTCTACACGTGGTTGTCTGTCAAGTGTTCAGCTGCAGCACCTGCATTTTGATGTTCCCAGATGATTTTCTTCGGGCTTCACTGAACAGCTATCCTACATTTCACTTTCCCTTGGGTCAGTAAACAAAATATTTTCCTTACATACTTGTGTTATGTTCAGTTGGGGATATATTTATGACTGGGTACGAGTCAAACTGGTATTTAGAGACTCTGATAAAGCTGGAAAACCGAATGGCAGTGTTGGTCCAAGCATCCTTTGTAATGCTTTGCCCCTGGCCAGTCATCCCACAGCTCCATGCAGCTGGAACATTCTCCATCCCATCTGCATGCAGGGGAGACTTTGAACAGCCAGAATTTTCCCCTTGGCTGAGGGCCCTGTGCAAGATCCCAGCGCTGTTTAAGTTCTTTATGCATTAGCTTTTACCAGAATAGTTAAATAATTAAGACAGTCCACCGGCCAATATACTGATAAATGAATTACTTGGGCTTCCATTGGCTGCTGTTTATGTGACCATGTAGGTTGTTGTTTGCGAGTATTTAAACAGCTCCAGCTGCAAGTGGAACTGGTGGAGTGGTGGAAGGATGGTACTTCTTGGGAGAGTTGGGTTTTGACCTAGCAGGCAACCCCCAGCTCCCTCCCTGAGGAGGGATTTGTGGCTCAGGGGTTGGGTTGTATTTGCAGAGTGCCCAGGCCTGAGACAAAACCAACAAGCATCTCTAGGACACCTGCTTGACCTGTACTGCTTTGATTTAAGGAAATTAAACTCTACGCCATAGAGAAAGAGCTGAAATCCTGCTGCTTTTGGGAATGTTATTTCAATGTACTCGTTCAGTGAGTTGGCCTGGTAGTTTACAATTCAGAAACCCCGGAGCATTTGTGAATTGTGAGGGAAGTACACTATTCATTATCTGCTGTCAGGCATTCATCATGCCAGCGTAAGCTTCAATCCTCTCATCAGGATGCAGAACATTACTTATGACCAGTCACAGGCCATGAATAATGGCTTAACGAAATGAACAGTTCTCTAGCAATTCAGACCCAGGTTTGTTAATCAAAACTATTCAGATCCAGATTCTGGCACCCCCTCAAACACTCTGAATAACACCTACTCCCAGTGCACCCTCTTTGGTTTTAATTGCATTTATAGTTTAGCAAACTTTTTTTTTTATTTTCTTTTTAATCTGGCTGACCTCACCCAACAGGCTCACGGAAAAAGCTGAAGTTTGCCTGCACCAAAATAAGTAGTTCTTGTCTCATTTTGCATTAGTTCTTGCTGTAGAAAGCCACTTTGGCAGTGGTGACAAATCTGCATGTCTTTTCCAGACGGGATTTCCACGCTGGTCAGCAGCTAAGCACTGCCTAAAGTTAAGCACTGACTTAAACATATTTTTTATTCTTTATGTGGGAAAACTAAGTCGAGTGACATATTCTTTATGGGACTTCATGCACAGCAGTGAAATGTCATGACCATATTCATCCATGAGTGGGATTAGGCCTTGTCCTGGCTGGTGTTTCACACCAACAGCAGTTGTCTCCTGTATATTGCCAAACATACTTCAGGCTGCTGGAAAGTGGAATATAGCAGTGTATTTGCAACCCAGTCCCCAAGTATTCCTCTACAAATGTTCAAAGCAGCTGGTAGCTCAAACTCCCTTCCCCAGTCGTAGGAGGCTTCTTAATTTTTTTGGTATTCTGAATTGTGCCAAGGAAGCTGGTACTTCACTTCCAGAACCAGGGATTGAATAAGTTGGAACATTTTTTCACATGGGCAGATAGTGATGGGGCAAGGGGAAGTGGTTTTAAACTAAAAGAGAACAGCTTTAGATTAAATATTAGGAAGAAGTTCTTCCCTGTGAGAGTGGTGAGACCCTGGCAGAGGTTGCCCAGAGAAGTTGTGGACTCCCCATCCCAGGAAGTATTTGAGACCAGGCTGGACAGGACTTAGAGCAACTTGGTCTAGTAGAAGCTGTCCCTGCCCATGGGAGGGGGGTGGAATGAGATGATCTTTAAGATCCCTTCCCACCCAAACCATCCTATGATTCTAGAACTCTATGATTTCATCAATGGAGAGTTTTCTGGGCAGCTGATGTAAGGTAAAGCTCTGGAAATATTCAGCTGAGTCTTGTATCTCTGATAATCTGTTGGCATTGCAAATCACATCCTTGGCTGTCGCTCCACGTATCAGGTTAAGCCCCCCAGGAGTGGTTCCCCAGTGCTGTGTTGGAGTGTGGGACTACCAGCAGGTGTGGAGGTGTTAGGATGGGTCCAGGATCCTCAATACCATTCCTACTTCTGTAATATTCTTGGGATGAAACTCCCCACGAGACTGAGGGATGTAGTTACCAACTTCCATTGTGGTCAGGCTCCTCTATGTGTTTGAACAGAGCTCTTTATTTCATTTTACATATTAATTTCTGAAATGGTTTTCAGGGCATAATCTTCCATAACCAGTTCTTCTTCCTTGGGCTCATATTTTGGGAAACAGCCACAGCAGTTTCACCCCTGGAATGTATTTTCCCATATGATTAAACGTCAGTCCTTTTGTGTGGGTGAATCAGGGTTCAAAATGAGGAAGATAAAACCCTCTGGATCCATGTCAGAGGATCTCTCTATCAGCAATGTGTGGTGCAGCCGAGGCAGAGCTTGCTCTGGGTTTTTTTTCCACCAGATTGCATTTTGATGCACTAGCTGCAAGGAGTGGGAAGGGAAGGAGCAGGGAAAAGAGGGAGAAAAATGAAAAGGCTCATCCAGAGAAAAACCAGGAGTGCTTATCTCTCCCTCTCCCTCCTCTGCCTTGCATTCACTGCCGTCAGCTCTTCATCATCTCTTTCTGCCCTCAGGGGTATAAATGCAGGCATCTGTGGGGGAAAAACCCAAAACAGGGTTTCGTCTCTTCTTGGAAGTTTTTGGCAAATTTTAATTTTGGTCATTTCTTTTCTTCAGGCATTGTATGTTCTTTATTTGAGAAAACAGAGGGAAAATGCAACCCAAACAACATTTCAGCTTCCCCAGCAAAGTTTCTATTTTGATTTATTGAAAACTTGTCCAACCAGTTATTTATATTTTATCTGTGAAAGACTCAAAAAAATTTCATCCGAAACAGATATTTCCATGGAAACGTCCATCTTTGATGAGATGTCGTTCCTCAGATGTTTCAGCTGAAGGATTTTGTCAGTTCTGGCAGAAAAAAAAAAGAGTGGGGGACAGAACAAAGACCAAGCTCCCAGGAAAACATGCAATGCTTCAAGTTAATGGGCTAAAATGTCAGCTGGTAAACTGCCATGAAGCCAGAGAAGTCAACCAGTCGACCCGAGTCAATGGAGCTATGCTAATTTACACAGAGGATCTGGCCTTAGATTTTAATAGAACCAGCCTAGCAAGCTGTTTCTCCACTTACCCATCCTCCTCCCTTTTTAATAAGCTCTCAGTCATACTTGGCCTATCCTTTAATAATTCACCCTTCTCTCTCCACGATCCCTCTTCCCTCTCTGGAGATAATGGGATGGGATTTTCTGCTTGCCGCCCTCACAGAAATATCGTAGGCAGGTTAAACTCTGCACAGCTGGCTACTGCCTTCTAACATATCCCTCGTGCCTCTTCCTGGGCTCTGATATCCATCTTCTCTTTGGTCTTTACTTAGCCGGTGCCAAGTGACTTCAGTGCAATTTGCCATATATTTCGATGCAGAGCACTGTGCTGTAATCTATAGATCCCGGGATATTGAAGTATTAAGCTCGCAGAGCAATCAATTACTTTAATGGGAGTTGTGTGCGTCTGGCTGCAATTCTGGAAAACAGATCTATGAGATAGCTCCAGGACACAATCCAGCCTCTGGACCAAGAGGCTGCTCTACTTCAGAAGTTCGTCTAGCTCGGGGCCAAACACAATTGGCAGGAGGCGCATTATGGTTTTTTTGTTGTTCTGTGTAACTACAGTGAGAATGACCACGTGTAACTGCTCAGTCTGTGTAACATGTAGCTGTAGTAAGTAAATTCTTGACGATAAACAGTTATTGAGTTGCAAATTTTCTTACCCTCTTCCCTTAAATTTTTTAGAGACACACCAGACTACTTCTCTTAATCTAGTTCTAGTTTCTTAGTGATCATGTTCTTCCCTCTTGACTACTTTGGTTAAACGTAACAGAGAAATGTTTATGCGGAAACACTCCCTTGCAGACCTTAAAAGGCTTGTGCATCTTGGAAGATCCTCATTGAAAAAAGGAGTGACACTTGATTGTCTCCCATGGAAGTAAATAGTCCTGAGTCCCCATAGAATGTGAGCCCTCATTTCCAGTGAAGTATTTCAAATACTTCAGTAATTTGTACCTGCTCTTGTTCGCATGGAGGAGTGAAGATATCATGCAGAGTCTGAGATGTGTCCTGTGTTGATTTCTCAGACGCCCAGAGCATGGAGCAGACCTTTTGCACACCTTTTCCCAGAACAGATGAGATGCTGTTTGATTGCCCCAGGTACAGAGCTGGTAGCTGCATCTTCCAGAGAAATAAAAAATAATGTGTGAGAATGGTTCCCTTCCTGAAGCCCCGTGGACTTTGCATTGATTAAATCAACGTTTTGGAACAACAGAAGTGTGATTGATGTCATTTGAATTTCAGCTCAGCATCTTGATTGGCACTTTTGTGTAATGACTTTTCCTTATTTGTTGAATTTAATTGATGGTTGTTGCATTTATTTCTAAAGAACATTGCTTTCATTAAAAAAAATCTCTGCTCTACAGAAATTAATATTCCCCATCTATATGGCACAAAAGGGTGTGTGGTGAACATAGAGAATAATTAGTAGCTGTAGGAGGAGAACTCATGAGAAGATGATTATGAATATGTAATAGAGGAAATAGACTACAAGGAAATTAAACCAATAAATTTATGAGTGAATAATTGACCTCTGAGTAAATATGAGCATTCTCCCAACAGCCACTTGACGTGTTGTTAACCACTCAGTATTTCAGAACATTAACCACCCTTTTAACCAACCAGTTCTTTGCTGTTGGCAACGACTCACTCTCCAGAGTTGCCTTCCTGTCTTGCAGGGTGATTGCATGCTGTGTGCACGATGCCATAAACACATGTGGTGCCAAAGCTTTGGGGTAGGGGGAAGAAAGGTCATGAGCTGTTACATACATGTAAATCTACCCTTAGCCGAAGAAAATGTTTGCAGGGAATAATTAAATCTGCTACAGAATTATGAGGTTCAAAATGAGAGCAAAATTTTATCACTGCTACCGAATGAACTTTCCACCACGGGGACATCACCCCAAAGCTGAGATTTTCAGAACTGACGGTGAAGTTTCTAAAGTCAATTTTCAAAATTTTCAAAATTTCCATTTTCCCTTGGATGTGGTGACAAATTAGAAATTGTGACTTTAAAGAGAGTAGGCCAGAGATGTCATCTGGTTCCCAAGAAGGTCTTGGTGTCCTCCAAATGAGAGGCCTGACAGATGTGAGCAGATGCATTAGCCAGAAAAAGGGACCTGATAACGTTTGTATTTGAGAGGGAGTTCCCAAAAAACACAGAGCATCCATGAGTAAGGGCTAGGCCTTAAACCTGAATTGTCAAATGGAGCAAGTAGGGTCGGAACTCCCACAAGAAAGATTGGCTTCATATTTTGAGGATTCAGAAATCATAATGATTAAAGAAAAGATTGTAAAGTTTGTTCACTGAGAACCTTTTGTATTAGAATGGTCCCTGGGGAATGAGGTATAATGGATATATACTGAGGATAAAGGCTGTTTTCATTCCAGAGAGACAAGCTATTCTATCTGATTAGGGACCAAATAAATTGTGAAATTACTGCCAGTTTTACACCAAATAAATTGATAACAAAGATGTGGTATCAGTGGAGCTTTGTATTTCCTCCTCCTTCTCATTAGCTGGTTATTACATCAAACATTTTCTACATCCTAGAATAGAGGGCAAGTAGTTATCTAGAAAATGTAATGATCAACTACAATATGTGACTGATTGAATCAGGAGGGTAGTGTGAAAGATGAGGTTCACTTGCTGGCCTTGGCGTCTCTGTTTGGCAAAGAGAGATAAGAAGACAAAGCTCAGTTTTATCAGAAGTTAACAAATGACTAAGTAGATGAGAATCTCAAATCAGCTCTTTATTTTTTGTGATCCAAGTAATTAATGAACTATGTTTGGTTGTGGTAAAAGACCAAACATAATAAATTGGCTATCACCCCATTCATCTTTGCTGGAACGTGGAGGGGTGTTGGGAGGTGCTGTCTGGATCAGGGAAGAACCAGGCAGAGCCTTTGGCTTCGAAGAGAGCTGGGCACTGACTTCTTTCACCTCCTTGGAAAGTCCTCACCTCCAGAGCTGTTATCTACATACTCACAGTCCCAAGTCCCACCCTTGCTCGTCTTGCTGAAAGTCAACAAGTTTGGGGAGTTAAGTTTATGAGCCATAGGAAAGAAATCAGGAGCTTATCTCAACAGAAAGAGGTGGATGTGCTCCTCTTCAGCACAGCCTTCCTCTGTAGGAAACACTTCTGGGGAAAGGAGAGCACCTCATAAGATAAGAGTAAGTAATCCAGGAAAAAAAAAAAAAAGATACAATTTGGTTTGGTTTTTTTATACTAATGGGAAGGTTTTAAAGTATACATCTACAATAGTGAAACAGTTTTGAACACCTATAATTTGCCTTCTATTGTGAAGAAGGCAAATCCCTGGCACAATTTTTGGCCCAGGCTACCTAGAGCTGTCCCAAACAGTCTCCAGTTGGTGCTTCAAAGTTGACATGGATGAGGGATCTTTCCCCATAGGCAGTTTGGATGGAGTCACCCTTTTCTGGATGCTGGAGCACTTTGATAGTATGGGCACAGCTGGACTGTGGAAGTTGGCTTCTGAACCATAAAATGTCCCCTGGTAAAATTCAGTCCACTGCAAGAGGAAGCCAAAACATTGAGGGAAGATCCTTCCTCAGTTTCCTCTTCAGCTAAGAACAGCCAGGGTAAGTTGTAAGAGGGAGAAGGAAGAGGGGAGATTTCTTACACAAATCATCCACATTAAAAATGGCAAGACTGTTTGGGAGATCTGACACCGCTTGAGTTGAAGTTTAGTGCTTTCTGGAGCATTCTGGTTTTTTTAGAGTGTTTGTGGAAAATACAAGCCATGATGGGAGAGTTGGGATACAGGAACTGATGGTTTTTTATTTTATATTTTGAGCCTCTGTGGTTGTGCCCTGTTTCAAAACAAACAAACAGCAGCAAAAGCTTAAAGGTCAAGTTCAAGCTGGGGGCTAAGACTGAGATGCAGAGGGAGGGAGCAACAGTGCAGACTCCAAGAAAACATGCTTATGCACCCCTTCAGACAGGTAAACACATATTGGTCTGGCTAGATGAACAAGCTTTGTAGAGATGAGGACAGGGTCTTGCAGAACTGGAAAATCCAAGGCTGGATGAGTTTGATTCTGAAGCTCCTGAGAGGGCAAGGTGAACCTGGCTGTATGGGCAGGGAAGTTAGAAAGTAAGCAGGTACAGAAATCAAAAGATGCAAAGAGATCATCCATAGGAAGAGATTGGAAGAAGTACAGGTTTGCCTTGTTGAACAAAGATTAACAATTTCTAAGTTGTTAGATACCATCTTAAATGTTCTGCATCCTAAAGTGGTGTAAAACATAGTGGGCCCATTTCATTTTTACTGACACAAATGAGAAATAAACCTCTCCACTCACTTGAGCTTCAACTGCATGCAAGATCAAAATCAGAGCCAGAGGCATTTGGAGTCTGAAAGAAATGTTTTTGTTTTTGATGTCTATTTTTGCTGCCTCTATTTAGAGCAAACATAGCCAGGGCTGCAAGTGAATACAGTGTCTCTGAAGAGGTGAGTTATTCCCAGCCAATCTGTAGTGGCAGAATGTGGTACCTTATGGGCTTGAAATAGCCCATCCTCATTAACTACATGTTGGGCCAAACCCCATTAATTTCTACAGCCCCTCAGGGCTGAATTTAGCCCATTAGAACAAAGTGATAATATCATTGGAAGCTATTTTTGTGCCCTGCACTGCAAGTTGGGTACTATGATACAGCATAAACCAGCTAAAGCCAAGATGTTTAAGGCTTTGGGGCATTAAGCAGTTTCTTAGTATTTATCCATGCTTTTCTCAAGGGTTCCAAGCAGTACTAATTAGTGTACATAAATGATGGCTGAAATTCAGGGAGAATTTCAGCAGCAGGTGTGTTGGGGGCACTTGTGGTATCTTCAGAGTCAGGTCCTAAAGGGTTTTGAATTGGGCTGTGTGGTGTGGTGGGACATGGGGCAGGAGCTGGTGGGACTTTATGAGTGTTTGTGATTGTGGAAGTGCCAGTGAAATGGAGTGAAGCAAAACTAGGCAGCACTGCAGGCAAGATTCCTACTAAAGTCTCTATCCTGGACCATCTAGGGTTGTCAAGTTGTGTGTTGACCCACGCCTGTTTTAAACTAAACCCAGAGAGATTTAAATAATATGTTAGGAAGAAATTCTTCTCTCTGAGGGTGGTGAGGTACTGGCACAGAGAAGGGAATTCCCCATCCCAGGAAGTGTCCAAGGCCAGGTTGGATGGGGCTATGAGCAA
Source organism: Erpornis zantholeuca (assembly GCA_013400515.1). NCBI lineage: Eukaryota > Metazoa > Chordata > Aves > Passeriformes > Timaliidae > Erpornis > Erpornis zantholeuca. Next base: position 17,739 of record VZTN01016873.1, read on the forward strand.
TCTGGTCTAATGGAAATTGTTCCTTCCCATTGATGCCTTAAATGGCTCCCTAGAAACAGAGAGCAGACAGGAATAAAGGAATCAAGGAGGGATTGGTTGGAAAGGCCTTCAGAGGTACACTCTGGCCTCCAGAGGCTCCTGCCTCAGTGCATCCCAACATGGACAAGGACAGCTCCCGAGTTCTTCCCACTTGGATCTCAGCATCAATTCCCCAAGCAGAAGCCAGGCAAGGATGGAATTTGCCCAAGCTTGCCCCCCTGTCCCCAAGATTGTGGTTTGCAGTTGTTGGGCCTAGGAGGGTCTGGGTGTCCTTGGAGAGCTGGAGAGGCTTTGTTGTGTGTGTGTGAGCATGAGAGAACAGCACTGAACGAGCTCCAGGGAACTGCAGAGTGACACTAACGGTATGGTGTTTGAAAAATATAAAAATTAAAACCTAAGGCATCACCATGGCAGGGGGGTTGTAATGAGATAATCTTTAAGCTCCCTTCCAACCTGAACCATTCTGTGATTTGAAAACAGATGGCCAGACCCCTTCCCACAAGGGGCACTGGGCAGCTAGGAAGCAGTTGACAAACCTTCTGTGTGCTGCTTCTTGAGCCTTACCCTCAGTTTGTCATTCCATTGGTCGCTTATCTCATGGCTTTTGGCCATCTTAAGTTTCTGCTACGTGCCTCATGAGCTCAGGAGCACCTGTCACTGCGGGGCTTTAGCAGCACAAATAAAATCAAATCAATTTTGTCCCAAATGTCCCCAGCGTTCCCAACTCACTGTCCCTTCCTCTTGCTGAGGTGGAGCAGGTGAAGGTGGATGCCTTGCTGACATGTGACAGTTTGTTGTTACCTGATGCTCTTCTCCTGTGTTGTTATCCCTGTGGCAACGCCAGCAATGATTTGCCACCTCATCGAGCGGTGCTGTGCTGGTGTTAGCTGGCTTTACACCTGCTGGATAATTGCGCTCTCGCTCGCTTCAAGATCGGGCATGTGAGCTTCAGCCAGGCTGGGAACAGCTCCACTGGAGCAAAAAATCTGGTTAAAGGGAGAAGCAGAGCGGGCAGGCAGCTGCTGAGTCATCCCACAGCCCTCCTCGGGTAGCCTGACACCAACGCCGAGGATCAAAGGTGAGGTGACCTTGTGCATCCGAGGTGAGGCAAAGTCCTCCACACGGGCTGGAATGTGCATTAGCTCAGGAATGCAGACAGGCAAACACTGTCTCTGTTGGCAGCTTTAGGCAAGGGGTCTAAGATTGCCTGTCTAAGGGGAAGAAACTCTCTATGTGTCCAAAACCCAGGGAAGTCAGCTGAAAGACTCCCATCAGCTGTGACTCAGGTGCTCAGAGAGAATATTCTTGGCTCTCTTCTGACCAGAGCTGTGGTTAGTCTGGGTGATGCTTAGTTTTGGTCCACTCTGTTTTGAGGCTCGGTGAAGCTCTTGGAAAGCCTCAAAATCTCTCTTTAATTTGCTAAGTAGGAAACTTTCATCTCATCCTGTAATTCCACAGTTCTCATTATGATCTCCAAAGAAACATTAAAATGGGCTGTGTTTTAAAGGCTGTTGTTTCTCATCCCATCTCCAGCCCACTTTGTTTATTTCAGTGGACTAAGTATCAAGGTTGTTATTTCTGGGTGTGAATTCCTGGTTCTGCCCTTGCTGATTTCTGCATCCCCTTCTGGTCTTGGCAATTAAACTAAGCAACCTTTTGGCTACTTTTAGAGGATTTTCTGGCAAGGCCTGTTCCTCTGCCTTTTCACCTGGATCCAAAGGCACAAAGAGCCCAGTGCTGTTTGCCACCTCTTCTCCATGTCTGTGAAAGGTGTAGGGCAGAGAACATGAAGATGTTGGCCAAGATGGAAGAAGGACTCCTGTTGTCTGGTTAGATCCCTTGTTTAGTTTTGAGCTCACAGGTGCTGCTGCAAGGTTAGATTCATCTCTCCTAACTTCAGACATCTGCAACATGGACATTTACTTCTAAATACTCATCCTGGACTGCCTTTACAGACAGAAATTTGCAACACATGCCCTATTGGGTTATGCCCTAAAACCCCCTGGTTGTCNGTCATCCTGGACTGCCTTTACAGGCAGACATTTGCAACACATGCCCTAAAACCCCCTGGTTGTCTTCCTGGACTCTAGGGGGGTCTAGCAAATAAGCTCGGAGACAGACATCTACAGGTGAGGTATTCACATTTGCTTAGAGAGCCTCAGATTCACAGTCTAAATTTCACTGGATCTCAGGATTTTAAAATCCAGCCTCTGTTCAGTCTATTTTCCCTTCAGTAAGTCACCTTTGGAGATGGACTTGCCCTCATTTGCAGATGTGCTGTGAACTTAGTCCCTAAAAGGTCTGCACATATGGCCCTTTGCAGAAGTCATGCTTTCACAGGTTTCTTGCCCTGAGGCATATGTCTTTCCAATCATTATCTAGGATGTATTTTTAACAGAGGAATATATATGGCATGGTTGTGCTTCTTTTCTTCACTGTTTGGGACACCAGTACATCCCTGAACAAAAAAGCCACCAGGGTAGAAAGCCTAAAGGTAACAGAGAGCTAAAGAGGGACTTGGAGTGATAGGAGGAAGGGGAATGGCTTTAAAATGGGAGAGGCTAAGTTTAAGTGAGGTATTAGGAAGAAAATCTTCCCTGTGAGGATGGGCAGGCCCTGGCACAGGGTGCCCAGCAAAGCTGTGGCTGCCCCTGGATCCCTGGAAGTGTCCAAGGCCAGGTTGGACAGGGCTCTGAGCAACTTGGTCTGCTGGAAGGTGTCCCTGCCCATGGCAGGGGGTTGGAATGAGATCATCTTTAAGGTTCCTTCCAGTTCAAACCATTTCATGATTCTGTGATGTCCTCATGAATGAATGTACTTGCAGAACAGGAGGGCAGCATCTGGATCATGCCTCATAACACACTGTGGGTTCCTTAGGATGAAAGAAGCTGCATAAACATAAACTATCTCCATTGATTATAAATGACAGGGAAAGGGAAATGTGTGATTTAAAGCAGTGCCAGCTTTGGTTTAGCAGCAGATAAGCAGCATTGGGGCTGTTGGTCAAACAGTGCTGTTCACTCTTTACTGCTCATGTTCAGATGAAATGCAGGGGAAGGATATTTTTTCTATCCATGTCCCAGAGATCTGAGTGTTCCTGTATGTCTTTCCTGCAGAGATAAAGACATGGACACTGCTGACATGCTACATTCCCCTTATCTGGGGCGATTGTGCAATCCCACTGGTGTAAATCTCCTGCTTCCCAGCCTGATGCAAGCAAGCTCTGCCTCTGCAAAGATTGGGGGCAGTTTGGCATAGCCTTGCCCCCCACAAGGCATGAGGTGTGACTTGTCAGCAGGAAAACCACAGAATTTATTCTCCAGAAGGTGACAAAAGGTTGGAAGTTAATGCAGGAGCTTTCCAAGAAAGCCCTGTGCAGTCTCCACAGCAATTCCTCCTCTCGCCATGTGTCTTATGTAAGGTAACGAGAGCCTGACCTGCTCGGCTGGGCAACCTCCCGAAATCCTGGCCAGGGCTGCTGCTACATGATCCATCCTAGGAAATACAGGCCCATCAGGAGCCCTTCCAAATGGTCTGTTTCCAGGTCCTGCTGGCCTGAGGACTCTGGAAATGATTTTGACCTCATGCAATTTCAGGGGAATGAATCAGTGACCAAGTGACCAAGCCACTTTGGATGCCCCATGTTAGCAGGGACACAAGGCTGGCAGGTAGGAGATGGGACCTGTGTGAGGCCTGTGTCCTTCTAGAGAGGCAACCAGAAGCCAGGTGAGATACACCAGGACATCCCAAAGGGCTTGAAATGCCTGTGTTTAGGCACCTGTCTTCCTTCCTGCACATCTACACCCTCTTTCTCCATCAGATCTGGGCTGTTTTTGCAGCAGTGACATTAAGTTTGTTCAAGGTGGGGTTAAGCCAAACTATTTTAGACACCTACTTTAGTGAGCTGTTCCCTAGACACCATGGGCTGTCATAACTCGATTTCTGTGACTGTGAAGGGAACTCAAATTTAGACATTTACATGCAATCAGCCAAAATCCATCCCAGATCTGGTCTGTCTCACTGACATTAACGTAATACCAAGAAAACAGCAATCCACGGACCTGATTTTGCTTGTAATTACAGCAGTGTTGATGAGATTAGATACAGAACCACCACTTGGCAGTTGTCCCCCAAAGTAAGCTCTGACAGATCTTCATTATGGTAATGTTTTCATGGCTCCTTTTGTAAAAACAAGAGTTTCAGTTAAGAGTTATTTGTTTGGATTCAAGCCAACTGCGAGTGGCTTCAGTTTTAACAGGGTGTCCCACAATGCTTTCAATTACAACGAGGTGAGTAAGAGATGTTTTGGTTTGCTGGCGATGCTGAAAGATAATTACACACATCTATATTGTTCCTGATCTAATAAAAAAGTTTGACTCCATCCCAGAGAAAACATTTCAGGTCACTCTTTCAGGATTTTTCACGTTAAGAAGAAAAACAGAGCGAAAGGAAATCTCTGAACAAAGACACATTTCATAGTGAAATCCATCTCAAGCAACTTATGTTTTTTAACTCTAAATGAATTCACTTGGCAAAACTGACAGAAATTCACAGTGTTGCTGCTTTCTTTCACCAGAAAAAGCATTTATTCCCCCCCCAAAACACGCCCACGCTGCTGCAGCTGCAGTGCTCTAAAATCCACAGGGCTTTGGACCCTTGCTGGCAGGGCTGGAGGGCCTGGGATGATCCCTGCAGGTTTTTGACAGCAGGCTGACAAAGGGCCCTTGGATGCCTTCCCACCGTGATACTTCCACAAGGTAAATGTTCCTGGTATTATTTGCAACGCAATCATATGTCACAGCAAATGCCAGGTACAATAAGACCCAGACAGCAAAACAATTTAAATAGATGAGGGAATTCCTGGCATTAGTTCTGGAGCAGTTTGGGACTGGAACAAGTGAAAAAATACAATTTTTCATAAAGGGAAGTTTCCTGCAAGTAAAAGAAAATCTCCCCCATTTCTCCGCTCCCTTCTTTCTCCAGATTGTGCTTTTTCACCAGGGAGAATCTGACTGCTCCAAGTGAGTTGAACCAGAATTTCATTTTGCTGAACTGGACTGATTTGGGATGCAAACCACCTCTGAAAGGCTGAAATTTCCCATGGGAGTGGAAATTTTCCGAATTTTTCTCATCTCTGGTTACTGCTTGCACAGAAATGGCCCCAAGCAAACAAACAGCCCTCTCCTGGAGCAGCCAGCAGAGCAGCCTGGTAAGTAGGTTAATTTGGATGGGGTTCCCGGGTGGCAGCTCCTCATCCTCTCTCCTGCCCGGGGAAACCTGTGCAGTGAGCAGCTCTGCAGACAGGGCAGTGACAAGCCTCCCTTCAAGGCAAAAATAAACTTCCACATTTATAAACTCAGAGATCCTTCCCTACAGGAGTCATTCCCACCCCAGGGCAGCCTGGTGTGGCCTGACACAGCACAGCTGGCCTCAACAGAGCACCCCAGAAAAAGGATCACCTCATTCTAGATGTGAAAATATTCCATTTTAGAACAAAGCCAAGTGCCCAGAGGATTTTTTGGTAGGCTCTACAAAGCAGCTGATAGCCCAGATGGGAATTCATAGCTGTGGTTGGTTGCTGAGAGCCTTCCAGCTGGTGATGCATCCCTGTTGCTGAGGTATCAGCAGGTTATTGGTGAGGATCAGCAAACATGACAAGGCTGGGAGCCTGGGGGGATGAGAGATGGACACGTGTGAGAGGCTCTGGATGGAGACAGCTGGTTCCTTCTCACTGCCTCTGCCTCCATAACACCACCGGAGAGGAGACATCAGCCTCCAGAGCTGCTGAGAGGCTGGGGCAGGGCAGCCTTGGGGCAGCTGGTGGGGAGAGCTGGACCCCAGGTGCAGTGCTGGAAGGTTTTTATCCATGTGTACAGGGCATGGGATGCAGGGCCAAGCCATTCCCTCTCCTTGCAGCAAAGGCAGATGTGCCCTCTGAGCACTGCAGTGTGGTCCTGAAGTGTTCATGGCTTCCCATGCCAACCTGCAGCCTTCCTGCAGCCTTCACTTCTCATCTGGTAAGAGATGAGACAATTGCAAACAATTAACACTCAAAATCCCCCAGTGAACTGGGGGAAAATTATTTCCTCATCTTTACCTGTCTGGAAAATGACAGAGAAATTAATTGACTTCTTCAAGGTCACACAAAGAGTCAGTGGGAGATTTGAAAATGGGACCCAGGAGTCCTGACTGCTGGTCCTTTCTAACCACTAGACACCTAACTTCAATTGCTAGAGAAGCTGCTCTTAGGCTTTACAATTTTGATTAAAGATTCAAAAAATATTGAAGCTTTAAAGGAAAAATAATTCACTACAACTCCACCAAGCGATGTGTGACTGGGCACAGCCCCTCTGGGAATACAGGCACTGTTTAAGAAGAGCTGCTCTGCTCGATGCTCTGCATACACATGAAGTCCCAGGCTCAGAGCCAACAGACACAGGCACAGGTCTGGCTCCTGCCATCAAAGACAGCTCAGGTGGCTGCCAAGGCTCTGCTTGGCCACGTCCAGAAGATGAGGTCCTGAACAGAAGCACCAGCAAGCTGTGGGTTTACACCTTACACTGGGCTTTGGTTGTGTTATGTGTTCAAAAGCACTTTAGCTGCTCAAGATGAGCAGCCAGGGCTTCGAGAGTAAAACATGGAGTTCAGTGGGTGAATCTCCTGCTCTGAGTGCATCAGCAGAGTGGTGAGTTGGCCCTTGGCTCAAAATCATCCTGTGAGGGCAGAAAGCACCTTCCATGAATCTCCTTATCCCCTTCCCTGGGCTCCCACCCTGTGGCCCTGCATTCCCTCGATGCTCAGTGATCCATTTCTGGTATCACCTCATTTCTTCTCCCACCAGTGCACAGAGACCCCCTCCAGCACCCCCACTGCTCTGTCCTTGGGGCAGCCCAGCCCCACAAATGCCCCATAGGAAGGACAATGAGGGGAGTGCAACCAGCCCTTCCTTTGTTCCTGCCTGCTCTGACCTCCCTGCAATCACCTCTTCCAACCCTTCCATCACCATCAACACGACCTATCCCAACAACTGGCCCAGCAGCCTGACTCACTGTTACCCTCTAGTGCTGGACCAGCTGGGAGAAAAACATCTCCCTGGAGAACTCAGTGGGTCGTCCTCTTCACTCCCAGACACCCAAAATTCAAGTCCTGGCCCCAGTGACTCATTGTAGGGTTCTGACTTTCATCCCCTGCATGGTTTGCTGAGCCACTTTTCCTGCTCTTGCATCCCAGACAGGCAGATTTGTCACCCAGCTCTTGGTAGCTTGGACAAGCCCTTTGGTTCACTTGATTATGTGCCTGCTGTAGGTTTTGTTCTTCCTGCCTTTTTATTTAAGCTCTCCCTGTCATCTCAAGTTTTGTTCTCCAGACCTCTTTTGCTGTGGTTTTAGGGGAGGGACAAGTAGCAGGTTTGCCCAAAGAGAGGCTGATGGTGAAATGCCTGCCAGGAGCAATTAGTGAAAACTTGTTCCGTTGGAACCTCCTATTTTTATGGAGAAAGCACTGCTGGTGAGAGGGACCAGAGTTTGCTCCCAGTCTGCACCAGTAAGAGCTCAGACTCAGGAAGATGGTGAAAGCATTAAAGCCCTCTCGATCTTTCCCTGCAGTCTCTGAGATTATTGCCATTCATTTTCAAGGAACCAGGATTTTCCCTCTTTCCTGGCAAAGGAAGGGTTGAACATCTTTAGAGCAGCCTTTGTGGACATGGCTGAAGACAGCCCAGGGGGCTGGGAACAGAGTGCTGGGATCTGGCCAGGGTGGAGTGGGGGAGCTTAAAAGGGGGATGGCTTTCCTGGGGAGGGTGGAGAAAAGGAATCCCTTGCAGCAGCAGCAGAGGTCTAACCCTCCTCCCTCTCAGCTTCCAGGGGAAGAGGGATAGCATTTTTCCCTAGCAGGATTTGTCAGTGTTGGGCACACAAATTAGAAGCCTTCTCACCCTAACCAGGCCACAGCCCTGAATGCCAATGATTCACCACTGGAAATACTGGTAAAGCTACTTTCCTTTTCACGGTTTTCCGTTTCTTTTCTTTCTTAATGAGTGCCGCCAATTCCTTATTTCACACATGCCAACATGGATTATAACTTGCTCCTCTGAAAAGAGGCCAACAGTCACATTGGCCACAGGCTCGACGCTGTGTAATCAAGAGCTTTCCCTGGCTCCTGACACATTTGGACCGGTTTTTCTGATAAGCTGAGCTTGTTTACGGCTGTGCATGAAACACAGCTTGTGGTTTTCTGTCCTAGTGCATCTTGTTTGAGTGTATTTTAACTTCACTGAGTGTTCCCATTGATAGAATAAACGCTGGTATTCATACAAATCATTTACCCTTTGAGATCCTGTGATAAAGCACAGGAAAAGAGTCTTGCCTGCACTAATGAACTGAGCAAAGCAAACATCCTGGGCGATAGGTAAGGATCATTTAGAAATTTTTATGGCCAGAAACAAAGTCTTTGGGTCTGAGCATTTGTGCACACACACACCACAAAAACTCATGCCCATATTTGTGCGATGTATCCAGCAATGCTTTCCTGAGTAATGTGTGTGTTCCTGGAAAACATTCAGGGCACTGTTCACTTGTCTAAATGGAGGTGTATGGGGTTGTTTTTTGGATGCTGTGAGAATCTGTGGCATCCACACAAATCTGGCGGGAAATGATGCAGGACAGACTCCCTCCCTCTCGGAGCAGCTGCTGAAAGCTGGGCAAGATACCCCAAGACCCTGGAGGGATGTGAGATAGCAAAGTGTTGTCAGCAGAGCTGAGCTCCCTGCATGGTACGAAGGGTAAAGTTCAGAGATGGAGACACAGCTGAGTTACAGCATCTGCAGGATGGTGTCCAAGGAGCAACGGGTGCCTGTCAATTCTCTCCATGGACTCCAGGGAGTGATTCCTTTGGCCAGAAGAGCAGAGCTGTTGTCTGCATTAGGAGGGACTCAGCTTTCTGAGTACAGGCATCTTTTAATTTGTGAGATACTCCAGCCTGTCCCAGCCAGCACATACCATGGATACCTCTGGCACCCGCAGTGGCAGACATGACAAAGGACTTAAAGGAAGCCCAAGACTGGATGGCATCAAATTCCAGAGAGATGAGGCCACCATAGGACTTCTATCATGTCAGCCAGTAGATATGTGTGCAGATAGCCAACACATCCAAAGAGCACTGGGCACTCAGTTTGGAAACGGTGCTGAGCACCAAAACTGGAGTTCATCTCTCCTAACCAGGTATTTATAATAGAGTTATACCTAACGTGGCCACTGCCAGCTCCTTTTACCAGAGGTAGTAGGAAATGTGCACTCCAAGGGCATGATTCATCTGCCCAGTTTTAGAAGTCTCCTCTAGAAAGATAAGAATAATCCCTTGGTTCTCCTGGGCACATAGATCTGATCCCTCCAGGGTTTAAAAGTGCACAGCAAGACAAGAGTCAGTGTTGGCTTTTCCCTGCTGATATAGGTGTTAATTAGAAGAATTGCATCTTCAGGACATAGACAGTCCACCAATTCCTTTGATAGATATTGCCTGTGACTGGTAATTGTCTCACCTGAATTTCCCCGACTCAGTTTATGTCATGCTTCTCTTCTGCAGATTGAAGGATCCTTCAGCACTGCAGTGAGTCACATATTCTGATCTTCCCATTGATAAAATGAAGAGCTGGAGCTGCTCAAGGCTTTGATGGATGGCTTAAAATCCTTGAGAACTGAGATAAGATATGGTTGAGCACATTGTTTCCGTCAATGAGGACAAATGGAGCAAATTATTAAGTAATTCCATGTTATGAGATAACTGACTTAATAGCATCATCATGGTACAGCCATCGGTGACAAATCAGAGCAAAGCTACAGGCAAGCAACTCATGGATGGGAGAGTTTAACAGCATAGCAAGGTGTGTGTGTCCAAAGAGAGTCAGGAAGACCAGAAAACTGGGGAGAGAATATCCAGTGGATGTAGTCATGGCAATTCTGTTAGGATTTGCTGAGAACACAGAGAGAAGGAGAACAACAATTCATTTTACTTTCATGTCTTGAGTTATCGGAAAAATGGATTGGAGCTGTGAATTCAGAAAAAATGTTCAGTATTTTCACCATTCTAGAGAAATAAAAGGACTTTCTCAAAGGACAGGATTGCACTGCAGAGGTTTTAATCCTACCATAAGTTCTGCTTATGGTGGAATGTGGAGTTTCTATGCCTCAGTTTCTCCATCTGCACAGTGGAGCTGTAGGATGCTACCGAGAATCTCCTGAGTTTTGTAGCTCATCCTGGTCTAACTCAGACCTCTGATGGTGCAAATCAACTCCTGTGGGACTTACTGGCAGGGATTCTGGCCTGGAGCTTGCCAAGCAGCCAGACATTCCTATGCAACACGTGAATCTCACCCTGGGGCAAAACTCACTTCCAAATCTGTGAGCAGGAGAGGGACTTCCTTGCTAGAAACATCACAATGTTACCCTGGAGGGTGAAAAAGAAAAGAAGACCACGTACTGCCCTGTTTCCGGGCAGAGTTTAGTTGAATTTTAAACAGCCTTGTTCTAACCTCCCCCCATGACAGCAAATGTCACTTGTAAAGTGTGTAATTTGTGTCTGCAGCCTCGTGTCACTCAGGTCACATGCAGACATGTACTCCCTGCTGTTCCCTTCCCTGCTCTGAAAGGATGTGGGTTCAGCAGCACCCGACATCCCAGTGAGGCACCCACAGGTCTGGGGCCTCTCTGTGGCATGGGTGGGATGATAGGCTTTGGGGAGCTCTGAATGTCCCCATGGCACCTGTGGTGACCCCAGATGTCCCCACTGCACCCATGGGGACTCCTGTGTGTGGTTCCCTGTGCGCAGCTCAGGGCACTGCTGGCACCAGGTGTCTGCATCATCCACATCCCCAGATGTTGGGGGCTGTGAGCCTGCAGGGTCTGCTGGAGTCAAGGGAGGCCAGGAAAGTTCTTCTTCCCCTCTAAGGGTCTCCTTTATCCCCAGAGTGCCCTGGGATGGCTTGGTTGTTGATCTAAATCCATTGGAAAAGTTACCCTCAATTCTGGATGAACAGCAGACACCCAGGAAGTGAGAAAGGCTTTTGATTTTGCATCACAGAGAGTTTAGCTGTAGGTTTAGATTTTGCTCTATATATTATACAGAGGCAACATGGAGGGTTCAGGGTGTTGGCTTCTTCTTCTTCTTCTTCTTCTTCTTCTTCTTCTTCTTCTTCTTCTTCTTCTTCTTCTTCTTCTTCTTCTTCTTCTTCTNGTTCTAGGAGGACACAGTACAGCCTGTGCCTCTGAGGTATAAGAAAAAATAAACAATCTCTGAGACAGCAAAGAGAAGTCTTGCTTCATTCTTCCAACATGAAGATCTGAAAAAAGGATATCTCCAGGGCAGGAACCAGAGACTGGGGCCACCTGACACTGGGGGAGAGAGGTCCTGCTTTTCTTGGGCAGATTCCCCTTCTTTTGGCCCTGGGCTCGTGTTCTCCCTGGCTGTCAGACTGCTTCTCCCTCCCTCGGCATCGCTGCGTCGGCAGCACAGACGGCGCTCGCAGCACCCTCTTTCCCAGCTCCACCTCGCAGCCATCTCTTCTCTAGCTAGAAAGATGACACTGCTGGTTGTTCTGCCTCCTACAAACCCCACCTGTGCTGGGAAGGAGCTGTGAGACCCCGTGGGAAGCCCTTGGCACCTCGTGTTGTGGCCTATTACAACAGCAGGCCCTTTGCAGGTCCTCAATGCAGCATTGGCCACGTGAGGACACTGTCGGGGTGGGCAGCTCTGGTGCTCCCTGTGCTGCACACTCCTGGATGTGTTCATCTCAGCATTAGGCAAGTGCTTCTTCTGTTGGAATGATTTAAATATCAAAGGAAAGGCCTAGTCCTCAACTATTTGGTCTTTTCTCACAGCGAAACCTTGGCAGGGTTGAATAACTTCATGGCTCCATCCAACTAAACACGTGTTAAACAAGTGTTTCGTCATTTTGGGAAGCGAAACTTGAGCTTCTGCAGTGAACCAGCCCAGCAGATGCCTTCTGGAGCCTGTTTGTAACCTAAGCAGGCACGTGGCTCTCCTGGAGGTCAGGGAGATGTCTGTGAGTGTTCCCTGATGAATGAGAGTCAGGCACCAGCAGTGGGTGATCCTGTGAGGCAGCTCAGTTGCTGACTGAATTTCAAAGACCACATGCATGAAAGGCTCTGTGGCAGCCTCTAGACACTCCTGCCAGGGCTATGGCCCCATTTACCAACCAAGAAAAATGAGATTTTACACCTTTTAGAAGGCACTTCAAGATCTGCTTGTGCTAAGTATCTTAGAAAAGCCAAATACAGCTATTATTATTTATTCCAATGTCAGAAATGTGTACACACCTCGTAGCCAATGGATGCTACCACAGAGACCTGACAATTCCATCAGCCAAACTCCATGGAGTTTCCATGGAGTAAAAGGGAGTATCCATGCCTCCCTAGCCCTACAGTGTGTGTCTGAGTGAGGCTGAGTGACTCACTCAAGGCTATCCAGCAATATGTGGAAGAGGCAGGGCTGATTTCAGTGCCACAACCCCTGAGTCTGTGCCTGCACTAAAGATCAGGTGAGCAGAGAAAAGCAGCAGAGCAAAGCAGCCCCTGCACAGAAGGTCCTGCTCCTTTCTTGTCTCCATGCAGAGCTGTGGTTATACTGGGCAGTGAGCCTGTGGCCAGTGAGCTTCCTTCTGTATCCCTCATAACAATATTTTGTTCTTTCTTCAGCCCAGTCTAAAATTCTGAATCCCTGTTGGAACCAGCCCATGCATGTAAATACCTGCGACAGAGAAAAAAGCGTCCCCTGAAATATTTTTGGGGCCTAAAAATTTTTTATAGGTTCTTCTACACCCTCTTCTTTTAGGTGAAAAGTACACTTTGAACTTCTATTGGGAAAGGAACAAAACATTTCTGTTTGAAAGCCTGAAACCAGGTGAGGGACATTGGGCTTGCCCAGCCCCATAGTGTGTGAACAGGAAAAGAGCCCGGTCCCCATCAGATCTAATGCCTGTCCTTAATTAGACACGCTTTCATCTGCAGTGATTAAGTAAATGAGAGCTCAGTGGGAAGAGGGAAGGTGAGTCATGCCCTTGGTGGCTCTGCCATCCGAGGGAGGGAGGAGCAGATGCTCCCTGTGCAGTCCTCGGGCAGCGCTGGGGTGAGCAGAGCAGGCTGGAAAAGCTTGTCCTGGTGGGGGTTTGGTCTGACATTAAGAGAGGGCTTCAATTTTCAGACACGTCAACCTCATGCTTTCTATGAAGGGTGATGAAAAGGAGTTTCCTGTCCCAGGGCTGTGCTCTGTGTGCCCATCACTGAACTGGTTCACCAAACCTTGCAAATCCCCTGATGGTTCTGCTCCTGCTCCCAGTGAAAGCATTTGACACCAGATCAGCTGAAATCAGATCTAGATTTGAAGAGGGAAACCAAGGTGGGGTTTTTTTGTTTGAGGAAGTATTTTTCCTGAAGACATTTTCTTCAAGCACTTTGTGTTTCGTTATTGCATTGCTGGACCCCTTCTTTAAAAGCCAATGAGTTAAGCAGGGACCCTCTTTGCAAGGCTTTTTTCTATTCTGCTTTGTGCCACAGATCTGCTCTTCAGTGAGTGCCTTTCATAAATAAATCCTCCCTTTGTACTCTCCTCCTTTCAGCCAACCCAAGGGAACTAGGTAGCAAAGCCATTATTAAAGTGATGGCAAATACAAACTGAGATGGAGAGCTGTGGTGTAGGAACAGATTGCCCAATTTTCTTAGAGCAATGGAGATGTGCGTGTCATTAATAAAACATCTTGTATGGTTTTTAATTATTTTTCCCATCTCAGTGGAGATTGTTACCTCTGCTCACACGAAAGAGCAGATAACTTGGTGAAGGTTCTTGTAATAAGCATTGTTGGAGCCATCATCTGCCAGAGCATCTTGGTAATTAATGGTGTGTCTAAATTCCAGCACATAATTGTCTTTGCCTTCTTGACTGTGGCTGTTGCTTGGATCCTAATGGGACATTTTTAGGGAAAACAGGAGGGCAGTGGGGGTTAAATTCATCACAAATGCTCATCAGCCACGTGAGTTTCAGCATGTCACATCCCACAGGTGCCACTGGCAGCCATCACAAGGAAACAGGACCTCTTTGCTGGGAATCTGGGCTGGGATCTTCCTGCAATTTTCACTGCCATGGATTTAGGAACAGGACTAAACACCTTCTGAGCTAAGATCAGTGGGATTTTTTTTCTGGTGGCTTCTCCAAGCCTGTGTGATGTTCAAGGAGGACAGCAAGATCTGATTCTACTGAATATTTTCTGGACCAACTGGCCTCTTGCCCTTTCAGCCCTCAGTCCAGCTAGGACTGGGCCCCAAACCACTGCCCTCATTGGGCTCTTTCTCCTCTACAGAACAACATGAGAAGACCTCTGTCCCTGTCCTTGCTGCAGCCCTGCAAATCATTTGGGCCCCGTTTCACCTGATTTTATTGTGAGACCTGAAGTACCCAGCCCTGTGTTCCCCACTCCCAACTCTGATGCTTGGTGAAGTAAATAATGAAAAGGGGCTTCTGAGCCCTGTAAATATACAAGAGGTTTTGAAAACATGATCCATCCATGGCTTGAAATTCTCAGAACATGTGAAAAAGAAGTATTCTGCTAAAAAAGAGATTGTGACATATATCTCAGGAGATGCAAATCCTAATCAGAGGAAGGGACCAAGGGATTTGTTCACACTGCTTTGAGGCCAAAGGGTCATGGCATTAGCTGTGTCAGGACTGTCACTTTGCAGCCACTAAAGCATTTAGTACAATTGCAATTTGACAAATCCTGAAGTACAAAGCTAATTTCAGTCGATGGCGATTGCGAGATGGGTGCACATCCTCACTGGAGAGGTTAACACTCTTAGCTGAGCAATAAAAGCATCATTGGTAACCTCACCCTCACCCTGCCTTGGGAATAAACAGTGAGAAATTCCTCTTTGGAAGGTGTCTGTGCCACAGGAGGCAATGGCTAGAGCAGGGATCTCAAACAGAAAATTGAGGTGTTTATACCTCAGAGACTTTACCACCCATCAGAGTTCTCATGGTTTAGGACAGAAGGAATCCTGGTGTCAGGAAGGGATTTCTCCACCTCTGCCACAGGTGACAAAGGACAAGGTGCCTCACCAAAACTCCCCTCTGAAACACCCACTACCAATGCCTGCCAGGTATTTCATTTCTCAGCCAAAACGTTGAGTAGCTGCTAATTCCAAGATGACAAGTGAGCGGCTCAGAATCGTACTGTTGATTATTTTTGGGAAGCCCCCTGTTTCTGTGGTGACAGCCTAGAGGGAGTGAGTTTGCTATCTTAAATGCCTCTGGGCACTTCTCTCTGTGAAAACATGCTGTGTTCCCAGCTCCCCTGGCATCCAAGATGTGGCCCCGAGCCAGTGGAGCAGCACAAAATGATTCCAAGTGATGACTGGGAAGAGGGTGAGCATCACCAATGGTGGCTGTGGGTGAGCACTTCACCTGTCAGGATAGAGGTGTATCAGATATCCAGCTTGTCAGAGCTGCTTCCACCACCTTCTTGGGGATGTTCCCGGGGAAATTTGAGCTCTGGACATGTTGGGATGGTAGGAACTCTAAGAGGTTCTCTCTTGCCAAGGTCTTGTCCTTTGAGAGACCCTCAAGCAAGAATCCCTTTGTGAGTTGCCATGAGGGAGTCAGCTTGCAGAACAAGGCCTAAATTTAGCTGCTTTGGAGTCACAGAATCCTAGAACAATTTAGGTTTGAAGGAACTTCAAAGATCATGTCATTCCAAGCCCCCTGCCATGGGCAGGAACACCTTGCAGTAGAGCAGGTTGCTCAGAGCTCCATCCAGCCTGGCCTTGAACACTTCCAGGGATGGCAAGGAACAGCAGCATCCCTCTCCTTCTCAGGCATCCGTGGCTTCTCTCTTGTGTTAGCTGTCATCCTCCTCCTGTTTCTGCAAACGCTGTAATTCGAAAATAGAAAAAGGAGAAGAATGAAACAAAACAACTGTTTGAAAAGCCCTGAAAAAAAAAAAAAAAAAAAAAGGGGGAACCTAAGATATAATTATGCTTCTTGGATGATATTTTCCTCTGGAAAAATACTAAACATGTTCATGTGATGTTCTGGTGTGCAAGTATCTGCAGCACGTCTCCCTCTTGCTCTCCCTCTTCCTCCCTCTCTCTTGCTCTGCGTTCCAGGAGCTGCCAGCACGTTCTGCATTCAGACCCAGAGACAGCTCAGCTGTGAACCTGCAGCACTGCTGGCCTCGGATCTAGCGATCACTCCACCAAATCCGTGGGACGTGGTCACAGCATTTGAGAAAAAAAATTTACACTTTGAGCCCTCTTTTCACCCTAATTTGGGTGTCCGGCTCATCTCTGATGAGCTTTGAAGGCACAGAGGCACGAAAGGGCTGGGAGGAGTTGGGCCATCCCTGCTGCCCATCACTGCCGGGAGCTCACAGAGCCGCGCAGGAGCAGCTCCTTGCGGGATGGCAGATGGATGCCAGCCCAGGGGTTGGATCTGGGGGACAGAGCACCGGGGTTTGAGGGAATACAGGAGGCAGAAGCTTCTGCAGCACGGTGGCACATCAACAGTGCCCCCGGGCCACGCTCGCTGCCGCTCTCCAGCCCTGCCCCATCAAGCTCCGCTGCTAATTGTGCTGTCAAAGCTCTGCGGGAAATTCCCTCCGCCCTCGTACCGAGGCTTCTCCTGACACACTCCTGGGGTTAAAGGATCCCGGGCTTAATTTATTCACTGTTTTCAGACCCGGGACCTGCGCTTTCCCTTTCACTTCTCCCCTGAGAGAGGTCTGCAGTAGCTGAAATTCAAGCCCTGCAGCAAAATCACCATGTTTTGCACTAATTTAACACGAAGCTTCGGGTACTTAAACATTTCTCCAGTCTTTGAGCACAAAAGTGGCCTTTTTTTCCCTTTGCCACCATCCCCTCTGTTATTCAAAACCCGTTCCAAAAAATCCGAAGAATGAGCCATGTTGCTTGTTCCTTTTTGGCACATTTCATGTTTTTAAGAGCAGTTTTTTCCACCATGTTGCAGAAAAAGACTCAACACCGAGCATGGTCCTTAGCAGGCTCTTGAGAACCCAAGCTGGATTGAGGGCTGGTGAGAAAACCGGAAAGCAGAATTGTGTCCCAAAAATCAGGGTTTGAGCATGGGATGTTTGCAAATCTCAGTTTTGGGGACATGATCACTTGTGGGGTGAAACCTCAGCATAGCAGGCTTGAGTCCTCCACAAGGGTTAGGTGACCCCATAAGGATGCAGCCTGTATATAAAGCTTTTTTTTTCTGTTAAAAACTGAAGCCTCACATCTATCACAACACTTCTGAGACATCATTTTCTTTTGGGTAACTCTTAACCTGTCAGAAAAAGAGATGAAAAAAGAGCAGACCTTTCCCCAAATAGGGTGCAGCTCAGTGAAAAGTCAGAGCTGAGAGAAATGGAGATGCCAATAAAAAAAATGGAAAAAAGAATGTTTTCATCTTTTAAAATTTTTTTTCTTACCTGTTATTTTGAAAAGGCTCTTAAAATCAACCAAAGGCTCTTCCTTCCAGCTGCAAAGGTGTCGTCCTAAATTAAAGCTCCCATGAAAATTCAAGCTGCCTTGTCCTCATCGGGGTTTTAAATTGAATTAGTCAACTGAATTAGGAATGCTCTTTGCTTTCCTGTGTTTGGTAGTGGCTGATAAGCCTGGAGCCACAGAGAAGCCTGGGTTTGATCCCAGCTGCTGCCTGGATCTCTGTGTGGAATTGGTTAACCATGTGCAGGAGAGCCCTCCTGAGCCAGGCCTATATTTCCTCCATAAATGATACTTGTGACAAATACCTGGTGTCATTGATATTCCATTACTTTCCTTCAGTGAGAGATCAGACAGCTTTAAAAAGCCAATAAATTCCCACAGATTGTCTCTGAAAGGGAGAGAGAAAAAGATTCCTTGGCAGGCCACACACCATTAAGCCCAAGCAGTGAGCAGTGTTTTATGGTTAGCAGGACTGAGGTCACTACTTTTGGATGGGTGCAATTAAGATTCACTGAAGCTACCAAAACCCTTCTATTCCTCAGGTGCTGGGGCAAAGACACCTTGTTCAGACAGCAGCAGCCTCAGCTTGGAGGAGGGATGTTCTGCCCTGCTGCGATTCCAGGCTCTGCTGGCCCTGGGAGCACCTCCCTGTGTGCTCAGAGGTGCAAATCAGCACAGATCCCACTTGAAAACGAAAAATCTTTGCAAAGATCCAGGAAAATATCTTTGAAGCCAGAGATTCTGCTTGCCTTGCAGACTAGAGGCCATTTTCAAAAGGGGTTTTGGAGCATTGCTAAACCTCTGCAGCTGACAGTGTGCCCACCTTGTGGTCACCATGTCTCTGTCACTCCAGAAAATGTCTCAGGCCACGTGGCTTTCTCTTTTTTTTTTTGTATGCAGACAATCTGAATGTGTGGCAAGAAATGGCAGCAGCTTCCTCATTGCCCGGCGTGCTCAGGAAATCTGGATATTGTCAGGTTTTGGGTGCCATTTCCTGACATTTGGGTGTCCTTCCATCCATCTGTCTGTTGAAATGATTTCCCCAGAGTTTGCTCTAGCTGCAATCCTTTGGCAAGTCCTTTGTTCCCACTATTCTGCTTATGCCTGGAAAATTATGTTACTCGTGCTCAAAAATATCTTTCAGCCATTTGCCCCCAGACTTTGAATTTCAAGAGCCATTGATTAGGTTTTGGGGGATTTTGTTGATTTTTTAAAATTACGTTTAAAATACAATTTTCTACAGGTAAACCAGACCTTTTTAGCTGAATACCAGAATAAATGAATATGCAGAAATATTTTTTTTTCCAAATGCATGCTTTGATGAATGACTCATTCCCTTTGTTACAGGAGAATTGTTGGGAGCTCTGGTGTTTTCAGGCTCTGAGCAAGGCAAGGTTGGGAGGAGGAGTTTTTGTCTTTTATTAGACTAGATGATACAGTTGGAGAAAAAAAATCAGGCAAGATTTCAGGCATGTGATCCTTTCCTTCAGGTTTGGAGCTGCTTTTGCTGCCTTCAAGCTGACTGCAAGTTAAAAACAGTTGTTGCAATATTTGACTGCGTTGAGCCAAAGTCAGTGCGGTTGTCCTCAGCTTTTCCTTCTGGCCTGGGAAAAGAGTCCTGGAGTTCTCTGCCAGCATCACCTCATGCTAAGGCTCCTTATCATTCCACCCATTAAATGATAGCAGTCCCTTTGAACGTATTTGCCCAAATGTCTGTTTGGCTTCCAGTTGCTCCTTCATACCTGATAAATAAAATCAATTGGAGATAATGAACAGCATTTCTGCCTTCTTCCTCCTGGTGTTTGGCTGGAAACCCAACCCTCAGGCAATTCCAATCCCATACAACAATGGCACAGGAGGAAAAGGAAGGAGGGGCAGTGACTTAAAACTTCTATCTGAAATAATTTGGGGAGGAAAAAAAACCCAAACTGACAAACCTCTGAGTAAACCTTGTGGGGACTCTTCCTCTCAAAGCAGATCCTGGGGCTGGAAAACTTTTCCAGCTGGGAAGGGACAGTGCAATGGGGAGACACCCTGAGGTTGGGGTGGTTTGGGGTTGGCTGTGCCTGGGCGAGTGGAATCCGAGTGTTTTGCACATCCCTGGCTGCCAGGAGGAAAACTTCCAGCCCCCATCACCACACCCCACTAACATGATGCCATGGGGGATGCTGCCTCCAGGCAAGGTGCTGCCTGATGGATTTTGGGGAGATAACCAAGCAGACCCCCAAATCCTTTAGGGTTTGCATGGGCTCTGGTTTTTTTTTCAGGGGAGGTGGCTGCTCTGGGCCAAGCTGCCTGTTTGTTTCAGCCCAGCTGGGTGTGGGAATGCTTTCCTCCCCCTCTCCCACTGCATCTGACTCAGAAAATGCTTGAAAATCCCAGGTTTCTGCCATCTCCTGCCTCTCCCACTCTGGGTAACAGGAGGCTGAAGGAGAAGCAAACAAAGGCGTCCTTATGCTCTGGAGAGCTGATGGGTCATGAAGCAGCAACTCCTCCTCTTCTCCTGCTGCCCTCCCGGGAATCCATTGTCTGCAGCAGTTCCAGGCACGTTGCAGGCCTCCTTGGCGTGGCTGTCACATCCCAGCCAGGGCTGGGGCTGAGAGAGGGCCCTTTCTATCAATTATCCGAGCTGCAGAACACGTCTGAGCCCTTTGCTGTGCCCGTGGTGCGTGTGTTCGCTGCTGGGCTTTGATGGGTGAAGAGGTTACAAAGCCAGGGAAAAAGGCACAGCAGGCACCTCATTACCCTGCTCCTCTGCACGTGAGTGCTCACTCCTGTCTTAAAATCATCCTGAAAGTTTGTTGGAGGCAGAGTTTCCCTTTTTTTGTGTTGGTGCAGCAGCGAGCACTGCAGGACCCTGCTCCATGCACAGGAAGTGTCATTTGAACAGAGGCAGTGTCGCTGTACAGCTGTGAGTCCAAGAGATGGCAGGTGGTTTTATGTCCAAAATCCACTGCAAAAGCAGGGACCAGAGCTGACCACATCATGATCTGCAGCTTCCTCTTGAGGAGAAGAGGAGGGCCAGGCACCCAGCCCTTCTCTGAGCAGTGACAGGACCTGAGGGAATGGCCTGAAGCTGGATGGAGGGAGCTTTGGGTTGGATACCAGGAAAAGGTTCTTCACCCAGAGGGTGGTCAGAAAAGGCTCCCCAGGGAAATGGTCACAGCACCAAGCCTGATGAGACTGGATTTAATTAAAGGGAAAGACATCTGAATGTCTACACAAGGTAGAGCAAATCTACGACTCCTTTTCTCTGCCTCTCAGGGCTCTCATCTGCAAGTAGGGATTAACCCCTTGCTATTTTGCTATTTTTTTTTTCAAATAGTGACTCAGATGCATGAGGAAGTGCATCAAGCCCCTGCTGCAGCACTGGGATGTCGTAAGAACACAGGGAAAAAAATCACAGGCTCTAGGTAGAGCCACTGTGGATGTTCAGGTTGGCACCTGGGAGAAATGAGGAGAAGCTGGGGAGGTTTCTGAAAGTGTTTTCAAGCCCATGACCTTGTCAGTAGAGCTTCCGAGCCCTGTGATGGCCAACAAACCTTCATCCCTGTGCGGTGTCCTCATCTTCTTTATATAAACCCAAGCCCCAGGCGAGGGCAGTCAGCCAAGCCAGCACACACAAATTCCTTCCTTCCCTGCTTCCATCCCGCGCTCTGCTCAATGCACAGGCCCCACATGGGGCCTTGGAGAGAAAGGTCAGGACCATTTGGTGTCCTCTTACTTTGGCTAGTGAAAGGGTTTCTCTGGCTGTGCAGCCTTCTAAAAATAAGCCAGGCTTGCAGTGAGGTTTTGCTCTCCACCACTCACAGGAATAAAAAGGACAGGAGAGGTAGCGAAGGTGTCGGGCGAGGGAGGTGTCCCAAAGCAGTGCCATGCTGCTTCCCTCCAAACCACACATATGCTTCCTCCTTTGTGCTAGCATCCTGCATGCTGAGAGAGGGGCAGAGAGGGAAGGAGAGGCCTCAGAAAGCCTCTCTTGCCACCGGCATGGAATGCAGACCTGGTGGAGGGGCCACAAAGGGACCTTTGTCCTGGTGACAGGCTGGCAGCAGGGGCTGGGGACATGGGCATGATGCCTGGGAGTGGGCAGGGTGCCACCATAGCTGCAGTGGGGACATGGAGCAGTGCCAGCATGATGAGAGGGGCTTCAGGTGGCCACAGTTTAGGGGAGACGTCCTGAGAGAGAACCATGGGCTGCTGAGAGCAGTAACAGCCCCTGCACTGGAGAGCTGCTGGGTCAGGATAGATATGGGAAAGATCTGGGATGTAATCCTTTGGGAACAGATCTGCCTGCAGAGGCAGCCCCTAGGACAGGTCACCAAGGGAGATTTTAGGGCTTTAACTCCTTTAGGACTTTGAGGGATCCAACAGCACAGAGCAGGTTGCAGAGGTGGCTGTAGCATTGACATTTCAGGTTCTGGTGAGGATCTCCCACCACCAGAGCTTGCCAGTATAAACCAGTTCCCTTCAGTGTTCATCACTTTTTTTCCTTTGGCTTACCATGGAAATAAGTCCTATGACAGCACTTCTCCTGTGATTTTGAACACTGAGTCCAGCCTGATGTTCTAGGAAAGGCATTTCTCACTTGACTTTTCCCAGGCAATCCTGCCTCGACCAATTAATTGCTCATCTGAGCAAGCCCACAAAGTGTGACAAAGTTAGCAAGAGACAGCAGAAAAATGTGCCAGAAAAACATGGATTTACCCTGGCTTTCAAAATCAGGGGAGTGTTTCCATCATGTTTGTGGAGAGCTCAGAAGTTTTCATCCTGAATGCTGCACGTGGGTCCCTTGAGTAGAAGGAGGGGGATTTCAACCCAAAGGAGAGTGAGGAAGGTCAGAGGAATGGAGACCCAACCCTAGGAGAAGGGACTAAATCCTCCTGGTGCTGTAGATGGATTTTAGTCATTATATGAGCAGTATTATATCTTATGGCTGCCTAAAAGAGCTGATTGTGGGATTTGAGAAATCACTGGCCATATATTCTACAATGTAATCAGGAATTAATCTGGCCAGCTGCCCACAGCTCTGTGATTGCATCTCTCCAAAGAGCCTTATAGTATTCCTTGAGGTCTGGGTGGATGGCAAACACTGGGAGCAGTCATCAGTCTCTGACAAAGCAGAGCAAGAGATGGTGATGATAAATAGAGTGGAGGTCAATCCAATTTCCTGTGATGGGCCATTTGTGAGAGGGAAGGGGTATGTCTGTGTGAGAACCACCTGCCATTGTCCAGGCAGCCATGCTGGTATCCATCCCCTCCTTCAACAGGTGAGAGTGTAAATGTGCCTATCCAAACCCAAATGGGATTTTACATCCACAGCCCAAGCCCAGCTCAGGAGCTGTGGAAGTGAATGTCAGGAATGCAGGGCAGAGCTGGTGAACCCCAGGTGGTGATGGCCCTGGATGTGTAAACCTGGGGAAAACTTGTTTATGGGACAGGAAATGAAGGGCTCTTGCCTCGGTTCCTTCTGGGTGACTGCTGGGCTCTAGATCCCAGCTGTCCAAGAGCACAGGCAGCACTGGTGCCTACCCTGGGGGACAATTCATCCAGCCTGGCTGGGCTGAAGAGTAATAAAAAATAAAAGTCTTGCTGGTAACCTGGGAAGGTTGCTCTTTCCCCAGGAAAACAAAAGATTCCACTAAAAACTTTCTTGTCCCCCTGTTTTTGACATGAATCAGGAAAGGCTCCGTGCTGGGAGCTGTGATTTCAGCTCTTTTCTCAGCTCTGAGCTTGGTCCACTCATTCTGCTTTTCACTGTCTGCTCTCTGTAAGATGGGGAGATTCCTTAATGGCTTTAAGCTGAAAAGGGGTGGGTTTAAATTTAATGCAAGGAAGAAATTCTTCCCTGTGAGGGTGGTGAGGCACTGGAACATGTTGCTGAGGGAAGTTGTTGAAGCCCCATCCCTGCAAGTGTCCTAGGCCAGGCTGGACAGGGCTTGGAGCAGCCTGGGATAGTGAAAGATGCCCCTGCCCATGGCAGGGGGTGGAACTGGATGATCTTTGAGGTCCCTTCCAACCCAAACCATTCCATGATTCTATGGGTCTATAAATCATACTTATAAAACACTGCAGGGCTCTTCAACAAGCATTTGACAACCACAGAATGATCTTATTAAATGTGAGTGTTGGGTTGATGTCCTAACCAACATTCATCTCCCAAACAAAACTGAGGTGAGCAAGCTGCTCTTCAGGCTATAAACCATGGCTGGGGTGGGCAGGAAATAATGCAGGTAGCACTTCCAAATCACAGCTCAGCCACCCCTTAGAAAACACCTTTGGTCACAAGCAAACAAAGGTCCCAAAAGCTGATTTGGTTCCTCTTTGCTCCTCAGCCCCTACGTGCTGCTGTGTTGTGCTGTGCTCTGCAGAGAGGGGGGAAAGGCAGCCAAGGGAAGCAGTACAAAATCTGCCTCTGGAGGTTCATTTTGCAGGGAGCTGCAGGGACTTTCACACACGTATAGAAACTTATTAATAATAAACAGAGTCGTCTGGAACATTCCTCCATCCTGGGTAGGGGTTAGTGCTTCCAAGTCAGGGAAATCTAGCAGATGAGCAAAGAGAGACTGCGAGGATAAACGGGAATGTTGGCGTAGGGCTGTACCCAGAGGCTTCAGTCTCTGGAGGAGGGGATGGGGAATTGCCTGCCCCTGATTCAGGAGAGCCAGCCCAGAGATCAGAGCCAATAAAGGCTGTTATTGCTGGCAAGAGCAATGAAATTAAAGAGATGTTTCGCTATCCATCATCAGGTGTGTCAGTTTTCAACACTTAACGGCTGCAAGTTAAAGCCTTTCTCGGCTGCATTTCCAGTCATTGGCTTTTAATTTCAGGCACAAAGGAGGGAATTACATTGGAAGTACTGCAGGTGAGATTTCCTCCCTCCTGCCACACATTTCCATGGCAATGCATCCGTAATGAGACTTCATGGGCAGCATCTTCCTTGCCAGAGCAGAATAATTAATTCAGTTCTTTACCTGGTTGCTTGTCCAAAATCGCTCTGGGATAATGGGATGGAGACTAAGCCAGTCCTTTCCTCTGGTATGTGACAGCCAAATGCCTCACACACCACATCACCACATCCTCACCACCCATCCTCACAGAGCTGGAGTGTCTGAGGGACAGAGTGCCGTGCTGAGGTCTCACCAGGAGTCTGGGGCCTGTGCTCAGCCTCCCCAGGTGTGCTCCCAGGCATTCCTTCAGCATCCCAGGCTGAAGAACTCATCCATGGGGCACATGTCAGCTCAGCTCAGCCCCAGTGCTGCTGAAGGTTCAGCCCCCGAGTGGAGAAATGAACAGAACCACACAGAGGGTGAGAGCAGCAGCGTATGGAGCATGGGAGGGCTGAAGAAGAGAGCCCTTTCACTTTCACAGCCACGAGAATGTGTGTCAGAGAGAGATACAGGCTCCTTTTTGGCATTTGTCAGACAACAGCAGTTTTTCAAGGCAGCATCATATGGATTTTCCTTTTATAACTATCTCCCTCGTGGAAATCCCCATTGGTCCCTGCTATTCCAGCAAAGGAGAGTGTCTAATTCAGCTCATTTTCCCCCAGGAAGATCCAGCTGATTATGCAATAGCAATGTGTACCAGCACGTTAATGGCGCTTGGCACCTTCCTGGGCTGCACGGGAGGCAGGGGATATTGCTGTCATTATGGAATTAGTCATGCTGGAAACACCGCGGGGTTTGTTTAATCCAGGGAGAAAAAGGAAAGAATTGGTGGGGTGGGGTGAACAGAGGCAACAAAGGCAGCTTTCTGAGCCAGACAGAGAGGGAGGCAGGGCAGGACCTGGCACCTTTGCCAACCAGGGGGGTGTCCCAGCAGCTCCCCGTGTTCCGGGTGCCTAGGGGTGTCCGTGGGTTTCAGCTGGCTGCAGGCATCAGTTTGGGAACACCCCAAGAGCTGTTTGGATGGATTTTAACAGGTATGAAAGAGTCAGGTCCCTGCAGACCCCCATGGAGGAGTGGTCCTGCCTCGCCTTTGGTCACCGAGGGGACACACACAGGTTTCTGCAGAAGCAGTGTCACACACTGGGGATGGTGATGAGGAGGGGAGGGGGTCCCCACCACTTGATGCCTTAGGTTTGAACTTTTCAATGTTCCCAACCCTGCCCTGCCCAGTGTCACTCTGCAGTTCCCTGGAGCTCGTTCAGTGCTGTTCTCTCATGCTCACACACACACAACAAAGCCTCTCCAGCTCTCCAAGGACACCCAGACCCTCCTAGGCCCAACAACTGCAAACCACAATCTTGACAAGAGGGGGGCAAGCTTGGGCAAATTCCATCCTTGCCTGGCTTCTGCTTGGGGAATTGATGCTGAGATCCAAGTGGGAAGAACTCGGGAGCTGTCCTTGTCCATGTTGGGATGCACTGAGGCAGGAGCCTCTGGAGGCCAGAGTGTACCTCTGAAGGCCTTTCCAATCAATTCCTCCTTGATTCCTTTCTTCCTGTCTAGTCTCTGTTTCTAGGGAGCCATTTAAAGCATCACAGTGCTCCCTGTTCTGCTGCTCTCCAGCTTTCATTGTGACCCTGCTCCCCAGTCTGGCCCTCTGCAGGTCCCCTCTGCCTCCCCAGGCCTTTTTGGGGTCAGGTACCATTCCCACACACTTCCCTTTGCATTCTCTCCTTTGGAAATGCAGCTGAAGTTGATCAGCCCATTGACCTGGGTCTGAGCCCTGGTTCCTGACCATCTCCTGGCCAAAAATAGAACTGTGTTGGCAGCAGGTGCCCCATGAGGTGCATCCAACTCCTTCTGACAGTTCAGGAGACACCTCTGCAGGTGAGCCTGCAGCAGCTGAGACCCTTTCTCACCCTGCTGGCTCTGCACCCCACCTGGGCTTCAGGCACCTCTGTTTCACAGCTGCAGTTCTGTCCAAGCCCTCCCCATGCCAGCGGCTGTGTGCTCAGTGCCAAGGCACAGCTGGGATCATGCCAGCTGCAGATTGTCTGCTCCAGTCTCCTCCTCCCAAGCCAAGATTTAATGGTTTTGCAGCAAACTCAGTGGCTGCTTGTCCCCCACCCGTGCCCTCCTAAGTGCTGCTTAGATTTCATGTGCTGTCAAGAGGCTTCAGATGCTGCCAGTTGAGCTGACCCTTGCAGGGCCAGGAGAGGATCGATCTGGGCTAAATTAATGCACAGACAGATCCCTAAAGCTGCTGTGAGCCCACAGGAAACACTGCCACAGTGTGCAGTGCCATGGGGAACCAGTCCAGAAGACATGGCCTAAGGAGAAGGGATGTCTGCTCCTCCTTCAGCCAGCTGCTCACACCATATTCCCTCTCATGAGTTTTCCTGCTGGGTGCAAGGTCCTGACAAGGGACATTTTCTACCAGTTGCTTCTGGTGCCACAAGAAGAAGTCTGCAGTGAGCCTGGCTGTGGTGGAGCATGTCCCCCTGGCTCCCTTGGGCAGCCTCCATCCCTCCCTCCCTCGCAGCAAAGGGGAAGCAAGATGTGGTGGGGATGTGCTCTCCCTGCTGGGTACTGCTAATTAACATAAGAAACAGTACCAGAGGCAAGGAGGCATTGAACCAGAGTGTAATTAGCTACTTGGGGTTTGCTGAGTGCCTCAGTCCGGACAACAAGCAGGGAACCTCAGGGCCAGCCTCTGTCAGGGAGCTGCTGTATGACAGCAGAGCCCCCGAGGGATGCTCAGTGCCACCCTGGCTCATTCTGTGCCTGCTCCAAGGCTGTGTTGGGATGTGTGGGATGGCCAGGTCCCCACTCCCCACCCCAGCCTGCCCACAGCACAGACATCTCTCTCCTCCTCACTGCAGCTTGTTTAATATTTATGCACCCAAGTGCTTGGGAATGTCCTAACAGTTTGTGTGCTCAGAAATCCAGGGCTCTGCTGAGATATTTTGCTGTCTGTGTTTCCTTTCCCTCCCTTTCTCCTTTGCACTGGGCTCTGCAAAGGTGTTCTCAGTGGGCTGGTCTGCTCTTCTGCATGGAGATGGGAACAGGCTCCCAGCTGGTGTCTCCTTGTCACCTCCACCTGCTCCTCCCAGACATAGGGGGAGGGATGCCCTGGCGGGATTTCATCATCTCAGCTCCCTTTGCCAGGCCATGGGGATCTCATGAATGCCAAGAAGAGAGTGTCCAAAAGATGCCAGGTGAATCATAGTTGGTTTTGGCCACTGAGCACCCAATGGCATCCACAGGTGTCCACCGTCAGACCCACAGAGGTTGTCACACCCCTCGGGGTTTGGGGGCTTTAGGGACTGTGAGCCCAAGGTAGAACACATCTCATGCTGCTTCAGGTCTCCATGGTCACCTTGTGATGGGCTGGACTTAGATATGCCTGGTTTAATCTTTACTGGGATAATAAAACCACCCATTCCAATCTTTAATGCCACAGACAAAGGGATCTGTCCTCAAGAGGCTAAACCAGAGGCAGTAGGACACCTCCTCTTTTGGATTAGCCAAAAGGGGACAAAAATAGCCTCAATCCCACCGGAAGCCTGAACCTGGCTTGTGATTCATGCCCTGGCTGGCTGCCCATGAGGTTTGCACAGGAATTTGTGAGTGGAGCTGTTGGGTTTCTGGCCCCAGCTACCCTCTGTGCCTGCAGGAAGGATGAACCCTTCCTGAAACATGCCAAGGCTTGGAAAGGAGCATCACGTCACGCCTGGCAGGAGGAACCTGCTCCAAACATAATGCAGCTTCTGTTCAAGGCTCCCTTTTCTATTTTTACATGCGTGGAGTGGTGTAAAATGTGCTTTTTTATTTTGCTTTTAAAGAAACCCCACAGGCAATGAAACACAGAGCAAAAGGACTGGAGCCACGCTGGAAAAGCAGTGATGGGGAAGGGGAAAACAAGGAAGCAACCAGAAATCTGTCAGCTGATGATGATGTTAGAGGGGATGTTTGGTCCTCTTGCTGCTCTCCTGCTTCCAGCCTGGCAACCCCTGCCTCTGCTCCAGGAAAAAGGAGCCAGGATGACCCACAGGAATAATGCTGGCCCATTGAGCAACACCAGGGGCTTCATGGTGTGGATCTGGGGTGAGTGTGACAAACCACGTTGACAGCTTTGGCTATGAAATAATTCTCTTTCCCAGGGATTCTCACTTGGAAAGTGCTTTTTTGCACTGATTTTAGGCATCTTCTTCCCTACCCTAATGGAAGAGAAACAGACCTGTATGGCCAGAGATCAAGAAAGCCCCAAATGAGGGGAAAAAATTATATTCACTTGCTTATGATTTGATAAAAGCTAATTCTGTCTGAGCCCAGGGTGGTTTGGTTTAACCACAGTGTGCAGGGGAGATTTTTTACATGACTTTGCAGTCAGGCTGAGTCTCTTGGGCCATGCTGTTATCTCAGGAACAATCACTCTTGTCCATGCTGGGGTAAATAAGAAAAAATTTGGGATGAGGGAAGGGGCTCCAGGTGCAAGGGAAACCCCAGGGATGGTTTTGAATGGCAGCTGTGATTGCCTGCTTTGTGATTTGCCCAGAGGGTGGGACATAAAAGCTCATCTCCTTTGCACACAGGGTAAGAAATTCTTTAATTGTCCACCTCACATCCCCCAAAAATTAATAAAATAATTTCCTTGGGCAGGAAAGCTTCATCTTTCCCCACTCCCTGTGCTTGCAGTAAAATGAAACTGCTCCTGTCACCTCTCTGATCTCTGGTGTTTCTCAGCCCTGGTGTCACCCCAGAGTTCTGCAGCTGAAAGCAAAGAAGCTGGGATGCTGCTGTAGCTCACTGCACTGGCCTAACACAAGGAGAGTCCTGGAAGAGCCTTTTTATGTTGGCTTTTAAGGGCTTTTATCTTAAAAGCACATCTGCTGTGTCTGTACTGCTCACCTAAACAAGGGCAGAGTTGGAGCCTGGATCATCCACAGCGTGATCCATGGAATGTGTGTTGCCCTAGAACAGCTGATTCCCCCACAGGAGGTGCCCAGGGTCACTCCCAACGTGCAGGCAGGACACTGCATCCCTGTTTGGGACAGCAGGAAGGTCAGTCAGGTAAGGATGTTGGATACAGGCTCACCTCTACATGGGAAAACAACTCCCTCCCCAAAGCGAGCCAAGGACACCATTCCCCTGCAGAATTGCCTGGGCTTTAAGAGTAGATGGATGTTTTGGGAACTATGATCCAAGGCAAAAATAAGCTGGGGAAACAGCCTGGGAGCCAAGCCCAGGGGAGTTCCTTAGTGCCTCATTAGCATCCAGAATGCTGTGTCCAAGCTGCCCAGAAATGCACTGAGGATTTCTCCTCTGGACTAAGCACCATCCATAAAACTCCTGGCAGGGACCTGGCCACCAAGGCTGGCTTTGTCTCCACCTCCCATGTCCTGAGTCACTGGTGCTGAGCTGCACTCACACATCCCCTGAATCAGCTTTACTTTTTAGTGTAAAAAGCCAAACAAGAATGAGAATAAACTCATTTAGCTCCAGGCTGGGTTACTGCAATGGGATGGGCAGAGTGTGGGCATCTCTGCTGGGGCCCTGTGGGTGAGGGGTTCACTCCACCATCCCCTCCCATGGCTGCTGTGAGGCTGGTGAGACCCCCCCCCAGCTCACAGGCTGCTTATGGGCACTGCTCAACCCCCAAAGTCTTCAGTAAAGGGGATTTTTTAAAGAGGATGGTGGGGAAAGTTGCTTTGTTTGTTTGTTGAGAGAGAGAGAGAATTTTTGGAGGTCAGTCTGACTCCTTGTATCACCTTGGCTGATGCATTTCTCCCCATCCTCACTTCAGTGCCATGGAGGAGGTGTTCAGACAGGTGTTTGATGCCAAACCCTGGGTTTGGAGGGAGGAACACTGGGAATAGGACAGTGGTGACTGGAGAGTCCAGTGCCACTCTTACAGCTCTTCCCATTGGGAGACACCAGCACCTGAGGCTGGGATGGGAAGAAGGTGTCCTGTGGGGTGCAGGCACCAGTTCTGGGGGCATGTAGCCCCATGGTGCTCCCACACTGCCAGGCTCTGCAGCTGATCCCCTCACCTGGGCTCATTCCTGGGCTCCATTGATGCCTTAAATGGCTCTCAGAA
The DNA here is from genome assembly GCA_013400515.1 of Erpornis zantholeuca. Lineage (NCBI taxonomy): Eukaryota > Metazoa > Chordata > Aves > Passeriformes > Timaliidae > Erpornis > Erpornis zantholeuca. Next base: position 48,275 of record VZTN01016873.1, read on the forward strand.
ACAGAGAGCAGACAGGAAGAAAGGAATCAAGGAGGGATTGATTGGAAAGGCCTTCAGAGGTACATTCTGGCCTCCAGAGGCTCCTGCCTCAGTGCATCCCAACATGGACAAGGACAGCTCCCGAGTTCTTCCCACTTGGATCTCAGCATCAATTCCCCAAGCAGAAGCCAGGCAAGGATGGAATTTGCCCAAGCTTGCCCCCCTGTCCCCAAGATTGTGGTTTGCAGTTGTTGGGCCCAGGAGGGTCTGGGTGTCCTTGGAGAGGTGGAGAGGCTTTGTTGTGTGTGTGTGAGCATGAGAGAACAGCACTGAACGAGCTCCAGGGAACTGCAGAGTGACACTGGGCAGGGCAGGGTTGGAAACATAGAAAAGTTCAAACCTAAGGCATCACCATCAGCAGCTCTGCTTCCTCCCAGAGCTGGAAAGGGCAGAGGATTGCTTTTAATGAGGCTTTGCCTTGCTGGAGTTTGCCTGGTGTGGGCAGTGCCCTCCACCCTCTCTGCAGGCAGGGCTGCTCCTGCTGCACTCCCCAACTCCCTCAGCACCTGGAGGATTCGACCCAGCAGGTTTGGGGGTAAAACATGAGGATTGATTGGGTTGATCACTGCCATGTCCCTCTTGAGGATGGAGGATCCTTGCAGGAGGGCAGGGCCCTGGCACAGATCAAGGTGGAAAAACCTCCAGCCTCACTCGTGTAGAAGGTTTGTTCTTCACATCCTCCAAGGCACTGCATGGCACCCACTGGGCTCTGACCTGCTTCCTCCCACTGAGCAGCAAGATTGGGATATTTGGGAGACTCCTTCCCCTCGTTCCTTCCCAAGGGCCCAGGATGATTCAGGCCATCCCAAAGCAGGACAGATGATTCACATCCTCTAAGTGCCTGTGTCTTCCTACCGAGATAGTAGATAAATAGATAGATAAATACATAGATAGATAGACAGACAGACAAACAGACAGCTGAGCTGGTGGTCTTTGGCCCTTTATACTCTGGAAAGATGAGCACCACCCTGACCTTGCAGGAATCAAGGTCTCTATTGATAGAGAATGATCCAGCAAGGTGCAGCGTGTGGGAATACCACCAGTTCTGCTGGATGTGGGGAAGCTCCATGCCCTGACTGCCTCTTCCATTAGTCCATTCAGCCTGGCAGGACATACCCTGTTTAAATCTACTACCCAGCTTTGATTTTTCATGTTTCTTATGCTGCAATTTTTTTTTTCTTTTCCTGAGAAATTATTTAGGCAGATGGCTGAGCTTGATATTAATGCACTTATTTCAACATTTGCATAGAGCATCTGTTAGGGAAAAAAAAAAAAACAAGTTTTGCAGGTTTAAAAAAAAATATTTTTTTTCATCTTCAAGTTGAATTCCAAGAATCTCAGAAGACGACCATCCCTTCTAAGAATGCTGAAAAGCTTCATTTATATGCCAGTAAGATGGCACTCCACTGAAATGTCACTCACTAGCAGATGATTTGGAAGGGGAGAAGGAAATGAATGTGTATGTTACAGAACTGATCAAGTCTAGACAAAAAAAAAACAGGGAAACTTTGAAAAGCAAGATCCTCAAAGGCTGGCTTAGATGAAGCTGCTGAGAAATTACACTTTTCCTCTTAGAGAAGATCTGACAGTTTGTCTAAATCCCACATACTTCCTTTTTCCCTGGTAAAATAATCTCCTACAATCGTTTTGGATTATTAATTTTTGGGCTAGCCACAATAAAAATAAAACCTGAATGATGTGGTTCTTCACTGCACACGGAGAAGGAGCCATTCCCTTCTCTCCAAAACCTCTGGGGCACCTCCCTATCAAACCCAGAGTGGCAAAGCTCTGCTTCCACCCCAAGGACTGTCCTGATGCTGAGTTATTGTATTTCTCCCTTTTATGATGTATGGAGCAAAGTCAAATAGTAAATATCTTTCTGATGTTTTCAGCTGGCCTCTGCAGCACGGGGTCTGTCCTGATGAGCTTTAATAACAATGCCTGCCCATCCCTGAGAGCTGTAGGTCAGGCTCAGCTCTCGACCCACACATGCATTTGTGTAATTGCCTTTGCTAAAGGCTTTCTTTCTGCTTTAATATCACGTGGGTTTGAGAAGGTGGCTGTTTGTGTCTTCGTTTTTCACTCTGTCTTCCTCACAATTCCCTCTCAAGCAGCATGGAGGGTGCAGCCAGGCAACCTAACCCCACTTGTGATGGAGACTGATCTCAGCAGGTCTCAGCTGGAGCCACCCAGCCTGCAGCCACACTGGCAATGGGCAGTATCTTCCTTTTGGAGTCATTCTGGGTTTGGAGCTTCACGTTGCAAGGGCAAAACCAGCCTTTTGAGCTGCACCCCTGGCAGGTTTTCCCTTGGTTTGATGCATCCCTGTATCCAGCATCACTCTGGTCTAGGGTATTACACTGAGAGGAGGTGTTATAAATCACAGCATATACATGCTTTAATTATTTTGTCAAAATGATTTATAAGCTCTAACTCACTGGAAAGTACCAGGCTGTGCCCATGGACCAGCCTTTTCTGGTCCTTACCTGTGTTAACTCTGCTCATCACCACTTCCTCCCACATCCCTGCTCAGGGGATGGTGCTTCCCTGACTCTGGCAGTGCCTTACCTTGGAAACAACTGTGGGAATGGTCCTGGGACTGCAGAGGTATTTTCCAGCTCGAGCCAAAGTGGCACAGGCAGCCCCTGCCATCCCCCCTGCCACATTCCCAGCCCGGGGTCACTCAGTTTATCCCATAACAAACTTTTCTGGCAGGGTGTCAGCTCAGCCAGCGTAATAAAGATTTACAGCCACGGCTGAGGCAATGCCAGAAATACCTGGCATAGCTGGCTGCATCCCAGAACACAGGTAAGGGGGCTGAGATTTCCCTCCCTTGCAGCGAGGGAGGGGACAGCTGAAGGGGTGCTGCTTTTTGAACGTTTTCCCAGTGTTTTCTGCTTTTTAATGACCTGCTTAACCCGTGGCTGAAGGGTGTAATTTATGGCTCCAAAATATAACCAGGGGGTTCACAGCCTTCATGCTTTGGCTCCCTCGGCTTTATCAACCAGCTCATTCCTCACAGTTTTGCATGACAGCACAAGGGCCGAGTGCCGTGAATGGTATGCAGATAAAAACAGGGGGGAAAGGCTTTCCCTCAAAGTCCAGCGCCGGTGGGAGAGCGAAAGGGAGGGGGGGGATGGAGGGGAATGTGCTGGGGGAGGCTCTGGAGAAGCTGTGAAATGCCTCTGGAGCAGGCAGAGGGGAGATACGCAGAGTGGGGATGGAAACCAAGGGCTGGATGCAACCCCACGGACACTGAGGGGCAGGGAAATCTCTCTGGCGCTGGGATGGTGGGGGCAGAGGCCTCACAGGGGTATCCCACCTTCCAGCCTCACTGTGCAGACACAGGGGCTTGCTCTGGGCTTGCTCTGGCCACACCTGCTCCAGCCCCAGCCCCTGCAAAGTGAAGAGACCCTGCAGGAAAGCTGAATGAACAGAAAGGCAAGGAGGCATCCCTATGCCTTCCTTCATGGCAGCAGTTTGGAGGTTCAGGCTGAAGATGAGCCTCTTTCTCTCATCCTTTGGTGGGGAAATTCTGCCTACCCTGCTCTGCTCCTCCCTGCTGAACTTCCTCCCTGCAGTTCCAGCCCGGTATTTAGATGAGAGGTAACACGAGGGATTGTTGGCTTGGCAGAGGATTTGTTTCCTCCCGGGGTTTCCAGCCAGGAGTAGAGCAGTGGAGCCTTGGGACCTGTTATCTCCCTGCAGAGGAGGCTCCTGCTCGTGCCTGGGGGCTGCAGCTGAGGTCCTGCACCTCCTCAGCTTTCCAACCTGCTGGAATCCAGGTTTTGTCAGCAACAGTGGGGCTGGAACATGGTCACAGCCCTCTGCTCTGAGCTGAAGGATGAGATTATTTCTGTATTTCTGTATTTCTGTATTTCTCAGCCAAGCTGCACCACAAACAAAATTTTACACCTCTGGAAAACGCTGAGTAGTAGATTCTCTTTATGCCCCTGGCAAATCCTTGAGGAAGGTCCAGGGCAGGCTGTGGAGAGTCATCCATGCCCAGTCCTCTCCCTGATCTCCATATAACCACTCAGAAAATAAAATCATGCCACTTTGCTTCCCTCATGCTTTTCATGGGAGTCCATACCCAGAAATGTGCTCCCTTGCTCTGTCCATTTCCATAATTAAAGCAATAAGGAGTGGATGTGATTTAAATCAAGCCTGAGCTCTTGAAAAGCCACCTGTGGTGTTAAAAGCAAGTCAAAAAGTGTGCTAATAGAAGCGTTAACATTTGAGCCATGTACAGACAGCGTTAATTATAACATTCCCCATGAGCAGGGCGTTCCAGTGTCCCTCAGTGAACAGGCAGCACTGATGGCTTTGGGCCTGAGTGCTGGGCTCAGCAGCAGCACAGGTCATGAGGTGAACAGTGCCAAGCTGGGCAGGCAGAAAGCATGGGAGGGGTAGTCTGATTTGCCAGTTAGACCCCCAAAATGCAGGCTGGCATCCCACCCTGAGTCCCAGAGCTGCTGGCTACCTGCGGGACAGATGGGATTTAGACACATCTTTGGCACATTGAAATCATCCCAGGACAAGAGAGTGGACAGGTGGACTAAAGCATCCTTCAGTACCACCACTCTGGGGGGAAATTCCTGCAGGCTGTTTGAAACCTTTGCCCTCTCTCCCTCAGGCTGTCTGCCCTGCTGTAGGGCCCCAGCAATCTCCTCTGGCACAACCAAGCAGCTGGTGCTTTGCTCATGAGGTTGAGTCCAAGTTACTCCATTTATATCCTCTCTGAGAGGCAGGAGTCATTAAAGGTCTGGGAAGGGATATTCCAGCAGCAAAATGAGCTCAGGACCCTCCACCATCAGCCACTGCTATGCCAGGGCTGGTGCTTTGGGGTCCCTGGGAACAATTTGGACCCATCCTGGCACCAGAAGAAGTGCAGATGTGTGAGGATGTGCCATGCCCATCTCTCCCCTGGGCTCTTGCAAACACCTTTGCCCACTCACAGACTTTCTTTGCCCAAGGACTGGAGAGCTCAGTCCATGAGCAGCTTGACATCGATACTGCTGGAATTGGAAAACAGAGGAAAATAAAAACCAGGAGAAGTTTATATTCACCAGTGCCAAACTGTTCAAACCAAATAAATTTGTCCTGAGTTTACTGTCTGGAAAAGCATTTCAAAATGCTTTGCTTTTCCAGGCTGTTGTGACGTGTCTGCTCACATGTCATGCTCACAGGGACAGGCTCCAAGGAGAAGCAAAAAGCCTTCAATTAACAGGATGCTCAGCACATGCTTAAGATTAAGCATGTGCTTAAATCCATCCCCCAAGAGAACAACCCTCAAACATAGTGGAGAATCCATCCTGGAGCCAGCCAGTAACTGATTCTCCAGAGCCATCAGCTGGGACTTAAAACATGTCCTCAAGTGCTCTTCGAGGCAGGGGCCAAAGTCCCACAGAGTCAGCTGAGTCTCTGTCTCTCCATTTTTAATTAAATTCCATTTTTACAGTAGGAATAATAGTGCTCACAAGCTGTTGATTAGAGCCTTTTCAGGTCTTTTGATCAGCATGGGACAAAGGACATGTTCAGTCTGTCATTAAACATCCTTTGATGGCTTCTAGAAGTCACATATTTGTCTCAAAAATGTGTTATATTAGATTTCTCTCTTTTCCGTGCTTGCTGCTTCATGATTTCACTTTCTCCAAGAAAACCCTCAGTGTGTGTGGAGGACAGAGCAGCATTTCTGCTTGCTCTGCCCCACAAAGTCCCTGTTGTGCCTGGCATAGATCCTGTTTCTGCAGAGCTTCAGGTAACTGGCATCCTCACCCTCACTACACACATGGGAAATGGGATGAAGAATAGTCCAAGGGCATGCAAAAGTTGGCAGCACAGCTGGAAATTGGGATATTTTAACAGCAATGGCACTGCTTGCTCCACCCTCATAAGACCCTGGTGTCTGCCTGTATCCATCCCTCACCTTCATTTGGCACCTTAAACTCCTGATTTTTCTTGCAGGGAAGATCTTGCAGGATGTGGAGAGCCTGGTACTCTGACTGTTTCTTTGGTGTTGCTTTACCATGACTGATTAAAAGCCTTGATGAGCCCTCCCCTGCCACTCACCACACAGGCAAACTTGCTGTTTCCAACCCGGCTGCTCTGCCTGTGCTCAGACTCTCCAGGCATCTCCTCACTCGGCGTTCGTCACTTCCAGTGTATCCACACAGACTTTATTTTTCACACTAAGACAGATTGAAAAAAATTCAGTTTCTTGACTGCTGTCCCTTTGGCCTGCCACTAAATCTTTTCATCTTAGGGTATGCTCTTGAAAAGCCTATAGATTCAAGTGCTGCCTCTCAGGGCTGCCACTGAGCTGAGATCTATGTGTTGTTATTCACCTCTCCCGTCTCTCCTCGGAAGCCAGTCCCACTCACCGGTGTGGTTGGATTCCCCTGTTACACATAACACCTGCATTTTCCCTGGATGGAGCTGTTATTTATTGCCTCTTGCTCGTTTGGCTACAGAGAGGATCCAACCCTCCCAGCAGCTCCCTGGCTGCTCGGAGAGGTGCAGTGGCCTCACTCCTCAGCACTCTGGAGTGAGCTGTGGCTGCTGGTGAACACCCACGGCAGAGATGAGCTGTGAGTGATGCCTTAAATGGCTACCTGGAAACAGAGACTAGACAGGAATAAAGGAATCAAGGAGGGATTGATTGGAAAGGCCTTCAGAGGTACACTCTGGGCTCCAGAGGCTCCTGCCTCAGTGCATCCCAACATGGACAAGGACAGCTCCCGAGTTCTTCCCACTTGGATCTCAGCATCAATTCCCCAAGCAGAAGCCAGGCAAGGATGGAATTTGCCCAAGCTTGCCCCCCTGTCCCCAAGATTGTGGTTTGCAGTTGTTGGGCCTAGGAGGGTCTGGGTGTCCTTGGAGAGCTGGAGAGGCTTTGTTGTGTGTGTGTGAGCATGAGAGAACAGCACTGAACGAGCTCCAGGGAACTGCAGAGTGACACTGGGCAGGGCAGGGCTGGAAACATAGAAAAGTTAAAACCTAAGGCATCATTAGGACAAATCATGCCAGACTCACCAGGTTTTCCCAGACCCACCAGGAGACCATGAATCACCCCTCACCCTAAGGCTGAGGAAGGGGCTGATGGTGGTGATGGGATGGGCAGCAGCACTAGAGGGAATTCCTGCCATTCTCAGTGCTTTTAGGCCCACACTTGTACCTCCCCAAGGCTGAGAACTCAGCTCAGCCCCACGGCACCGTTAAACCAGGAGAGCAAACATCCTGGGAGCCCCAGACACCAAGGGCCTCTCCAGAACACATTTGGGAACCTCAGCCAGGCCCAGCCAGGGGGAAGGTTCCTCACAACGAGGGCTTCACTCCAGCCTCTCACTGGGGAATCTTTGATACATGTGCCAATAAACAAGGCCTATAATTGTGTGCATTTCGGTGTGTGGGGTGGGTGTGTGCATTTTGGGGCATTCCACCTGGACCAAGTGCTGCACCCAAGGATCCTGAAATAAGTCCTGAGGTAAAAACCCCTTTTCCCCATAAACTCTGTTTTGGTTTCAATTTTTAGACAAGGAAAAGGCAACAATTCCACCTGCAGCAGGGGCAATATGAGCCAAGCTGCAGGCAGTGACTCCCCAAGGACTCTGCTCTGTGGGGCAGAGAGCTTTCATTGCAGGAGTAGGCAGGAGCATCCTTGTCTCACCTGTGGGGTGAGGACAACTCAATAAATGCCTCTGCATCAGCCCCCAGCCCTTCCTCTGCAGGAGAATGGTGGACATGGGCATGGCCAAGGGCAGAGCAAGAGCCCCTGTCCAATTTAAGCATCCTGTCACCTCCCCAACCTCACCAGAAGACAATTCACAAGCCTCTTGCTGCCTTGCTACTCCCAGAAGACTTGAACCACCCCAAATTTGTAAGTCAGGATTTACAGCATCTTGAGACTAACTGAGGAAAGAGCATCTCCATCAAATTTTATTTTTAAAAAACAAGGTACACGGGGTGCTTTGCCTGGCTGGCTGCACTATGTAGGGCTGGGCTCTGTGGTGCTTTTTGTGTTTTCACTGTTCCTTGCAGGGATGACAGGCTCATAAAACCATCTTAAAAACCAAAGTGATATGTTGCACAGAGTTTTCAGCTTCAGGATCCATGGGCTCATTTAAATTAAAAAAAACCCAAACAGATTGGGGGAGCTGGGAAACATGACTGGGGAAGCTGGAAAAGCAGACTCCAAATTGTACACAGGCTTGTTATCAAATGTCACCATCACTAAAACAAGGGAAGGAAAACCCAGGGAGAGTTAAATCCCTTTGCAGAGCTGAGAAATCCAAGGCTGCAGAGCCCGTTGTTCCCCCAGCACGTCCGTTTGGGATGAATACTTGGACATGCAGTCATTTTCCTGAGCAGGACATCAGCTGCTTAATGCTTGTTAGTGCTAATGAAAATCACACAGCCCGAGTTGTGCTCCAGCCAGTAATTCCTCTAAGTGCTGCCATCTTCACTGTCGTCTCGGGGAAGATGCAGGAGCAGAGCCTGAGGTACTGAACTTTAAATTGGTGCCAGCTTTAAAGAAAGCAAAGCCACTGCAGAGGATGCAGAGGGGTTTATTGGGGCCTCCTTGAATTTTGCCCAGCTGCATAGGATGGGCAGCTGCCTTTATAATGGTCCTAAGAAAAATAAAAGTGAAGAATTCTCCACTGGATTCCTAAGAAAACTCTGGGGTGCCTGCAGGGGGAGAGCTCTCATCCTGCCACGTGCCCATGGGGTCCATGTCCCACCAGCCCCTACAGGGATGGTGACACACCATGCCTGGTGTCTGCAGGGGACAGTAAAGCTGGTGGAATATCCCCCTTAAAATCATGACTCAAACCTTCACCCTTTCTTATCTGGCACGGGCAAGAAGCCAGGTTAAGGATTTGTTGGTCAGGAGTGTCCAGACCACAAAGATCACACATTTCCTCTGTGCTCTCAGCCAGTCGATTCACGTCTCAGCCTTAGCTTCCTTATTTTTGAAGTCTAGGCAATAACAGCCTCTTAGAGGAAGGAAGTGTGAGAATTTGTATGTTAATATTTGTAAGACACTCGAGGGATAAGTTGAGGAGCTCCATAAAAATGTCCAGCAGCGATGAGTGATGATTTTTCTGGGCGTATCTTGAATCCAGCCCAGGCTGCTATTGTTCCCAGAGCACCTGTGGGTACCAAGCATGGGGAACACATTCCTCAGCTGCATAAAGATGTGGAAAACAGGAGGCAAAAGGAGAATCTCACATTGCTCCGGTGGGTAAAGCCTTCACTCACAGCTAGGTATATGAAATCTGCACTAAAATCTGGATTAATTCCCAAAGATTTTTTCCATTTTTGGTCTATTTCTTCAGTGTTTCCTTTGGTGACCATGCTGGTAGCTGGCTGGAGCTGATGTATTCCTCATTTGTTCCGTGATTAGTGATCTCTGAAGTGTTGTGGCTCTCCTGACAGGTCTCAGCCACAGCTTTCATTCCATGCAGGCCTGGGGCTGAGAGTCCCTCCTTGGTTTGGTTGCTCCTTTGGAAACACAGACTGAACAAAGGTGTCGAGGGAGAGGAACCTGAAGTTCCCATTCACGTAGATGGGAAGGGAATTTATTCCAAAACATGCTATTTTAGGCCTTATTTCTGCCCTCAAAGAATAAGGCCACTGTGAAAAAAGAAAAAGCTTTCACAGAAAAGTGGCTGCCTGCTGGTGGGCAGCAGAAGGTGATCCATGACTTTACTAATGAATAGGGTGGTGCTCAGGAAACTGAGTTTGAAAGTGTTTTCCATTCTAGGAAAGCACTGGCAAAGCCTGGCTCTTGCAATAAGACATTACTTCACTTGCTCTGCTGGGGTGATCTATTGCTTTGCAAAGCCATACAGCCTTGCCTATGGATGCAGCCACAAGGACAGAGTTGGGAAGGAACTTCTCTGCTTGTCCTTCTGGATGAGTTGCCTTTTCATGCACTGATTAAATATGTAACACTGTGGAAAGCCTGATTTTCTGCATGGCAGCCCAGAACACTTAGGCCCAGGGAATAAAAAGATCATTTATCAATGACACCTCTTTTACCCAGAGTCCTGGTGGAGGGATCAGCTCCTGGGCGTGATTGTGAGAGTTCAGGAGAAGCTGCAGAAGTGCAGCAGGGCCAAAAGCAAAGCGCAGGACCCTGGGATTTTGTCCATCTGTGATGAGAAACTCTGCTTGAGCAGCAAGGGATGGAGAGGCTGTCGCTGCAGATGGCTTGCACGGGCACCTTTGCACTCCCTGCCTCCCCGATGGGCACGGGGATGCCAACAGCCACACAGTCATCCGCTCCTTTGCTGCCAGGGTGGCTTGAAAGTGGTGTGAGAGCTCAGCCCTGGCGTGGTGACAGGGGCAGCAAAGCAACGGTGACACCATCCTCGAAAGAGAGAGCTGCTGAGGACATGGGAATGGCTATAAATAACTGCGTGTTCGCTGCAGCCTCCACGCAGATGGGCAGAAACCTGCCTGGGGCCGGCGTCCTGAGACTCAGGGTTGGTCAGGCTCACCTGTTACAGAGCCAGGAGGCAGAGGAGAGCAGCATTAGGCCAGAGTGGTGATTTTTAAGGCTTGTGAAAGGTGGCTGACGTGTACATATTTGCACGACGCAGAGGCAAACACCGAACCAGCCGAAGCCCAGGGCAGACCCATCAGGTGTCCTGGAGGGTACAAGACGAGGTCTTCCTGCACTTCGAGGAGGAGAAAGCTTGTGGAAACAGATCTGCTCTGACAGAGGCTGTTTTCTGTAGCTGGGAAAAGAGTGTGAATCCCCAAGCAGAGGGCCCTCGGTAAAGCACAGCTTGCTGCCAAGGATTCCTCCTCCCTCCCCCTCTCCCTCCTCCGAGGCTCTGACACTGGAAATGGTCCTGCTGATTAGACAGTGTCTGAGCTGCCGAGCCCGAAGCTGGAACATGGAGTACTGTTCTGATGCCCACGTTTTCAGAAGGAAGTTGAAAAATTGAGGAAGGTGCCAAAAACAGCCACAAAAATGATACAAGGGCTGAAAGGAATGGCTTGTGTGAGACTTGCACAGCTCAAGCTGTTTGGCTTATCAGGAAGAAGATGGAGAGGACATTGCAGCTCATAAGTACCTTCCCTTGAACAAAACCAAAACAAAAACAGGCTTTAAGCATGTCTTTAATCTTTCAGAGAAGCCATAGCAAGAAGTGGTGCTGGAGTGCAAGGCCAGTCAAATGCCAGCCAGGGAAAAGGATTTGTGTATTCCCCTTAACTGTGAAGGTTAAAACCAGTCTAGTGATGGGACCATGCTCCATCTCCTGGGACCCAGGCAGAGCATTTTCTGATCATGCCACCAGTTCCTGGGCACTGGACCTCAGGCAGATGGGGTCTGCTGGATCCTGGAGTTTGGAGGAGAGAATACAATAATCCCTTCTGGCTCGAGGCTTTCTCATCGTTCCCAGCAAGGCAGGAAGGAGACCAGCTGTCCAGTGGCCACAACCCACACCACAGAGTTACCACTCAAAGCAGGCTTGTATCCTCAGACCAAAAATACCAGCCCAAGGCCTGATCAGCAGCTGCAGACCACGATGTTCAAAGGGCTGGTGCCCAAATGTGGTGGGATTTGACACTGGGTGTTTTTCTCCTTTGTGTGACGAGAGACTGCAAATATCAGAGGAGTCTTGGTCTTACTGTGGGCAACCTCAGGTCAGAGAGGCCCTTGACCCACCTGTGACAACTTTCTCTGGTGGGACTTCCACGCTGATGGCCCCACAAGAGGCTGTGCATGGGGAGCCATTTGCTTTTGCTCCTCCACCAAAGCTGGGTTGAAAATAACTCCGGGCTTTGTGTGATGCAAACTCAGCAGCAGCCCCCAGAAATAGGCAGGACCCAGTGGCGTGGTTGCACATACCTCTGTGGGGCAGGGCTGGCCTAAAATAAGGGCTGACCAGCACAAGAAAATGACCTACTGGAAATAGCCTGGCCCTGCTCTGCACAGGCCCCACTTCCACCTGTGTAACGAGGTGTAAAACATTCCCCAGTCGAAACATTAACTTGTTTATATGCTGTCTCTGACTAGGTGTAAATACTTACTCAAGGCACGGACAAGGGAAAAAAAAATTAAAAAAAAAAAAAGCTTTAAATGCTTTAACATTCAAGAAAAGTACTGTGTGTACCAGGAGTTTCAGAGATCACTTTGGGAGAGCCAAGCGCCTGAGCAAATTAGCCTTGGATCTGAACAACCTTGCAAACGGCTGTCTGAGAGTGAGCAAATACCATGTTATTAAAGACAAATGAAAGTAGCAATTCAACTGGAGAAGACAAAGAGTTTTGCTCATGTAGATGCTTAATAATTTTTTCCTGTGAGTGCTTCTGCGATCAAAGATGATAAGAGCCAAGCCTCCTTTACATTCATCGGCCTCCGAACGATTGTTTAGTGAAGGTCTGATGCAAATTGCACGTGTCACAGTCCCCACCGCTATCTGGAGCCCGTGATTCATCTCAGCCTGAAGATGATGGTGCAGTGTGAGGCTTGTTTGTTCAAGAAATGCTCCTGCTCCAACCTTCTCGGAGGGCTCCATTAAACACAGCGCTTCCCACTTCGGCAAGAATGTGTCTCCAATTTCCAATAAACACGACAGCAGATTAGGCAGGGAGAGGGACCCAAGGAAAACAAACTTGCTTGGAACAGAGAGTGGAATTTCTGTAGCCTTTGAAATCCAGGGAAGTTTTTGCAGCTGGGGAGCACCACACCAGGTGAGGACCAAGTCACATAATTGGGCCGGGCACCTGTGAAAGCCAAGGCCAAGGTGCTGTGCCAGGGCAGAGTTACTCCCCTCAGGAGCCCAGGTTGCTCTGGATGTAGGCAGAAGCCCACAAAAACTTGTGCAAATGTGTTCCATAGGGCTTTGGATCCCTCTGGGGTATGATATAAATTTTCTCTCATGAGATAAAGAAGCAACATGCTGCCTACTTTCCCTTCCGTGTGTTTTCTCCCTGAACCTAATGCCAAGGGAATTATTTCTGTCCAGCTGAGTCCTAAAGCCTTCCTACCTCAGCACAGATAGGGTCTGGCTGTCTTTACACAGAGCCTTGCCCCTAAAGCATTTGCCCAGGGGTCAAAGAGGCCATGTCTGGGCTCATGCCATCCAAACCCCTGTCTGCTCCCAGGAAAGCTGTGCAGCCCTGGTTCCCTGGAGGGCTGCCTGGGAGGCCAGATGTGCCTGGCACATGGTGGGGCTGAGGGCACACACCATGCCAAGATCCCTGGGTGAGCCTGGAGGGCAGCACTGGGAGAGGGGACCCAGCTCCATGTGTGGGGCCTGAGGGACACCAGCTGCGGTCAGGCAAGATCCCTCCTCTGCTGCTCCTGCCATTGCTGCCTTTTCCTGGTCTTAAAATTAAAATCAAAATATGGTTTGTGGGGAAAAGGGGTTTTTACCTCGGTATTTATTTCAGGATCCTGGGGTGCAGCACTTGGTCCAGGTGGAATGCTCTGAAAATGCATGCACACCCTGTTACACCAGAATACACACAATTATAGGCCTTGCGAAGTTAACATATTTATCAAATATTTCCCAATGAGAGGCTGGAGTGAACCCCTCATTCTGAGGAACCTTCTTCTCTCTGGATGGGCTTATCTTAGTTTACAAAAATATGTTTTGGAGAGGCCCTTGGTGTCTGGGGCTCCCAGGATGTTTGCTCTCCTGGTTTAACGGTGCCGTGGGGCTGAGCTGAGTTCTCAGCCTTGGGGAGGTACAAGTGTGGGGCTAAAAGCACTGAGAATACATCAAATTATAAAAGAGTATGTGAGAGGGGTATAAAAGAAAAAGCAAAAAATCATTCTGCCATGACCATGCATGGGACAAAGCTGTTCAACACGGACCCTGTGCTCTGTAGCTGTGGCCTTTGGAGAGTTCCCCAGGGCTGTTGAGTTGCTGCTCCCCTTCAAGGCTCCTCCTGCTTCCCTGACTCCTGCATGGATGGGCATCACGGGACCAGGTCTTGCCATGGGCTGCGTGGGAGCTGTGGGAGCGTGGGCTGCAGGCTTCACTGCCACTGCTCCTCTGGTCATCCCCCTCATAGCCTGACTCCTCTGAGTGGATCTGGTGCTGAGCCCTCACTCCCATCAGCCCTGAATTTCCAGTTGAAGCAATCTCTGCATGGAGCCTGCTGAGCTCTGGCTCTCCAGATAGCTAATCTTGCCCGGGACTCCTCCTAGCAACAAATATGTTTGTGCCCAATGTGATAGTAAACACCAGAGGTGGAGTGAAAAGCATGCAGAGCCAAGAGAGCCGAAGGAAGGGGCTCCCTATCTTAAGCAGAGTAGCTGGCTTGGTTTCTCTCTTTTTAAGCTTGGGCTGATTTCATGAGGAGAACAAGGCATGGGATATTTCCCTTTCCTTGTCTAAGTGCGTCAGATCTTTAAGTCTCCATCAGCTCTGCCAGAGGCAGCAGTGGCTGCCGTGGCTAAGTGTGATGCATGCAGCAAACACACAGAACTCCTCTCACCACTTTGCACACTGTCAGGATCCCACACCTGTATTTAATCAATCCTAATTCTGCAGCTTTTTTGATGTGACAGGGCCAGAAGCTGGAATCACTCCCTTTTTATGTACCCTAGTCTGAGTATATGGTAATATTTGTTATATATTTCACTTATTACATATATAGAGATGTGAGCATCTGAAGTGCAAAGCTGTGATTTATGTTTCCAGCACAGCTGGATCCAAAAAACAGAGAATGCAGCACACGCTGTCAAACCCAGGCTTCCAAACTCCAGCCTCAGAGCTCTGTGCTGATGAAGTTGTGGCCAATCCATCAAGATTAAAGAGGGTCAAGGTCACATTTACACCCACTGGGTCCAATCAATAGCCAGCTAAGACCATTGATTTCATGGCTGCTCAGCAGAGTGGGATCTCAGAGGCTCTGGAGTGGGCAGGTTCTCTCTTGCACTCACTGCAGCAAGTGACTCAGGGATCTGGATCTTCATGCCAAAGCTGCTTCCCTTCAGTCTTCTTTAGGAATTGCATCCCAGGAAGCCCCGTGTCCCTGCCCAAGGCAGGGGGGTGGAACCAGGTGATCTCTAAGGTGCCTTCTAACCCAAACCATCCTGTGATTCTGTAAGGAAAATAAACTAGACTCCAGTAAGATGAACCCACAGGATCTCTGGCCTTCACCCAGCTTCTTCCCTGCCTGCCCTGCAATGATGACAGCAGCAGATCTCCATGAGGTTTTGTGGGCACCTGATCCTCTTCCACTGCTCACACCAGGCAGCCCAGATCTTTCCTTCACAGTAGGGACACTCTTCAAGGTTTGGCTGAGCCAGTTCCACTCATGGCATTGGAAAAAACCCTATTCCTGTGTTTTTTTCCTGGCAAAGTTAGTTTTCTCCCTGAAGACACTCACAGTGGAGTCCAGCAGCCACAAGGGAAGAGGGAGGACAGAGGAGCTGGGAGTGAGTGAGAGGAAAGCAGGAGGGATGGGAGGAGAAGCAGGACCTTTTTCTCCTCCCTAGTCCTTCTCCTCCTTGGGTCCCAGGTAATTGCACTTGCAAATGAATTCTATCACGGGAATACTCACCCCAAGCTACTTCAGCTCTTCAGGAGAAGAGTTATTCCCTTGCCCCATTAATAAGAAGCTCCTTCTGGCTGCTGCCATGCTGGCACTGCTCTTTGGGGCCAGCTGGTCTTGTCCCAACACAGAGCTGGCCCTACACTGCCCCAGGTCCCAGCCACCAGATTTTCCCATGGAAGACAACAGATGTCCATTACTAACTGCCATGAACCTCAGCATCACGTGTAGGTGCTGGGTTATGGTGAGGAAAGAAGGGCACAGCACCAAGCCTCCAACCCTCTAACCAGCAAGGAAACCAGCTGGTTTCCCACCTTCCTCAACCAGCTCCAGGCTGCCTTCCATTTCCAACTGGAAAATCTCTTCACTGTACCTTCTCCTCTTTGATCATTAGACCTCAAGCTCCCATGACTTGCAGCTCAGACTCTGGTAATTCACAGTCACAATTCCCCCCACCCCACCCAAGCCTCTCCTCCTCTGGATGTTCTGTCATTAAAAATCTTTCTAACTTTTGGCTAATTGGCAGAGGTTATGGGCATGCTTCAGAAAAGGAGGAAATCATTATAACCTCATGGCTCTGTAGTCAATTATAGATTGTTTTCCCAGCTCAGCTGATTTGGCAGGCGGCGGCACTGCAGTAAAAAATGAAAGCCTTGAGCCAGCGTGCCTGACGTCTTTGCTCGAGAGCAGCTCAAACCAGAGCCCTGCACCCCAGCTTGGGGAGGGATGAGTTTGGATGTCAGCCTGTCCCAGGACTGTGCAGATTGGGTGAGGCTCTTATTCATTCATTTGCTCCCTTTTGCCCAGGTCAGAGGCACAGCTTCTCCATTACCTCCAGGCTGTTTGGCTCCACACATGGGATCAGTCTCTTCAGAACATCTCTGCAGGAGGGGATGTTCAGCTGCATCCTCACCACTGCTTTGCTCCAATTCCTCTCCTTGGCCCTTGGTTTCCCTTCCCTGGTGCAGAGGGGAGAATCTCTCCCACCTGGGTCCACATTGACCTTTGTGTCTGAGAACAAATGTTTCAGGAACATTTGTGTTCACAAAGATTTTTGTTATCTCACAAACTTCAAGAATTATTTTACCAGAGCACGGAAATTTCTTGGCTGGACACCTTCAGTGATGTGCAGGGGCCCAAACCCCAGAGAAGCAACAATGGACTGAAGTGTCTGAGTGTCCCTTTGGCCACTGTCACTAAACAGAAGCTGCACTATTTCTCTACTCTTTAGAAACTCGAGAAAAACAAGGTATTTGTCCAAAAGGCAGGACTCTGGATCTTGTGCCAGGACATCACTAGGCAATGTCCAAGTGTTCTGTTTACCAGCCCACCACCTGCCAGGGCAGTGCTGATTGTGCAGCCGGTCAGGGAGTGACAGAGGGAAGCACTTTGGGAGGCTGCTCAGACCCAGGGCAGCCAGACAGTGCCTTCCCGACCATCTGCTGTGGAGCTGAGCGTGGTGCAGCACAGAACTGCAGCTGCCCCTGTGGTGGGTTGGGATAAACCAGGATTTCCAGCCTCTTTTGCTCCATCATGGCTTTCACAAGGCAGTTTTTGCTTTCACATCACATCCTGAGCGTTGTCTGTGCTGGAGATCCACCCACCTTGCATTTCCCCCCTCACACCCCCATGGAAAGGGCTGGATCACATTTTGGGTCTTCCTGGGACACATCACCAAGGCAGTGCTGGATCAAAACCTTGTCTTGGCACCACAGAAGAAGTTTCTGGGTGGGCTGGGCCTGAGGCTGCATGGACTCAGAGGTTCCTGCAGTTGACATCTTCCAGTTAAGATGGACAAGCTGAAAAATGGCTCCTAACCCAGGATCTCCTGCTGCTTTTGCTGATCTTATGAATGAAAACCTGAATTTTCTGGTTGGCTGTGAAAAAGGTGTATGTCCTTCACCCTACATGAGGTTCAAGGTTTTCATTGACATAGAAGACCCAAGGGCTCCAGCCATTTGGCAGAGTGCTAAAAGTGCCTCTAGCCCCTGGAAAAGGACCAAACCCAGGCCCCTGGGCTGTTTGGGAGCAGCCATTTCCTCCATAGTAGGAGTAAGGAGTTTAGTTCACTTGGCTAATCCAACAGAAAATTAAAAGGTACTGAATATCTTAATATTGATATGTCTGACAGTATCTGTGCAGTCCCTGTGCATGGAACAGGTTTTGGAGGACAGGTAGCCCTTGCTGGGACATGACCAGAGGATGAGAGGCAGACCCAGAAAAATTGGAAGCAGAAATGAAGTAGAATTTTTAACAGCACGAGTGATTAAGCAGTGAAAGTGCTTCCTTACAACTGCACATGAGGCCTTTAAATCACGTCTGGATGTTTTTCTGGCTGATAGAATGTAACTCAGCCAGAGGTGATGAGCCTTTTGAAGCATTCCCAGATGAAAGGTCTGAGCAGGAAGAGGTGAGGGGATGCAAAGAGCAGCTCCATCTGCTGCTCCTGGTGCCAAACACAGAGAAGAGCAGACCACTCTGGGTTGCTTCCACAGTCAACGAGCCCAGCATGGGTTTCTTCTCCCAAATCTATCACATAATTTAGGGGCAGAAAAACCTCATCCTAGAAGTGTCTATTTTTTTTCACTGATCATAAAGTGAGTCTGGGGCCAATGAATCCAAGGCATGTGGCAGCTCAAGGGTACCTGGCTTTAAGGTGATGCCAGAATGCTATTTTTCTTTTTCTTTCATACCTGTCTTATAAACTCTTTTACAGTTTGATGTACTCTCAGTGCTTTTAGCCCCACACTTGTACCTCCCCAAGGCTGAGAACTCAGCTCAGCCCCACGGCACCGTTAAACCAGGAGAGCAAACATCCTGGGAGCCCCAGACACCAAGGGCCTCTCCAGAACACATTTGGGAACCTCAGCCAGGCCCAGCCAGGGGGAAGGTTCCTCACAACGAGGGCTTCACTCCAGCCTCTCACTGGGGAATCTTTGATAAATATGTTAATTTTGCAAGGCCTAGAATTGTGTGTATTTCGGTGTGTGGGGTGGGTGTGTGCATTTTGGGGCATTCCACCAGGACCAAGTGCTGCACCCAAGGATCCTGAAATAAATCCCGAGGTTAAAAACCCCTTTTCCCCACAAACTGTGTTTTGGTTTTAATTTTAAGACCAGGAAAAGGCAAAAAAGGGAGGTGCATCCTCTCTGTGCCAGGAACACGTGGCTCTGCCACAAGGTGAGTTTTGTCCTCTCCTCCCCCCCAATTCCACCCTTTCTCTGAGGGTGTCAATCCCCCCTCTGAAGGGCTTTGGAGAAAGTCTTCCTTTGCAAAGGCACTCGGCGAGGCCCTGAGCTCAGTGTGGGATTTCTTCCTGTAGGACAGCAATGTCCTAATAATATCCTCGGCACAAAGCACAGGGACACTTCAGGAGGAAAGGAACACGAGGTTCTGCTCTCTTTTCTTCAAACACTTCTAAATTGCAGTGCCAGTTTTTTTTACCAAACCTTTTTTTTTCGGGGAAAAAAAGGAAATACAGCTATCCAGAAACACTGCAGATTTGCGTCAGCTTTTGTTGGATTGTCTAAAATAACAATAATTAAAAAATAAAAAAGAATCTGTAGGTATTACGTTCAATCAAATCTGATTTTTTCAGGATTATAAAATCAAGAAAAAATATTTCACTTATAATTAGTTTCTTGGTTTCAGTGTTTTCCTTATTCTAGCTTTTACAAGTGTTTCAAATCTTTCAAAGTCAAAAGAACTTCCTTAGTTCCCAGCTGAAAGAAATGCTTTCTTCAGCAAGATTTTTTTCCTTATTAATTGATTGATTGTCTTCAAATTTTTCTGAGAATCGCATTTCTGGTTAGCTTAAATCTGAACTTTCAGTGAACTATTCCAGTCACTGAGCTGCTTTATCAGCTTAATTAGTTAACGAAGTGCTTGTTGTCAGTACCACAGGTTCCTTTGACCCAAATTCCTCACACCTAGAAATGTAAATAACTCCCCCACCCCCAAATAATTCCTGAAAAAATCACATTGACTGATTCACTTTAAACACACCTAATGGGTTATGCTTCTTGGCCAGTTAATATTGATTTATTTCAGGCAGTAATTAACCACTCTGTGAGTAAGGAATGTTTTATTTTTTTGTCTGTGACAATATGTAGTTGTAAAGAGGGATCGATACCGATCCAGCCAAACCCCACTGCACTGAGAAATTGCTGCTGTTTGCATTTATTATTTATACTGTTTTGGAGGTATCCAAGTGCACTGTGTGCCAGGGCATTGTTGATTTAAAAGTGATAAAAGATCCAGTTAATTTATGGATTTTGGTGAACTTCCTCTCCCTGCAGAGCACGTGTGCACTTAGCACAGTGCTGAGCACAGCCCAGTCCTCCTCCTGCCCCTGGTGGGGCCTGATCTGCTCTGATTCCCAGCAAAAACTGTTCTCAGAGGCCTTTTCCAACCTTGAGGATTTTATGATTCTACGAATCTAAACCACTCCATTTCCCCCACCTCAGCACCTCCCACCAGCCTGCCCTGCAACTGGAGCACCCAAAAATCAACTTTTGGGGCAGCTGGGAGGCTTGGACCTGGCGTGGCTGTAGTTTTTCTGGTACTGCTATATCTGGGTGATACTGGAGTGACAGAGCTCTGCTCACCCCTGCACCTCAGTAAAAGCAAGCAGGCAAGCACCACATATCCTTAAAAAACCCCATGACCTAGAGGGCAAGAGCCACGCCTGTAAAACCCAGCAGGAGAGCACCATCTATCCCCAAAATCCCATATAAACCATGAGGAAGGCACCATATAACCTAAAAAGAGCTCTTCTGATGACCTGAGGTACACAGCACTTTTTCACTCCCTTTTCTATGTCCATGAGTTTTCTGCAGAGCACAGATTGCAGCAACTGCTGCAGTCAGGGAGCTTCACTCTCCTAAGGTTATCTCCAAAATAACTCCACATTACCTTCAGTGACAAAATATGCTTTTTTTTTCCCTTTTATTTTTTAAATACAGCAGTTGGATGCTCTAATCAGATGGTATCAGGTGGTTTAAGGTTGTATTTTTTTTAAAAAAAGCCCCTCACATTATTTATTTATGGTGTTTTTGCTATGTATTCCAGCTAGGAAAGATTTTGCCTGAGGGTTGATACAATAGCCTGCACAGTGTCTCACAAGCAGGCAAACACAATAAGCAGGCAGACACAAGAGTAAACCCTTGCCACATATTTTCCTCCTCATATTTTAGTGTTGTGGGATTAGAGTGTTTATGTTAGATTTGTTCTCTGTTATTTTCTTCTCAGTGCATGGTGACTGGAGAGCTGCAGTGTGACTCAAGCACAAAATATATCCTTTAAAACTTACCTTCCACCCATGGCCTCATGAAGTGTCTGCTCAAAATCCCCTGCTCCTGGAGCCTGGTGATTATTTATCAGTTCAAGAATTTTTTTTTCCCTTCTTAAATTAAAAAAAAACAAAAAAAGAAAAGTTTCTCTCCCTCGTGACTGGAGAAAGCTGCTTGAAAGAAGCTCATCTGTGAAAACAACTAACACTCATGGTCCTTAAAACCATGTGGTTTTTTTCCAAATCCAGTCTCATGATTTCTCCGTGTTGGCCGTGGAGAGGGAGATCTGCCTCGTGATCCTTGGGCCTCGTTAGTGTCACCATTGTCACGTGTGGGAATGTGCAGCTCCAACACCAAACACCACTGCAGCATCCCTCACCTTCCTCCTCAGGGCTGGGGTGAGCCAGGAATCCCCACGGGATCCTTGGCACATCCAGGGGGATCCACAGCACCTGTGGAAGTCAAGGCATGGCTCACCAGAAGTTTGAGTTAAACGATGGATTTTTGGCACTTGGGAAGTTGTGTGTGTTCAATGTGTTTAATTAACACTCCTCTGTTCATCTGGGGTAATTATATCAATATCGGAGTTAATTACAAGTAATATTTATAGTGTCACACTAAGCTGTGGATGCTTTTAGAAATAAAACGAGGTAATTCTTAATTTACCAGAAATGCAGAAGGGGAAAAAAAAAGAAACATGACAGTGATCTAATAGTTATGAACAAAATATGTCTAAAAATACGTCCAGAAACTGGAATTGTTGTATGGAGGAAATATCAACATAATGACATTTTTCTTAAAAATATCAGAAAAGTCTCAGAATAGCAGAACTTTTTGCAAGTAAATGTGGGAGGCCTGAAGTGAGACATTCCAGAACTTGGGGGTTTGCCTCAGTTTACAGAGGTGGGGAGTGGACAGAAAAGGTGAAGAAGGGAGTAGTGAGAAACTATGAAATTCCTCAACCAAAGGAAATGTTTCTGAGTGTGATGCCTTAGGTTTTAACTTTTCTATGTTCCCAGCCCTGCCCTGCCCAGTGTCACTCTGCAGTTCCCTGGAGCTCGTTCAGTGCTGTTCTCTCATGCTCACACACACACAACAAAGCCTCTCCAGCTCTCCAAGGACACCCAGACCCTCCTAGGCCCAACAACTGCAAACCACAATCTTGGGGACAGGGGGCCAAGCTTGGGCAAATTCCATCCTTGCCTGGCTTCTGCTTGGGGAATTGATGCTGAGATCCAAGTGGGAAGAACTCGGGAGCTGTCCTTGTCCATGTTGGGATGCACTGAGGCAGGAGCCTCTGGAGGCCAGAGTGTACCTCTGAAGGCCTTTCCAATCAATCCCTCCTTGATTCCTTCATTCCTGTCTGCTCTCTGTTTCTAGGGAGCCATTTAAGGCATGAAGTGCCTGGAGCTGCATTGAGGCGAGAGAAAAGTTTCTCATGGATGTATTCTGCAAAAACCTCTAAGCCCTTGCAAGTGACTTGGATCCCCAACAAAAATCTCCCTGTCCTATAGAAACTTTGTATTTTCAGACACCATCCACCTTCATCCACAGTGTGCATGTCCCTCCCGTGATGGTTACATGGTGCCCTTGGCCAAACTGCTCTTTGTGTGTGCCCCTTGGGCTGCCTTGTCCCCCCCCAGTGCCACAGCAGTGCCACCTCCCTCCTCTCCATCTACCAACCCTGAGAGCTGCTGCCTGGGCATCCCAGCCCAGGAGAACCTTGGTGTGTCCCTGGAGAGCAGAGGAGAACCCAGGGGATGCAGCACCCAAGGCTTGCAAAAGTCTGGGAGCAAAAGGCCAAAGCCTTCCCCACTGAGAGATTTTATGGAGGAAAAATTTTAGTGGAAAAAGTTTAGGAAATAAGAGCTTTGAAGTCAGTGGGAGTGATTTACACCATCATGTGGCCTTACTTGTAATCCAAACAGCATGAAAAATAGATATCTGGAGTGGCTTGGTTGCTTTTTTTAAAGGCAGATCAACTGTTATTACTGGAAAAAGTGAACAAAGGTTCAGGGGCACAAGGACATCTTCAGTCTTCAAAGTCTGAAACATTTCTTTAATTTCTTCAGCTGTTTCAGATAAATAATTCTAATGTTTGAGACATTCAAATATACAATATTTAAATAATAACATTTCAGTTATAAATAAAAGTATGTACAATATATATTCTATTCCTGTAGAATTTAATTATAAACCCAAAATATTGTTTATATTTATATTATCAGAAAACAGACATTCCTTATTAAAAAATAAAAAGACACCCACACAGACCCCTAGGTACAAGTTGTCCATGTTTTTCCTTCTGGATCAAAGAGCCTTGAAAACTTTGGGGTCCAACCTTGGGGGTGTCCATCACCAACCTCCTTTGAAGCTCTTGAGGACTGAGGACACTCAAATTCCTGCAGGAAAAGTCTCTGAAAGTTTCTGGACCTCAGTTACAGAGGGAAAATGGACTGACTTAGGAGTACTCAGCTGCTGGGTCGAAGTTGCTTTGCACTTTGTTGAAATGAAGAAAAAAGGAAAGAAATAAAATCTGGGGAATGGTTTTTATTGTTAACTCCTGTCTTCGAAATGCTGTGGCGATAACAAAGGCATCCTCCAGCACACAGAAGAGAAGAAGCAAAGGTTAAAGCTGGGTGGAATTTTATAATATTTTTAAAAATCTTTTTGCTTTAATTGCCAGTTGTGATGGCAGGGAAAAAAATATGTAAAAAGCAAGAATAGCTAAAAATAGGTCAGATAAAAGGCAGCATATCTAGCCATAAATTATCCAGAGCCCAATAAAAGCTCAGTGAATGAGACAGTGGAATGTGTGGGGGCATGAAGACATAATGATATTAAATTAGAGCTTGCCTTCCAAACTGAAGAGGGCTGTGAATTACTCTCATTTAAGAGCCTTGCAGTAATCGATAGCGGCTCTCGCTGCCTGTGGACAAAATCTCATAAATCCCCTTTTATTCTGAGGGGCTGTGGAGGAGGAACAGGCCATGGATGCTTCAGGAAAGGCAGGTGGAGGGGCCCCCAGGCCGCTGTGATCGCAGCCATGCCCAGACTCTCCATTCCAGCTGGGATTCTCTCCTCCTTCCCACCCCCGCTCCCAGAGGGTGCTGAATGCTGCATGTGCTAATTGCTGTGCCATCGAACTCAAGAGGTAAAACACTGCCAAGCTGGGCTCCCTTCGGAGGAATTAAATCTCCTTGAAATCCTCTACCCACACCGTGTGCTCCTTCCGGCTGGAAAAGCTCCCTGTGGTGTAACATCGAGTCCGAGGCTGCTCCTGGTGGTTAGAGCAATGCAATCCTAACCTGTAGGAATGGCACAGTTTTCCCATGCATAATTTGGTGATCTTCCAGTGAGTGGCCAAAGATTTCAAATTATTTGTGTCTGCATCCATCTGGATGTACCAGAGAAGCTTCTCGTGAGCTCCATCCCTTTCCACACAGGTGCTGTTTGTACATGGGTACAAGTTCCATGCTTAGAAGTTTCCCAAAGCTGCCAAGAAGTGTTGGGGTCTTGATTTTTGGGGTTTGGGTACAGTATTGTGAGAGTGTGGGCACACAAGGCCTGAAGGACCCATCATCCCACAGCCAAGGCTTACTACAGGCCACAAACCTCTCCCTACAGCCCTCTTAACACACTGAAGACCAAAAATAAAAGTAAAATGTGCCACAGGAAGAGAGGAAGGCACACAGGCGACACACCCCACGTCCCAAGTCATAAAATCATTGGATCAATAATGTTGGAAAAGGTGTCCAAGGTCATCAAGTCCAGCACCACCCTGTTCACCACAAAACCCCATCCCCAAGTACCACATCCACAGAGCTTTTTGAACTTCCAGGGATGGCGATTCCACCACTTCCCTGTGCAGCCTGTTCCAAGGCCTGACCACCCTTTCAGTGGAGAAGTTTTTCCTTATATCTCATCTAAACCTCCTCTGGCACCACTTGAGCCCCAGAGAGACTCATTAAAGGCCTCCCAGAGGGAGCTGCAGAATGAGCCATGCCTCCTACTATATGTAAAAAGGTGACAAATGCCAGCAATCCCAGTAAAGCTCCAGGATGAGCCAAGCTTCCCTGCCTTCCTGGGATATTTGTGCTGCCTCTACTGTGTTAATAATTAACAGGAATCTGCTTCCAGGGCCATTACCTTGGGCATGTGCTCATCTTCCTGGTGGGTTTAGGAAACAAGCCCTCAGCACAGATGGACGTGATCCTCGAAGGCACAGATGGACGTGGTCCTCGGAGGAGATGAGTAAGGAGAGAGCTCAGCTTGGCCAGGAGAAGAAAAACAAACACTTGCTTTTGGCAATGGCAGTGGCCAAAGGCGTTTTCAGGAGCGTTATCAGGAGCATTATCAGGATCTCGGGAAGGAAATTGCCCTGCCATGCTCAACATCCCTTGTCCACCAGGAGCTTTCTCAGCCCTCAGTGTGAGAAAGCAGAGGCCCACGGTTATCTGCATTCCTCTCATTCCACCAACAAAGTCTCCCTGCGGTTCATTTCCTCCAGAAAGGTATTAAGGAATATTAAGGGGATAGGAATCTGCTCATTAAGGACACGTCCAGCAGATCCCTTGCTTGCTGAGGAAAGACTGCAGGGCTTAATTTACCCAATTGTTGCTGATTGATTAGCAAGGCCATTTTACAATGCTTTTGATCCCCAAGTCCCCTCATTACAAGCATGGCTGGGGCTGAAGCCTTGGACTATTCCCAAGTAACCTGGGAAGCTGAAGGAGCTTTGAACAAGTTTTTATTAATATTCCAATCGATAAGCACATTTTTCCGGATCGCATCCACCTTGCCAGGTTTTCCACAGGCTTGGATGGCTCCACTGGGCCGCTGGTGCTTCCCACAGCTGCACTCTGGGTGTGCAACAGGCCCTGTGCACGTGTGCCTGGCCACGGGGGCCTGTGCAGCTGCAGCAGTGCTGCAAACACTCTTTGGATCTGCCGAGGCTCTCACGGGTGCTCGGGTGTTGGGAGTGTGTCTGGAGCACTGGGCTGCAAGGGAAGCATGCACGTGGCAAGGCAGGCAGGGCTCTGGGATACATGGAGGCCTCCAGGTCATGCTGGTTTTAAATGAGGTTTTTCATCTGATGTGCTAAAGTTTTATGCCTCTCACAGCGAGGAGGTGGAGGAGTTCAGAAACCGCTGAGCAGCCCAAGGAGAGCCCATTCTCAAAGAGAAATGTCTTTTCTCCAGCCTGAGTCCTCAGTCAGGCAACGAGGCTTTCAGTCAGAGGTGGGTGGAGAACAGGCAGAGAGATGGCAGGACTGGTCCTGCCACAGGAGGCAGAGAAAAGGCCAGGAGCTTGGCATGGAAGATTAAATAAAGAAAGCCCACATAAAGCTGTCCCTGGCATGTGCCTTGTGCCTCAGGCCATCCCTAGTCTGATCCCAGACCTGCCTCTGAATTTGCATCCAGACAACCTCTAGATCTGACTCCAAAGTGATGCATTTGAAGGCTGGTTGGAGTCTGGTCTACTCAGGAGGTGACACGTGGTGCCAATTTGGACTTGGGTCTCCAGAGACTTGTTTGGCTGCAAAATGATCACAGGTAACTCCTCAGACACCGACAACCACATGAGGCACGCTGAGATCTGCTGATGAGAAGTCTTTTGTAGAGAGCAGGCATTCAAATTGTGATTAATCAAGGTCTCACATCTTCCCATCTGCTTCTGGTTCTCAGCCTGGCTCCCAGTGACCTGTTCACTCCCACCCAGAGCAGCCCTCTGGGCTCCAGTGCCCACCAGTGTGAGCGTGGAGTGGATCCCTCCCGAGCTGTGTGTACATCTCTGCCCTGTTCATTCACACAGGTAAGGGTGGGGATGGTTTAGAAATCAGAGGTTGCATCCCACTCACTGCTCCTTAGATGGTTCCAGCACCCATGTCTGTCTCTGAACTCATCATCCCAGGTCCCTGCTTCAGTCAGTAGACTGAAACAGGCACTTTTAAGATGTGTCTCATCTGCTCTGGCTCCAACTCCAGGATGAATTGTGTGCTAGTCTCCATTACCCAGACTGGTTAGGCAGATCTGAATTGTAAAAAAGAAAAAAAAAATGTTCAGATTGAAAAGCTTAGACATAGACATCTACAAAGATAAACCAAATGAGATGCTTCCTAGCTCAGGCATGTGGAAATGTTTCCTGCAGCTGCAGATTGGCAAGGTCTGCTTTGCACCAGAGGACTTTTCTCAGCAGAGATGCCCATGAAGAGTGTGAGCAACAAACCCCACATTGCCTGGGTACAGTCACCTGCAGGCTGAGGCACAACTACACATGGAGCCCCATGATTGCAGTGCAGTGATCGAATCACCCAAATTTGGGTCCTTGCTCTTGGTGAGGACTCAGGCAAAGCCACAATACTCCTCAGAAGGAAATCACTGCCCTGCTCTGGGTGGCTCCTCTCAGCCTGAGGAGGGCAATACCTGCCCTGTGCCATGGGAGAGGTGTGAGCTGTGCTCCTGGGTAACTTGTGCTTTCCTGGTGCCCTGTCCACGAACATCTCCCTCCAGGAATGACCTGGTGGCAGCCAAGGCAAAGAAACACAGAAGTGACCATGTCTGGTCAAGGCATGTAGTAGCCCTAGAGGAAATTTTAGACAGCCACATCAGACCCGAGTTTGTTGTCATGCTTGTTTTTGAAGCTTGTCAGTTTTAGCAGCAGAAATTAACACTACCACGACTTTTAATGCTGACATAATTTTAAAGGACTCAGTGTCTAAGAGCTGAATCCCAACGTGCACAGCAAGGACACTAAAGCTCAAATATCAAGGTACCAATCATGTTCCTGTAGCTATAGTGACTGAAGTCACTGTAAAAACATACAATAGCTTTTGTACGAGCAGAAAATGGGAAGAAGAAGAAATGCATTTCTGAAAATCGCCAGCAAGTTCTTTTTTGTTCAGAAAGGAGTGCAGTTAAACAGAACAAGGAGAGGGCAGCACATTCAACCCTCAGGTCAATTTTCCTTCAGACTCCATCAAGTGGTGCATTTCTCTGGTGAATATGGCATTTTAGGTACCATTGACACGACACAAAAGAAAACACACCTCCAGCTCTCCTTGGTAGACCCATGAAGTTTGTTGCTTTTCTTCCATTTCCCTGGGGTCAAGCAATTGCCAGCCCCTTCAAGGTTTCATTTTTCGGGGGGAAAAGTGTGTTTATGTTCCTGTGGCAATGAAGGAAAGGGTCATCTTTGAAGATTCAGAAGGACCATTTTGGATCAATGTGAACACCTGGCTTTCCTGAGGGTGGATGGGTTGGGGGTCATCATTTTCAATGGTGGAGTTGGCAGTCCTGGCACTGCCCAAATCAGCATCCTGTCCCCCCATCACTCAGCAGGTCTATGCAGGCAGCTGACTTAAAGGGAAGAAAAGGTCAGGTTTGAGCTGGGAACACACAGATAAAGGCAGACCTGAGGAAGACAGTCAGTGCAGCTTTCTCCTTGCCTGTGACAGCCCCATGGTGAGTTGTGAGGGCAAACACATCACATGCTGTCAGGTGCTCTGGAAAGCACTCTGAGCAAGATGAGCTGATTGAGTATCAACAGGCTGACTGCTCTCTCTGACCTGCTTTTCAATGTGATCTCTCACCAAAACACTATTTTATCTTCCTTTCAGCTTGGAAAGCTGAATTCTGTCCTTCCTCATGTGAAGCTCAGCTCCCAGTCCCAGCTGGATGTCCCAGCACTCGTTTTAGGTGATTAAGAGACAAGTTATGCTGCAACATTTCTCCATGGCACAGACACATGGGATGCACTTATCCAGCTGGACAGCAAGTGAAACTCCCAGCCTCCTTTTATATATCAAGGTGATGCCTACAAGCTACATTAATTCCAGGACAAAATCTGCCCTGTGAGGCTTATGGGCAATGCCCATTTTTAATACCCTCTCTGTTCTGGTGGGATTTAGCTCACCCTACACATCACTGCAAAATCCATCACCCACAGGCTGCATCCCAGGACATCTCAGGTCACATTTAATGTCAAAGTCAGGGAGCCTCTGGCAGTGTTTTCTTCAGCATTTAGGTTAGGAAGGGAGTTGTAAGATGAATGTTACTCTGAGAAAGATCCTGTTATCCTGTGCTGGCTGCAAATTTATAAAAAGAATCTTCTCCTGACCCAAGGAACTCTCTGGAAAAAAAGGAGGGTGTATCAGCCAGAGTAATGAACATGATGCAAGGCAGGACACAACCCCTGGACTTTGGTCCTGCTAAGTTCAGATCCTCTGCAGATCTTCCCACGTTTGCTCCTCTGAACCTGAAATCCTGTCCTGCCTGTGACTTTGGCAAGGAGCTGGGGTCCAAATGTGCCTCAGTTCCCTCTCTGCAGGACCAGGGGCGCTGGCACTTGTTTGTGTCTCTGAAGTTCTCCAAGTGCTTGCAAATTGTTCAGAGGCTGAGTATGACCCAAACAAACCGAGCTGGGGGTTGTGTAAACTATCTACGCACATAAATTGGGACATTTAAGAGGGGAAGAGGAAGGTTTTGTTTGTGTGTTTTTTTATTACAGGGTATAAACAGGCAAATAAATAATTTACCATGTGATCCGTGTTTTAAGGCAGCCCAAATCCATTCCTGCTGTGTCTTTCAGAGCCCTATTCAAAGTCAGAGACAGGCAAGGGAGCAGCCATACATTTATTTTATTGCTCCACAATAGGCAAACAAGCTCAAACGAGTAGAAAATGAGGGTGGGAAAGAAAATGACGGTGGGTCCTAGGAGGAATCTCTCTGTGATTGTGGACTAGGGTCCATCTCACCAGCCTTTAGATGGGCACACGGTGGATGTGTCCTAAAGGACTGCTGATGGAAGGCTCCCTTTGTGGAGAGGGGTCATTTCTACAGTATGAGAAAGATCTACAACTGACCTTGTCTGAACCCTTTTAGACAGGTTCAGGCACCATCCTCTGTCATCTGGGGGCAGCAGGGCCATGGGCTGGCAGTGCTTGTGGGCTGAGACAAGAGGCTCAGAGGGGAGGACAGGCTTCTGCTTGTTGTCACGTGGCTCCAAAATCACAGAACCAGACTCCTGGGGGCTGCAGGTTTGAAAGAATTGTGTGTCAGCATACCCAAGTAGTGCCAGATTTGTGCAAGAGGTAACCAGAGAAAGCAGAGTCTTTAAATATGCTTTTAAAGGTGGTGGAAAAGGAGATGCAACCAGAAAACATGGCTGAGAAGACTTTTGTTGCATCATTTGGCCTCTTGCCCCTGGGACTACACTGGAATCCCTCTGGATTAGTCAGCAGAGTTGCCAACAAGGGTCCAGCTCATCACCACCACAGGTTGGGGTTGCACCACTGCAGCCCCAGACCAATCATGAGACAAGGTAACAAACTAGGAACACCTAATTACCTGCTTTGAGCCAAACCAAGAAGGAAGGGATGCTTGGACACAGGCCCTCAAAGCTGTTAATGCAGAGTTTGGCTCAGCATTGCTGTTTGTGTAAAATTGCCCATCAGCTTGGCAGGGTGTCTCAGCATCACAGAATTTAAGCTTTTCTTAACTCTATTAAGGAAAACAATGTCCCTTCCCTTCCACCTCTGTCTTATCACCTGGAATTTGCTGCTCTAGAAAGGATTCAAAATGAAAGCCACAAAAGAGGTTGGAGTTTTCTCTGGAAAATCCAAGCTCGTCATGTCAAGCATCTGGGGTAGTGTTGCAAGGAAACTCAGTGAAACACAGGGAAGGGAAAAGCCCTGTTCATGTTTCAGGAGGTCACAAGGTGCAATAAATGACCATGTTATTGAATGCAAATATGTACTCTGGATCAGTCAACTGGCTCTTGGAGTTTGGTTACTCAGTTACAGAGCAATGGTTCTTGCTGTTGCCTTTCCAACAGACTTCTGAAAGAAGATCTTGATTTTTTTTAATTTAGACCAGATTTGTCTCTTTTTTTAGGAAAAAAAAAAAAGTCCATGGTATCTATGGTGCATGGCACTGCCAAACCTATTTTGTACAAATTCTCTCCTTCATCAAGAAGAGGGGACCAGAGCCTGGCAGGAGAGTGGATGGATGAGGTTTCCTATAAGATCTCTGACCTAAAGGTCAAAACTCTTTAGCCCACTGTGTTTTAGCAGCTGCAGAATTCAGCTTCCACCTAGATACAGCAAATGTTAGCATAGAACCACAGAATCATAGAAAAATCTGGTTGGAAGAGACCTCTGGAAATAATCCAATCCATCTCCCTGCTCAAAGCAGGGCCAACTTCAACAGTTGCTCACATCTTTACACTTCTTCAGCCTGTGTTCAGAAATAAGGTCTGTGAGTGAGTCTGCTCTCCTTCAGCAGGAACTGTGTAAAAATTCTGCTTTTCAAGACCTAATCCAGGGAGATCTTGGCAGCACAGCAGGCTGGGTGACTTTTCCCTCTATATTTCCTCACTAGTATTCTAAATATCATCTGAATTCCAGCCCCACAACTTCAGCAGCAGCTCTTTACTTTTCCTTCTGTGTTAAAGGAGCTGATCACCCTCCAAAACCAGCCCAAAGCTCTCAGTGTCTCACCTCGAGATGCCCAGGGTTTAATGCACTTTCTGACACTTTGTGACATGTTTAAACTTGTGCTCATCCTCCATTTCCAGGCAAAGCTGGTGCATGCTGAGGCAAGAGTTATATAAATAGCGACAGGTCGATATCCTCAGCACCTGATTTTTGCTCAGAATGATGGAAAAGGAACATCAGAGATTGGAAACTTTGGTTTGTACTCTGAGGGAGAGGAGGGTGCTGTCCATCCTGGGGACTTGGCTTCTCTTACTGAAAGTAACAGCCCTGTGTCCATGGCTCTCCCTTTTTTCCATGTTCACTCAGGTTTGAGCTGAAGATTATCCCCCATGGGTGCATCCCATGAGTGGCATTTAGGGTCCTTCTACTCCTTCTGTCCAAGAAGGAGAAGATCAGATTCAGGGTGAAATGTGGGAGCACAGCTCAGCAAAAACCTGCAGCACAAAACTTCTCCTACAGGTATCTCAGTCTTTTTGGGTGCCTGAGCATGGGGTGGTGAGAATACTCAGCTTATTCTGAGGAAGCAAAGCTGGAAGGGTTTTTAGTGTTAATGAAAACATTTTCCTGGCACAGCAGGAAGCGAAACCCTGAAAAGTTTGAGTCAATTCCTGAAGCTTTGCTGACGTGGTCTTCTGGGTCCCATCAGCAAAGCTGGTCATAAAACCATGGAATCACAGAACATCCTGAGTTGGAAGGGACCCACAAGGATCATTGAGTCCAGCTCCTGGCCCTGCACAGGACAGCCCACACAATCACACCCTGTGCCTGAGAGCTTCGAGCTCTAGCAGCCTCAGGGCTGTGACCATTCTCTGGGGACACTGTTCCAGTGCCCAAACACGCTCTGGGTGTGCAACCTTTTCCTGATATCCAACCTAAACCTCCCCTGACACAGCTCCAGCCACTCCCTCAGGTCCTGTCTCCGGTCACCAGAGAGGAGAGATCAGTACCTGACCTTCCTCTTCCCCTGGGAGGAAGCTGCAGACTGTGGTGAGGTCTCCTCTCAGACTCCTCTTCTCCAGGCTGAACAAGCCAAGTGACCTCAGCTGCTCTCATCTGGCTTCCCCTCTAGGCCTTTCACCATCTTCAAAGCCCTTAAGCCTCAGTGATGCCTCAGACCAGGACTTGACCCATNGTTGGAAGGGACCCACAAGGATCATTGAGTCCAGCTCCTGGCCCTGCACAGGACAGCCCACACAATCACACCCTGTGCCTGAGAGCTTCGAGCTCTAGCAGCCTCAGGGCTGTGACCATTCTCTGGGGACACTGTTCCAGTGCCCAAACACGCTCTGGGTGTGCAACCTTTTCCTGATATCCAACCTAAACCTCCCCTGACACAGCTCCAGCCACTCCCTCAGGTCCTGTCTCCGGTCACCAGAGAGGAGAGATCAGTACCTGACCTTCCTCTTCCCCTGGGAGGAAGCTGCAGACTGTGGTGAGGTCTCCTCTCAGACTCCTCTTCTCCAGGCTGAACAAGCCAAGTGACCTCAGCTGCTCTCATCTGGCTTCCCCTCTAGGCCTTTCACCATCTTCAAAGCCCTTAAGCCTCAGTGATGCCTCAGACCAGGACTTGACCCATACTTGGCATCATCTGTTCAAGGTTCTGCTAGAACCATGTCAGATAAATCCCTCTGCTTGTCCCCCTGCTCTAATTTATCAGCATTACAACCTCACTGAGGAGAGACACATCCTCTATTTTAATTCAGCAGCTGGTTCTGAGAACATCAGTGTCCCCAGCAGTGCTGGATGCAGTCTGTGCTCTGAGGGGTTTGGGAGAAGCCCTTGGTAAAAGCAACACCACCGTGGTTGGAACAAAGGCTCAACAGCAAAGCTCGTAACACACCATAAACGTCCCCCTCCAAACTCGGAATTAAACACCCACTCAGCTGAAACGTTTGAATGATGAATATCATCATCTGGGGGCG